>OU015501.1:36783839-37268839 GCA_907164885.2 Dolomedes plantarius
CATTCTGAATTAACAATTCGTCAGAGGAGGAGAACTTAATCTTTAAAATGGTACCTCATTTATCGATTTTGGTGTAGTATGAAGGAAGTAAAAGGGACAAAACAAAAAAACACATTTAAAAATAATATATAGATAGATATATTTCTATATCAGCACAAAGACGTTCAAATTTCGAGCTCCACAATTCTTTGTTTTTCAAATCAATTGCATTTCAAAGTTGCCAATGTCAATATTAAAGGGAGAAAAATTTAATTCTGTTACAGTAGCATTAAGAGGTTTTTTAGAAATGCTAACGTCGATTTGCTGTTTCTGACTTCCTGAAACCTGTTGAGAAAAGCTTCCCTCATATTTAAAAGCGTTGTTTTCAAATAGCAAATATCAATATCAGAATTATTTTCTTGGCAATGTTTCAATTGGCTTGGAAAGTGAATCAAAGTTGATTTATCAAAATCTTGAGCAAAAAGAGATAATTTGTTTTCGAATGAAATAACTTCTTCTAACATCAAAAAAAGTATGTTTCCTTTCCCCTGTAGTTTAAGATTAAGCTGATATACGGACTCGTAGATGAGACGTAACGTCTACCATGAAATTAATTTTTTGGATCCACTGATCGTTCGTTAGTTCTGGATAGTGAAACACCCTTCTCAAGAAGAAATACTTTAATTTCTGTTTTTGAGGAAGCGAAACGTTTCAAAACGTTTCCTCCTGATTACCAACGTACCTTGTTATGCAGCAGATCTGCGTACTCACTTTCCATTTCACCTAAAAATTCTTTTAATTGTCGGTGATTAAGAGCTTTAGTTATAATGGAGTTGATAATCTTAATCACCAATTCCATAACTGCAAATTTCTTTTGGAAATGTCTGCGCACAAAGCACTTATTGAGGAATGATGCAATGGTAAGTAAGTATCTCGCGATTAATTTTTCCTTTCAAAATAGCAACAAACCCGTTTCTTACGCCTGTCATTCTTTTCGCCCCGTCTGTTGAAATTGAGACAATTTTACAGAGTTGAATATGATGTTTTTCAATGCACTCAATTACAGCATTTTGTATATCCTCTCCACGTGTTTGACCTTTGAGTGGCAATAATCCTAAATGGATTATTGCCTCTTTAGGATCTGTAGATGAACTAAATCGTACAAAAAGTGAAAGTTGCGCTGTATCATTTATGTCACAAGACTCGTCAACTGCTATTGATAAAGATGAAACCAACATAAGATCTTCGACTTGCTGGTTGGTTATATTCGAAGCTGTTTTGACTAGTCTAGACTTTCATGTGGGAACACGCGCTCGGAAGTAATACATCGTACGCTTATCGTCAAGTCGTATGCAAAGATACGACTTGACGATAAGCGTCGACATTTAATCTTTCTGGAAATGTTTTCTCATTAAGTCGCTTCAGAGCACTCACCTAAAGATAAAGATACATAAACACCAACTAAGTATGTAAAAATAGAAATAAGAACAACAGTTTCAATCGCACTGTACGTGGTATTTTGTGGAATAGCCACACTCAATGGGCCAAAGAGCCACATGTGGCTCGCGAGCCGCGGTTTTCCGACCACTGCTCTAATGGAATTCCCCTTCAGGGTGTGATAACCGTGATCTCAAGTAACTCTGAGCGAAAAACTCGAGGCCTGCATGTATACCGAAGAGAGGTTTTGAAGGCCAAACCCAGGCCTGGAAAATAGACCCTTACAGGTCCCCTAAAGCCCACAAGCCGGTAAAATCATATCTCCTTCTCCCCTCCCCTCTTCTCTGGGGCTGATGGGAATTACGGCATTCATAACCCCCATTTTTCAACTAGGAGGAGAAAGCGAATAAATATTGAATAGTCGAACAGGGAGACGCTTTTTTTTCGGGGGGGGGGGGGGTAGTTGTACAGGTGCAGGAAGATATTTTACGATTCCCATTCTATGAACGAGGAAAGTGAGTTGCACCGCACCCAAGTCATTACTTTAAGGTAACTCTCGTCTGTTGAATGTTACAAGTTTAAGCTTCCAATAATTTATCAGATTCATAACTGATTTTTTCTAGTCTTTACTAAACTTCTAATTGTATATTTAGTTCACTGAATGCTTACCCTTGCTTACAACAGCCATGATAAATAAGGCAGAACCATATCTAATAAAAGCAGAGAAAGCTTTTCGGGAATAGAGGAATGTAACTGAAGACTGACTGCATTCTCGCTAGTTTTCAAATACAAATGTTATAACCTACTTAATTGGGCACAAATCGTAAATAAAACCAAAGGAATTTAGAAATTTGAAGTATTTTTTTAAAATTTAAATTACCGTGAGTCATGAAATCCTTTCTAGTATTTAATGACCTGTGTTGCGTAAAACAGATTGGATTCGGTAGATCAAGGGTGGGATGCATTCATGTACAAGCACCAGTTCCATTATATTGCTTCAGTCTCCTCCAAACACAATCCTGAGTTTCTTTTAAAGGATAGGATTGGGATGTATTTTCTTTTCCATTATTACGAAAAATGCTGTTTTTATTTATGGCAAATTTAGTATGCATAATTAAACCCAGCGATGCAACAAGAATCCGCTTTTAATGAAGTTTTGTGCTTTTGTTGTTGTTCAAGGAAAAAAAGTGGGAAATTCAGTGAAAATCAACCATATCTTTTTTCTATGAATTTCTTAAACAAATATCTGGGAAGTGAGAAACTAAATCCACCCCTTCGTGGCTGCTTCTATGGGGAATTTTTCATTTTGAACTTTTCTAATCACAGATTAGCTAATGTCTGTTTTCTGCTTATAAAAATAGGTGTTTAGATTAAGAGCGGGTTGTTTTTAAAATTTTTAATTTTTCCTCAGTTTAATTTTTATAAGGCATTAAATTATTCATGCCTATCACTACAAAGTATTTTTTTTGACAATATTAAACTAAATAAAAATATTTTTGAGAAATTACACACTGCATTTAAAGACCTATTTTCAAATGCTGAAAATTAATCCTTAGCATAAAAAGCTAATCGTATATAGATATAAACCCTTAGCATAAAAAGCTAATCGTACTAAAATTATGACAGCAAAATATGCGTCTTTAGCGTACCAAGTAGCCTTGGATCTAGGTTTCCCCATTGTTATAGGATTCTCAGCAAGGTATAACTGATGAGTACACTGGAGGGGAAGGATTACCATGCGGGATTGCTCTGACATTTTACTCGTGACTGACAAGTGCGGTCATTCAGCCCACTTCGGAATGAACCATCGTGTATCACCAGTTGTAGTACAAAATTTAGAGCACATGAAGACAAAATGTATAGAGCACGTATTGCTGGGCGGTGAGAATTGCAAAAAGATTTTTGCAATTGACTCCGCTTGATGTTTATAAAAATATTTTAAAATAAAATTGTCAAAAACTGAATTTATTATTTAGTCTAATATTGAAGCCCTTGTCGTTAGACATTCACCCCTTGTTATTAACCGCTATTTTTACTGGCTACTTTATTATGGGAGCACCCTATAGGTGAGCCAGCATTGCTCCCTATGATGGAAACAACACGTTAACGAGCAAGCCTTATTCGGAATTTGGACCCAAGTCCACTGCGGGGCAGCTCAGAACGCTGATCACTACACCATGTGGGTAGCAAAACTGAAAAAAATACTGTCAGACTCTCGTCTCCCATTCTTAAGTGGGATTGAATGAAGGTGAGTAATAGCACCTTCAATAAGCCCCAAAAGAAACGTAAACAGGTGTCGAGATGGAATACACCTTTGGAGATGCGCGACAATAGGTAAGGTACACAGGTCATTTAGAATGATTAGTGAAACCCATTAGCGGCACGCTTTTCCAAGGGAAAAGCCGTCGGCAATGAAATTCACCATAGGTGGTCTGCGTAGCGCGGAACCGGAAAAGGTCGGTTGTTTGAGGGAGGTTGTTAGAGAAAGAGAGAGAAGAATGCATAAATTCAGACGCCTGTAGCGAATAAAGACAGATTAGATTTGGACTTTTGAAAAGTCACGACGCGTGCAGGGAGACGGGGTATCGTTTGGACTGTGAATAATGAACCCCGCTCTCAGGAGTGTATCAACGTTCTTCGAAACGAACTTTGTAAATGATAATTTAACCAAGATTTTAATGTTTCAATAAACTAGATGCAAGTAAGAGTTTGTTCTACAGTTATGATTAATTCTACAAGATAATGATTTGTCGGATCACGACGATAAAGGTTAACAAATACATTAATGGAATTAATGCATATTTTTCATTAAAGAAAATGAATCTTAAGGCTGTTGTTTACTAACTGTATTGGATTCGCTCACCTCAGTGTTAACCCACGGAGAAAATTTGTCTGCTGTTTACAGCTACATAAAAGCTGATAATCCAATAAAAATGTTATACTCTGTCACAAAAAAATATATGCACCCAGAAGGAAACGAGCTACTATCACGAAACTTAACATGTATGTAGTGTATGAGGAGATAAGCAAATGATTACAAATTCAGAAGAACAGACCGTTTATTAAGAAGATATGGCGTGAAAAATGTTACAAATCAGTAAGTAGTAAATCCACCTCTGGCAGCTATACAAGCCGAAACAAGGCGTGGCATCGAATCAATGAGGTCGCATTTGACCTTCTGCGGAATATCATGCCATAATTTTTGCAACTGGGCAGTTAATTCACCAGTATTCCAGGACGGCTGCAGTTGCCTTTCAAGCACGTCCCAGATGTGCTCTATTGGCGAGAGGTCTGTTGACCTGGCAGGCCATGGGAGTATGTCATATCCTTGAAGAAATTGTTGGGAGAGTCGCGCAGTATGTGGACGAGCGTTGTCTTGCTGATAAATGGCACCTGGGCGACTTGATAGCATAGGCCAGAGGTGGGGAACGTGCGGCCTCCGTGATCTTCTCTTGCGGCCTTCATAAAAGCTAGCACTTGTATTAATTAATATTTAATTATATAGATTACAACAATTTCCAAATCAATAGAATTAAATAAAGAACGGCATGAATGTATCTACAGTGTCGGGCAAAATAAAGTTGACATTTTGAAATTGTTGTCTAAAGTCGCTACAATTGTATATTTATCCAAATGAGCTACGTTTACCTTGATTTTATGATACTTTAACTACACTTTATATGTAATTTAATGCTCAGAGTTTCTTAGCAATATTACCAGACATGTTATATGATCTCTACACAAAAACTATTTTCTTACTATTATTGTTGTGACTGACTCCATGTAAGTTAAAACGTATTATTTTTTCTGCAAAAAAAAAAAAAAAAATAATTAATGATTAATGTTATAACAAGTTTTTATCCTTATGTGAATAAAAAAATATTTTATACTGTAACTTTTTATGTCAAATGATAAATAAATAAGGACTTAATTTTTTTTTGTTATTTTTCTATATAATGCACCAAATTGTTAAAACTATATCTAACTATAATAATTTCATAAAAGTCGCATTTATAGGTTCATCAACCTCCTTTATTACTACCTAATTTACATGTGGCCTCTAATGGTAAAAAGGTTCCCCACCTCTGTCATAGGCAGTACAACTGGCGTTAAAATCTCGTCCACGTAACTGCATGCCGTCAAAGTGCGCTGAAGAACGATTAGAGGTGATCGTGTGTCCCAACAAATCGCTCCCCGCACTGTCACATCTTGTGTAATCACCGTATGCCTCTCGACAACAAATGCCGGATCGGACCGGTGGTCTGGCCGCCTCCACACGCGTATGCGCTGGTCATCAGCATTGAGACTGAATCGGGATTCATCGCTGAAGATCACACGCCTCCAGACGGTCCCACTCTAGCTTGCCCGAGATCGGCAAAAATCCAATCGACACTGCCTATGATGTGGGGTCAGTGGTAAGCGTCTTAATGGACGTCGGCTCCTTATACCTGCGTCGGCCAGTCGTCTCCGAATGATTTCCCTTGATACCACCGGATGTCTTGAAAGTGGTAAATGGCGTCGAACCGATTCTAGCGACGTTGTTGATGCGGACGTAGCCGCTCTTATGATTGCCTGATCCTCGCGCGCATTTGTGTTCCTGAGACGCCCTGATCCTCCGCGACGGTAGACTATTCCTTCCGTGATTTATTGTTGCCAACACCGAGCAACTACCATGTCGCTCCGACCGAGGTGGCGACCGATACGCCTGTTCGGCCCACCTGCTTCTCCGAGGCCTACTATACGCCCCCTCTCAAAGTCCAAAAATTGTTCGTACTGTCACCGATTACGTCTCAGAGGCATCTCTAGTCACAATACGGTCCATCTAAGTCGACAGATTTGTTTGAATAACCCTATGGCACGAGCAATCATGCTTTTAAACTCTCCCAGCTGCGCATCTCATATTCGCATAGCGCGCTTACCCTTGTCTCATTGGCATAAAAATTTTAATCATTTGCATATCTCTTACCAGACTACATTCCTACCAAGTTTCGTGATAGTGGCTCGATTTCTTTTGGGTGCATATATTTTTTTGTGACAGAGTGTATTTTCGGATAACCTGGACTGTTTTGCACCTTGCAAGAGGATTCATTTTATAAATTTCGTCGACCAAAGGAATTAATGAGCGTTTACAACACACTGTACAAAAATTTTCCCCCGAAAAATTTAAATTTTAAAATATAATTTGCTTTTTTTTCATTAAAAACGAAAAATGTAACAAGGTGTAAAATTTGTCTCTATTACGGAGTACAATTTAAAAAAAACTTTAAATCCAGGTTGGTAATCCTTGGACAAATTTTCTCTATAGGTTAACATTTGTAAGGTATACATAAGATTTGATTCACAAGAATCGAACTTTTGAGTGAATAAATTAAAGAAGCTGCTTGAGATATGCTAATTTCGGTATACGCGCTTGGTATAAATACCAAGCAGCTTGATTAAGTGAAGGGGTTGTAAAGGTTGATAGATAAGCGAGAGGGAGCTACAAGGTAAGCAGCTCCAGATGTTAACCGGCGCTTGTGGTTAGCAGGCCCTAAGTTTACGTGGCAGAACTGCTGGTTTCACTCTCTGCTGGTTTGTGAGTATTGCAATGTATATTTTTATTGAATGCTAATATATATTCCGTACAAGTAGTACGTATGCTTATTGCTGTAAAAGCAAATTCTATATGTGCAACGAATTCAATAAACATTGTTTCATGTATAAACTGTGTTTGTATCAAATTCATTTAGAGTACCACTTCAAATTATATACACCCAAGTGAGGGTAGAAGTGAGATATACTCTACACATTGAGATGAGCGAATCCAATACGGTTAGTACACAGCAGCCTTATGTAAAGAGTCAGACCAGCTTAACGTCACTTAGGAATTATAGACAATCTCTTTTTTACATTTTTTAAAGCAAAGAACTCCAAGAAAATTTTAGAAGGGAACAAAATCCTTTTTTTTGTTTGTTTATTCCACTATTAACGTTTCCCCGGTTGCACCGATTTAACCACACAGGATATAGATTTTAAGCAGATGCGTTCGTTTAATGTGAATTTGCTTAATTTGGATCAATGAATTAATCAGTATTATTACTCGTATGTCTACTAGCTACTCAGACTAGGTTATTCAAAAATGCTCACGAAAGACGCTCTCTTTGATTTCCTCTTCATTAAACAAACTAACATCGATTTCTTTTAAAATTTCTTTGAATATGTGCTTCCTTCCGTTGCTGTCATCTCTTTCCGAGAGCGAGAATTCTATTCTTACTAGACTGCACATAAGAGAGGCTACATTCCCGATCGTGACCACCCGGAATGACTCGGGGCATCGTGAGAAAAGTAACAGGAAGTATCTGTGATCTGCCTGTGGCGGAATTTTCATTATGGCCGCATTCGACAATCATCACCAAACTATGTTGGCAAAAATGAAAACGCTGTCGCTATACTTTCGTGGGATTTCCAGATAATGCATGGGCGTAAAATTAAATTGAGGAAGTGGGGTCTTCAAATTTTCCGGAAGTTCAAAGTTATCCTAAGAGTTTACCAATGAAAATTACTTTATAGTTTATTATGAAATTTACTTAAGTATATGGCCTCTACAAAGTTTATATTTGTTCTTAATATATAACTGTAAAATATCGTAGTACTGCTGGGTTATATATCTGTTCAATATCTCCATTGAAACGTAGCTGTAAGGGGCATAATGGGACAGGAGGTTTTCCTTCCTTATATTATATCATTATTGCAATATACTTCCTTGTTCTTGTATTATACTGGCCATTAATTATTAGATCTGTTACTTTCTGGATTTTAGAACAAAACAGAGATTTCTGGAACTCTCTCAAAGTATATATTGAAAAGTGTATAATATTTAAGGAACAAGATTCAGTATAGTTAAAACTACATTTCTAAAATCAAATAAATCGCAGTTTCATTTAACATGTACTATATATTAACACGACAACATAGGATGCAGGCTAAAAAATATTATTTATTCATAACAAATAATGCATTACCACCATGCGTCCCGTGGAATTTCTTTATTACCTTAAGCGGAAAACAGCACATTTGTGATTACTGAAAGAGACTAAATTTCGCAATTTTCTTTCAATAGACAAGGTTTTGAGAGAATCCAAAATGTCTAAAAAGTCCGCGATCTTTGGCTTTTGTTTGATACATTTACTGAAATGGCTGCTGGTGCACGTAAAATCTGTCATGGCTGCAATGTTCTCCAAGTTCTCAAAATTACCCCTGGAGGTACGGAATCACGTGTTCTGGTCTCGTCACTTGACTCTGTTCAAAATTACGGGACTGGTCCTTTGGCCAAGTCGGACTCCGACCCTTGTGGTCCTGTCAAAACAGAAGCCGCACCTTCATCGCCCATAGCCTTCGGGACTTGATCTGATGTTGCTGTCGGTCAAGTGGCATAAGCAACAACAACAACTGAAAATTAAATTTATTCCTTTAGATCAGTATTTAAAGAGCTTCATTCGTTACTACTCAAGCCTTGCTGTAATCAGGCTTAGTTGTTAATTGTACTATGTTAACAAGAAACAAAGAAGTTCATTCTGAACATCACTAAACAGTTTTTTATAAATAATCAAAGACATGAAAAATTCGGCAGAATAATAAGCGAAACCATATTATATATACAGGAGACATAACTATTTAAATTGCAAGAGATTGATGCGGTTGAACGCGATTTTATTCTATCAGTTATCTTCATAGTAGGGCCCACAGGATGCGACATTTAAATAGTAGGAATATATCATTACGAAGCATGTATACCCCATATTTCATGATAGCATTATGGGGTCAGCCTAATATAAATAAGTAATAGTCAAAATATAATGAATAGCTAAGGCCATTTAACTTTTTACCATGAAAAGTTGAAGGTCAGGATGGGCAATGCACAGCATCTTTTATGCTCGAACTTAAAATGTACAGTAATCTTCTGGATGTGAAGAGCAAGTTCGTGAATTCCAAATATCTAGTTTATTTTGGCTTCGTATAGCATTGCAATAGGTACCATCACTATCTGGAAGATTTGCTTTTAGCTTTCAATAATTCTATCCAATGATATATGCTTTCAAAATTTTTATTTTGGTAAAATGCATATAGTTACATGTGATGGTAAGCACCGCACTGTTCTTATGAATATCTATCTGTTGATGGCTTAAATTCATACCACCCGTTATTATCTCTATATATAAAACAGTTCCGTAACTGACTGACAGACCAAACCGCTAGACCTAAAAGGGCTGAAATTTTGCATGGCGATTCTTCTTATAGTGTAGGGGTGCAATAAGAAAAATTTTTGAAAAATTCTTCTTAGATTTTTTTAAAATTAATTTTTTAAGCTGTTTTTGTAACATTCTTTCAAGTTTGCATTTAAAATAATAATCCGCGGGTTATAAAATTTATATCAAGAGAAAGATCCCAAAAATTCCTTTAAAATGAAATCTTTTTCGAATCTTTACCTCCATTTAATCTTTACCTGGTTTTTGGTGAATTTTTAAAGATAAATTTTTAGAATTTAATTTATTAAATGCTGATCACGTGGTTTCTTTTCTTTTTGGGATACTTTAAATTAACTTTGCGTCACGTGCATAACAACGAAATAAATTGACAAAAATTTTTTTTTCTTTCTAATGCGGCAGACGATTGGACATTATCGAAAAAATATTAAAATACAGTAAAAGAAATGTTCCTCAAACTGTACTATATTAATTGGGCTATAATATTCTTTAGTATGTTTTTTTAGATTTAATTTCAATATTTTCTTCTACATTATTTTGTCTATAAAAATATCCCTTACGGTTTTTTTATAAATATATTTTTCGTTTTCTTTTGGCATTAATTATATACATTGACCGTTGCATTTAATTTGAATGTACTCCGTAGTGAAGCACGGGTATTTAGCTAGTGTTAGTATATTTAAGTAAGGCAGTACTCTAGATCTGTGATTTAGGCAGCCTTCCAGAGCGGTGTTTTCTGTGACAGAATTTGTCATATTGACATTGCGAAAGAAAGAAACGATAAATAACATACAACGCTGTCTTACAGAGGAAAATCATTTAAAAAGGAAATTACTTTATTTAGCAGTATATGTAGCTAATGAAAGTTAGATTTATGAGAGTGGTAATATTTCAGAATACACTTTGTATACTCTGGATAACCTTAGTCTTAATATTTTTCATCTGAAAAAGGACTTCTTTTTTAACTCAAATTTGCTTCTTTAGAACAGAGTGGGATAATTTTACTCCTAATCAATTTTTCAATAATTTCATTTAACAAACGTAAATCAAGCAAAAATAAATAATGATGGATATAAATTTAGTGATGAATTTTTTCAATATTTATGGTTTGATATTTAGTTCTCAAGAGGTTCTTATTCTGACGAGGATAATCACAGGATACCACAAGAAAATGCCTTCCATATGCTACTTAACGTATATGTTTAATTAAAAATTCTTTCAAGGTACGCTGCCTATGACTATTACCGTAAAATCTTGGTTATAATACGCACCCGTGTATAATACGCATTCTTGATTTTGCGCGAAATTTTCGGAAAAAATTAAGATTCGACTATAATACGCACCCATACTTTTCAATATTTTATTTAAAAATTGTACAAGTACTTACTAACATAAATAAAATTTGTAAAAAAAATAAATGAAAATGTCAAATTCGGTAGAAAAAAAACTTAAATTTTGAATTCAAAACAAACAATACTGCCATATTATTAGTCTCAATATCTTTCACTAGAATACAGTTCATCTATTGTCTGTCGTTTATTCAATGTTTAAAACTACTTTTTTTTGTACACGAGTATAATACGCACCCTCATTTTTGAGGACTAAAATGTGAAAAAAATGTGCGTATTATACTCAAGATTTTACGGTAAGGACAACGTAAATGTCTTCTTCTATTTTCACTTGCTCATAGGAGGGTGTTCATGCAAATGAATATCATATATATATATATATATATATATATATATATATATATATATATATTTATGTATGTATATATATATATATATATATATATATATATATATATATGTATGTATATATATATGTATGTATATATATATATATATATATATATATATATATATGTGTGTGTGTGTGTGTGTGTGTGTGTGTGTGTGTGTGAGAGAGCCAAATATTTAATATTATTTAATATATGTAATAATTTCAAGAAAGGATGATATTTAAAATTAGCAATAAATACAGATGTAATATTAGATTTTAATAACGTATCTAATTCATGAGTTTACCTTCAAGGTTAAATTTGAATTTAGTCTCTCTGATATATATTCTTTTGATGTAAAATTTAAACATCTCAATTCTGTTTTAGCACCGAAGGCCAAATATTAAAAATTTCCTTATTACCGCTTAAAGATGGATTTTTGAAATAAAACTTAAAAATTTAATCTAGTGGAAAAAACTAAATTTAGTTGTCTGGTTGAAACCAAATCTAGTAGTTACACGAAAACTTCTCAATGCTCTAATTAAATGCTCTAAAAGTACAAAGTAAGGAAATTAGTAATAATAAAGCGCTTCTGCTGATTTATTTCACGGCTTTTTATTTCATCTCGCCCTAAATACATCCTTACATATATGAACGAGCAATGTACCTTCAAAATTTTGTAAACGATGATTATTAACCATAAATTGCTATACTGAGTACGATCGGTTGTTTTGTTAGGAAGGTTACAGTATCTTTTGCGAAACGAGGATTAAATTGACCTTGCAGTCATTATAATGTGCTAATGATCACTTTACCAAAGGTACAAGCTGCATTATGTATTCAATTTTTTCCTCAAACGTTAAAAGAATATTAACAGTTAACAGTTTTTTCCTTAAACGTTAAAATCCCTAACTGTCGTTGGTTACGCAAGACACGATTTTTGTTTGAACAATGAGTTACCGAATGAGTAACTGATCTTACTCATTCGAGATGTAATCTGTTCAATGGATACTTACCTTTGAAAGCTTGAACATAAATAAAACATTTTTGCTTTTAGACTTTCAATCAAAATTTTAAATGCTTTTGCATTTGTATATATTCTTAGTAATTTCAAATCCTACGAATTTGCATTTCGCAAACAGTATTTGATACATTACTTTGATAGATATTAATTAGTTCTTACATTTAATGATTTGAATACATAAGCAAACTCTTATTAACAAACATACAGATGCGGTTCCGTAAAGTTTGCCTTCAAAACATTGCATTTTACATACAAAGAATCACGAAGCGATTAAACTGTTCTCGGTTGATATTCGTTTCCTTTTAATATAAAAAAAAAAAATCTAGATAAGTGTCAAGCATAGCTAGTAGGTTTATTTCAGGCATTTTAATCATATAAACCTTCTACTCCTATCACAGACATTTTATATTTTTAGTTTTAGATGGACCTTATTAATACTGCAGCTTAAAAAAAAAAAAAATTCAGGGGTCTCTAAAAATTTAGAGGAAGCGTTGAGTGAAAACGAGGAAAAGGTCAAAAGGCTTATGTTCAACTCGAGCAGGGAGGAACAATTAAGGAAGAATTCTTATGTAGGTCACTTTTTGGACGCCAGCTGCTGTTCAGAAGAAACGGGACCTGAAATAAAGAACGTTCAAGACCAAACCATCTGGTGTGATGAAATCGAGAAGTATCTTTGGAAGGAAGTGATTTCAGATCAGTGGAAGTTTTTAGATGCTTTTGGAAATCTTGATAGTGCGTGATACTTCTTTTTTGTTACTTCAGTTCTTTAGTGATGGATAAAGTCGATAAATGCGCTTTTCTTTGTCTGCGAAGAGTCGAGTCATGACACAAACAAAAACATAAAAGTTACACACAAGTGTATCGGTGTTAAGCATTTTGTATTCTCTTTAAATGTGGCAACTTTTAGTTGATTTTTTTTGGAGTGCTGCGGTCACCTTTTTGCTAGGCGAGGGTTAAACAAACAGGTGACCACAGTTTATAACCAATTCCGAAAGGCTACAAATCCGCACGCCCACCGAGGGACTCAAACTCATAGACTCTAGGAATTGTGTACGGTGTTTATAAGTGTGGTGTTTATAGCAAAGGCCAACTTTGTGAGTCACATTTTAGTTCGTGTCACAACCTAATTGCTCTTTGTGTTTGTTAAGATAATGAACACAGCACAAGGGGATATTTTGTAGAGATAGGACATTTTTGAGGAGGACAAAAATGATTAAAATTTACGGGAGTTGAGATTAAATTCCCGGAAAACATACACATCCCGGTAGAATAACTTGTAGCCGAAACTTTCAAGTTAAATAAGAACAAGTCATTTCATTCAATTCACCAACTACTGAAGTTGTGTGTCTTATTCCCCCAGCATCAGTCTCTTATTAAAGGGTATTAAATCCATTGGTCAAAAACTCATCTTAGGTGGTCCATCCAAGGTGGTTAGAATACAAGGTTATATGATCTTTGCAGAAGCTGTTCCTTTAAATGAGCCCTCAAAGTTGTAGCTTGATAAATAATCATTCATTGTGTTACGTGAAAATAAAATTAGTGAAGTTGAAACACAATAAACATCAAAACATTATAACAGTTGGTATGTTCAAATTGTGCCAGAAAATTTAACAGATTTAGTGTCATTTTAAAGCACAGGTTCTGAGAGGTAGTATATATCTCTGCAAGGATATTAAAGGAAACATTTTTACAGGCGGACTTATTAAATAAATAAGACGTGAATAAACGTATGGATGCAAAATATTTCTTCGCTGAGGTATGACATTTTCACATGAAGAATAAAATAAAACTTCATATTTAGCAAGGACCTGCTAAAAGAGGTCTAATAGCTTAGCTATTATAGCTTATAAGCGTATATCTCTGTTTCTGAATTCCTGAAAGAAACAGACGCATGTATAATGTGTTACGAAAACCTAGAGAGACAAGAGCTTTGTTTTGGATACACCAGAAACCATAAAGTCATTAAACCATAAAACCATTATATTTCAGCTAAAAAACAAGTTTTAGCATAAAAGTGATGGAAAATATAAGTGACTGTCTTGATTTGTGAATAGGAGTTTTAAGTGAAATTTTCAGCATATATCGGTTAAGAAATACCTAACAATTAAATTAAATAATGTAGGTATCATAGGTAGGGCGTCCGACATTCCATTAAAAGTATTTAATATGAATTTTAGACTAGAGTGAGCATATTTCCAAAATTTCGGTTTCTGCCATATGGTCTGGACAGTCGATTTCGGTTTCTCTATTTTTAGTCGTCCGGCATTCCCCTAGAATGCTTTTTTATAAAAAAATTTCACTACAGTATTTAGTAAAAAATTAGGTTTCTGCCATATGGTCAGGACAGTCGACTTCGGTTTTTCTGACCGCACGTGACCGCAAATAGGTCTAACACCTCCTGTCAGACTTCATTTTATTCGTTCGACAATCCCCTACAAGTGTTCAATATGAATTTTTCGCTAGAGTATTTTGCAACAATTTCGGTTCTTCTGTTCACACGTAGCCGCAAATTGGTCTTGTGCTTCTGGCCAGATTTTTCTTCTAGTCGTTCGGCGTTCCCTATTTAATATAAATTTTAAGCTAGAGTATTTTGTTGAAATTTCTGTTTCTGTCACATTTTCGGGACAATCTATTTCAGTTTTCCTGTTTTCTGTCGTCCGGTATTCCCCTAGAATGCATTTACATATAAATTTTCACCAAAGTATTTGGAAAAAAATTTGGTTTCTGTAACATGGTCAGGACAGTCGATTTTGGTCTTTCTGCCCGCCCGTGGCAGTAAATCAGTCAAGCGCCTCGGTCAAACTTTTTTTCAGTCTTCCGACATTCCCCTACGAGAGTTTAACAGAAATTTTTAGCTAGAGTATTTTGTAAAAATTTCGGTTTCTTGCACATGGTCGGGACATTGGATTTTGGTTTTTCTGCCCGCATGTGGCCGCAGATCGGTGTAGTGTCTCCGATCAGACCTATTTTTTAAAACTCTGGCATACTTCTACATTATTTTATATAAATTTTACGCTAGAGTGTTTTGTAAAAATACGCTAGAGTGTTTTGTAAAAATTTTGGTATCAGCCACATTGTCAGGACCAGGGCTCCTAGATCTGGGTTTTTTCTATGATCATATGCGTTTATGGATTTTTTGTTTCAAAAATATCTCATAATCTGGGTTTGTCCTTGTAAGTTAAAAATATAACAAAAAATGAATATTTTTTTTTATCATTGTAAGTATAATTCGTTATGTAAATGTAATTACATAATTTAATTATGTAAATTAATGAATGTAAATTGATACAAGTGGAGATCATTTCAATTGAGTTCTGATATATATCTCTCTTACGACACCATATTTTTTAAAAAGCTGGGTTTTTTTCAGATGCCATCTAGGATTATAAAATTTTTCTCGCTGGGAGCCCTGATTATAGGGAGAATATACTAAAAAAATTTGAAACAAGGAAAAAAAAATTCTCTAAATATTTTTCTTAACACATTCATACATATTACACAGAAAAATAAAAGAGTGTATAATCACACGATGTACGTATTAGAAAGAGATGTGTCACATACAATTTTTCACCTTATAAGGAATCGAGAATTTCAATTACTTAAATTTGAAGCATAAATTCTTTATGTGACTTTTAGGAGTATTTTTTAAAAAGAAATATTATCTTTCTTTGAAATGCAGGGAAAATTGTTTCATGAATCAAACAATTAAAACCGCTTTCCTTTTCTTTAAGAACACCACGTGTATATATCACTTTTTCTTTAATTACGATATTCAAACACAAATGGGTTACATTGGATCGTAACTCGTTTCTCGCGTGTTACAGGAGAGAAAAGAAATCCTTTTTCTTTTTAACCCAGTTGCATCACGTGAGATTTGAATGTCGATAAAATGGGCTCAAACCATTTTGCCCAGACAATCAACAGACCTTTCAACTCACGTGATAGAATGGTCAACGTCTGATAGAGTCATTTAGTCGGCATGAAACAACAATGGGCTTTAACTGCTCAACTATTTTACTATGCAGGAGTGATCACAAATGCTACTCAAAATGATGCCGTAGTCATTAATGAAGCCATAAATGGTTGGCATCTTAAAATTCACAACCCAATAGCAAATCAGTACTAAAGTTAATTAAATTATTATAAATTATCATACATTCTTCATTTTCACTACTTAAATATCTATAAATAACTTTATAGTACCTCTAAAAGTAAAAATAACTTTTAAAAGGCTCCTGTGAACTTATTTTCATAATTTAAGGAGAAAAGAATTAACTCTTACTCGAGAGTGTTAAGCATTTCCAAAAAAAAAAGTATTGTTAATGTAAGGATACAACGTAACTCAATTTTGGTTTTATTGGTATATACATACTAACTACTTGGTAAAGACAGGTTTCTTAAAATATATTTGAACTAGCTGAAAACCCGCACTTCGCTACGGAGTACATTCAAATTAAATACAACGGTCAATGTATGCAATTAATGCCAATATATATATATATATATATATATATATATATATATATATATATTTATTTATAAAAAATCGTAAGGGATATTTTTATAGACAAAATAATGTAGAAGAAAATATTCAAATTAAATGTAATAGGATATACTAAAGAATATAGTACAGTTAATATAGTACAGTTTGAGGAACATAATATCTTTTATTGTATTTTAATATTTTTGGGATAATGTCCAATCGTCTGCCGCATTAGCAAGGAAAAAATTTTTTTTTTGTCTATTTAGTTGTTATGCACGTGACAATAAATTTATTTAAAGTACCAGAAAAAGAAATCACGCGATCAGCATTTAATAAATTAAATTCTAAAAATTAATTTTTAAAAATTCACCAAAAATCAGAAAATGAAGGCAAAGATTCGAAAAAGATCTCATTTTAAAGGAATTTTTATGATCTTTCTCATGATATAACTTTTATAACCCTCAAATCATTATTTTAAATGTTAACTTAAAAAAAGTTACTACAACAGCTTAAAAATTTAATTTAAAAAAATCTAAGAAGAATTTTTCAAAAATCTTTCTTAGTGCACCCCTACACTATAAGAAGAATCGCCATGCAAAATTTCAACCCTTTAGGTCCAGCGGTTTGGTCTGTGCGTTGTATGTCAGTGAGTCAGTGAGTCAGTCAGTTACGGAACTGTTTTATATATATAGATTATTCGTGTGTAATTTCTCTACAGAAAAATTATTTAATTTAAATGCAACGACGCCATATAAAGTTCAATCCAGGGTGGTAGTTCGTAAGACATTTGAATATAGATGAAGTGAAAAATTTAAATGTTGAATGTGAGTCGTTCCGTGGTCCACACACTGTGATATTGGTTCCTACAGCATCTTACCGATTGGTGGAGAAAAGCTTTGACTGCGATAATAGGTGCATTAATGCTGTAACAGAATAGGAAGAAATTGATAAAAAATTACAGAACAGCCAGTTCTCTGCATGGACGGCTCCAGTCCAGAGTTTTTTTTTTTTTTTTTTTTTTTGGGGGGGGGGGGGGTAACGTCGGCTCGTAGGGTTATACACTCATGGACAAAAAAATTAGCGCACCAAGAAGGAGTTGTCAAAATGAAACGAAATTTTACATACGTAATGACTACTTTGATATAAGTAAATGATAAGAAAATCAAAGAAAAAGGATAATTTATTTCAGAGAAAAAGGCAAAAGAACGGAGGAGTTAATACTCCGTTGGACCCCCTCTAGCGCGAATGCATGATGCGATACGATCGGGCATTGAGTCATACAAGTTCTGTATGATGTCTTGAGACATTTCGTTCCATATTTGCTGTAACCTTGCCTCTAGTTCGTTCAAACTCGTGGGATGCCCAACTCGTCGTCCCAAATGATCCCAGATATGCTCGATTGGAGACAAATCTGGGGATCGGGCAGGCCAAGGAAGGGTAGTAACAGTGCGGAGTCAGTCTTGTGACACCCTTGCCGTATGAGAGCGAGCATTGTCTTGTTGAAAAATGGCTCCTGGGAGCCGTTGCATGAGTGGCAACACATGCTTTGGTTACCTGTTTTATACTCCACAGAGTACGATGTTCAACGCCCTCTACCGGCTATACGTAATGCGCAATCACGCTGCATTTCTAATCATTTGCATATCTCCAGAACATGTACCTTCATTGCAAGTTTCGTTACGATCCCGCAATTATTTCTTGGTGTGCTAATGTTTTTGTCCATGAGTGTATATATATATATATATATATATATATATATATATATATATATATATATATATATATATATATATATAAGGAATAAACATCGTCTCATTTCAAATTTTAACTCATTTAGTATTAGGTCTACGATTACATAATTTTAGGCTATGAAAAAAAAATATGCGTTTTTTTTTTTTTTTTTTTTTGGGGGGGGGGGGGCAATTGGCCCTATTGCCCTATTGCCCCCCCTCCCCTGGAGCCGCCAATGGTTCCCTTCCTCTTTCTCCTATCGTTGTGCAACTACACCACACTCCTAGAATGCTGAAATCTGAAGTTCCAGTTAATTACCATTTCATTCGTTATTTGTGGTGGAGCTACTACTGGTATCTCGGTTGAAAGCGAAAACTTCCTGAATCTCCAGTAATTCATAAGGGTGGTGAAAGAACTAGTTCTGAGAAACAGGTGTATCCCACGCAAGGTCTATGGAGATTTAGAAGCGATTGTCATCCGGGACAAATTAAAGTTTGTAAAACGTGACAATCGCATACAATTCTCCAAACTCCAATGAAAGATTGCGGACCAACATGGTACACCTGTTGGTCCACACCTATATCTTTCGTATCCCTCAATAATGGAGATTTAAGAAACTTTTTTTTTATCTCCAACTTATTTATCCTCAACAAGCATTTTTTCAGTAAAGTTTTTTTTAAAATTTAATTCGATATCAACTACAACAGACTACACTTTCAATATTAAGCTTTAATTTGGTTTCTGATGGACACTTTTCTAGTTTGTCGCATATTTAGAAAGTTACCGAATGATTAGTGTTTTCGAACCGTTTACAAATAGGCATAAAATTAAAGTATTTGACTTTGTTATTGAAAATACTTTTCTAATAGGCTAAAAATAAGGGATATAAATTAAAAACAAACAGACGTTAGAATTTATTCTAAATTTACTTTAGTATTAAAATAAACCAAATTCTTTTACAAACATGGCAAAATCTGTCAATTTATGAAAGATAAGTTGATATATGACGATAAAACTACTTAAAAGATAGCTTTGAAATTTTATAAAAATCTACGCTAAAAGTAGTATTTACAAATGTATTGACTGACATTGACTAAAATTCATTCAAACTTCAATTTGGGGAAAAATCAATGCTTTCATCATCATCCTTAACACCTTTTCTGGCAACAAACGGCTATGAAATTGAAATATATTTAAATTTTTGAAATGCTATCACAAATTTTTTATTTCTATTTTTTGGAGAAGTCTCTGTGTGTAATAAAGTATTCATATATTTTGATTGAAAAAGTAATTATAAATAAAACAAAATACTGAAGTTTTTAATGCATTTCATAATTTGAACATGACTGAAATATTATTTAATATCTTCATATATTCATTAATGTTCTCTTGATAAATATGCAATACTTTTCAATCTTTACATTTTATTTTGCAGGGAGTATCATAATAAAAACACAAATAAGTCATTAATTCTTTTGATTTTCTCAAAATTCTCTCTTTGATTGACGTAAATTTTGGTATAGATTTGAGAGACATATATGAGGAGCACATTATATAAAGAGTTCCTTTCCTATTGGAAGGCTTAAAGAAAGATAGAATAAATTTTAGTTGTGTAGGTATCCAAAAATCTGTATCTTAATTTATTTTTCAAATAAATAAATTATAATAATTTTATAAAAAATTTTTGAACTTCCTTAAAGTTATTTAAAAGGTTATGTTTAAATTATTTCAGGTAATATACTTTTCATATCAATTTTAACAGTTTTATGATTTAATAAAACAGTTTTATATAATTTATATTATTTTGTACTTATCTTCAACGTAAAAAAGTCCGTACACAACAGTATGAATTCCTCAATAATGCATCAGGAGTTACAAGATTAGTCCATATATCTCATCAGAAATGCGTTTTTTTAATCTCTTTTAGAGAGAAATATATTTCACTGATTAGTTGAGTAGTTTAATCCTTTGATAACTGAACGGTCATTTGATTGTCTATTGAAACCATTTAAATTTCATTTTCATCTTTCCATAATCACGTGATGCAAGTGGGTTAATGACAGGCTACAACATATCGTTCACGTTTTCACGAGTCACGTGTGGAACTAGCTAAATAATAAGCAACCAAACAGATCATACTCCTTTTTTTCTCCTAGAAAGAACATACCGCGTTTCAATAGATTGGGGTCAATGAATTCTGGAAAAGACTTAGAAAAGGATTCGTGTTTCTTGAAAAGAGCTATACAATGAAAAGTAATGCACAATTATTAAATTATAGGCAAGCCCCTCCATTTAATTACGGCTATAAAACATTATTTGGTTTGGATGCGTAAGTGAAACAGCATGAGAACACTAAGGTGAAACACTGGTTTGAAATAAAGAAGTTACACAGTTTTATCGAACAAAATACGAAACTCTAAGTAATGCGACAACATAAAAGTCTGAACTACTTTTCTCTGAACTATCTATCCATCCAACTTCGTACATTAAATTACATTAAATGTCACCTCTACTCTTTCAATTTTGTGATCGCTTTTTAATTTCATGGGAATGTTATTACAAAAATTCTAACTAAACAACTAAACTCGCAAACTGTTTGTAGCATCCATTGCATAATTTAAATGTATCTTTCTATCAACGTTAATTTTAGAAATGCCTCCATTAATAGATTTCAGTCTTTTTTTTCCAAATTCAATCAAAAGCATTCACTTTTAACGTTTTTTAAGACTGTTACAAATAAATTTAGTTGAAAGCAGTTCCATTTAACTTTTTTTTTTTAAGAGACTGTTACAAATAAATTTAGTAGATCCAAAATGATTTTGCGCAGATGTTTGAAAAAGGGATTATAAAATGAATAAAATAATTATACGTGAAAATAATGATTGCTTTATGTATCTATGGTCAGCATGTATAGTATGTACATTTCATATTCAAAACAGACAGATCAGTTTGCATAAATAGTTCAAGAATGGAAATATCGCTCACTCCTTTCAAAAACGTCATATCTCAATAAACAAGATTTTTCAGGAGAGTGGTTTGAAAGTTGAAAAGTACATTGAAATGTATTGAAAATAAATTTTAATTCTGCTCAATAGAGGCTAAATATTGAGTGGTGTGATATAACGATCTTGCAGGGATATACTACTCTTTCAGGGCATTCTGAAAACAAGCATAACTAAAAATCGCCGATTTTTGAGATATGACGTTGTTGAAAGAAGTGAGCGATATGTTAATAGTTTTAATTCATTATATGGGGCAACTAACGAGATATTTGACATTAAGTTTTTAATATTAAAGCATTAATGCTCCTAATGAAATACTTATATACAACACCGGTAACAACCTTATTAGTAAAGAGATAATAAATATCTTCTTTTGTGGGAGAGAATAACTCTACTTTACGGAAATACGTTACATGCGTTCTTTTTTATGACCTTGGTAGTTTTTTTCCCTTCAATCTCTTCAAGGAAAAAAAATGTAGAACATTTTACTGAGGTTTATTCAAATTTTGTAAGAGAATCAGATTTAGGTCTAGGTATTTTGTAAGTCTTTTAATCATCATATGCAGATAGATAGCTTAGTGATCTATTCTAAATGACGGTATTTTAAAAAAAAGCTTCTCTAAATTTTCCCTTATCAAGTCGAAGGAAAATTGCATAATCTGCAAACGAAAGAGCTTCCTTGAAACAGAGGTATTTGCATACAAAAAACCCTCGTGTGTTGTTCAGAAAGTCCTTTTTCGGTTCAATATGATGATACTAAATGTACTCTTACAAAGTTTTGTTTCTTAAACAAAGAAAAGCCCAAACCCCAAAAAATCTTCAACAAATGTTTATTCATCAGCATAAATTTCAAAGGTAATATAGCAGAAAGGTGAATATATAGGGAAATTTCGCCAATTTTTTATCATTTATTGGGAAAAAATGTATTTTTTTAAATTTATTTATTTATTTTTATTTTTTAGTATTTATGATTATTATTGTTATTATTAACATTTGAAATAATTGATCAGAAATATTATCGGTCAGTTTATCAAAATCTTTGCTTGATGTAAAGAGCGTTAAGAAGACGAATAGAAATAATTTCTTTATTTGTTAGTGTATTAAAATCTCTACTAACTGTAAAAAGCTTTAAAAGGCGAACAGAAAATCTTCCATTCAGCAATCTTTCTCAGTTATGAAAAATTACCCTTAGGCAAGTTTAAAAGAAAAAGTGCTTTTCAAAATTTTATTGGGTTAATAAAAGCTATATTACATTAATAATTATTTTGTTTGTGCCTGTAATGGGTAGTGCACCCTCATCGCCATTTAATTAATTTCGTCCGTTTGCAAATTATTTTTTAAAATATGTATCAAATTAATATATTTGTGTTTATTTATCTGGCTGTAAAATCACGCGATTTTTCTTTTTTTTTCTGGTGTTCACTATCTGAAGGAAATCCAAAGACTGCACCTCAGGGGAAAATAGTTATTCTGCATAACTAATCTTTAGTTATGCAATAGTTCTATGCAATGCTACCTGTATAACCAATCAGATATAGTTAATATACGCTTCATGACTTTTTAACAGTTAAAAAGCAGAACTAATGGTAGTTTAATCCAATAGAGATATTTAAGAAATAGTTTTATCTAATAGCGTGTCATTAAGTGGGCAATTTAAATTAAATTGCTGAAATTGTTTTGAGTTTCCTGTAGATAATAATTGCTTCTCATACGTTTCCCTTTGCTTCAATCGTTCAAGCGTACAAATGGGTAATTTTTGTAAAGAATTATTATCTTCAGTTCTAAAAATTATCGTAAAATTACTTGCGAAGTGACAACTAATGGATAGAAAAGGGTAATTTTAGAAAATATATATCGACCAAAGCAAGAAATTTTATCTTATTTTATACGAACTCTCTATATACACTCATGTCCATAAATAATGCCAGCTCCGGCAAAATAAAGGTTCAGAAACAAAACAAACGTGACTTCATAAAGCCCATTTATTAAACAAAAGATAAAGAAAAAATGGTGTATGTATGATACCATTCATAAAAACTACGATTTTTGCTCCCTGGAGCAATTGCAAAAAATATCTCCTTTACAAAAATTTAATATTACATGGCTGGTATGGCCGCTCAGTGCCATAACCGAATAGTTATGACACAGAGGACGCATGTGGATGTTTTTTTTACGTGGTAGAATGAATTATCGGCAGCCTGGAATGTGGTCGTACTCAGATGGAAGTATCCTAGGAACTTGGAATTGCCCAAAGTGTCATCTCTAGGCTTTGGCAACGATTCCAAGATGATGGAAATGTCAGTAGACGTTACAGTACAGGTGGCCCCCGAGTTACAGCGCCGAATGAAGACTGGTATTTGGCAGTAACTGCCAAAAGAAGCAGACGGAGCACAGCATCTGGCCTGTCTGGTCAGCTATTCGCAGCCACCGGTACCACAGTTTCAAGGCAAACCGTGTACAGACATTTGGGAAATATTGGTATATGCTCGCAGGCCTGTCAGATGTGTTCCGCTCACGGCAACGCACTGTCGACAGCGATTAGCCGGGAGTAGAAAACATGCAATGTGGACATGGTCACAGTGGGCTTGTGTGATGTTTTTCGACGAGTCCAGGTTCAGCTTGCAGTCTGATTCACGACGGACTTTCATATGGAGAACGCCAGGTACCCGTTACCCCCAAGACACATCATTGAACGATACCGTTTACGGTGGTGCAGGATTACTCGTTTGGGGTGGAATTATACTGGGCTCCAGAACAACAATCTGCATGTTAAAATCAGAACCATGAACGGCCACATTTATCGGGACATCATTCTGGAACAACATGTACGTTTGTTTAGGGGTGCCATGGGACGCAGAATTTGTGTTTATGGATGACAACGCCCGTCCTCACCGAGCAAACATCGTAAACGAATTCCTTCAATCTGAGGATATCACCCGTATGGAATAGACAGCATTCTCACCTGACTTGAATCCGATAGAGCATGTGTGGGACATGCTTGGCCGACGAGTTGCAGCCCATGAGCCCCCTCCTACATTTGTACCGGAACTTGGGAGAGCATTGCTTGCTGAGTGGAGTAATCTTCCCCAAGATCAGTTCGATAATTTGATACTCAGCATGGCTAGGTGCTGTACGGACTGTATTTTATCGCATGGGAGACATACAATGTATTAACCATCATACCAACCATGTAATATTAAGGTTTTGTAAAGGAGATATTTTTTACAATTGCTCCAGGGAGCAAAAATCGTAGTTTTTATGAATGGTATCATACATACACCATCTTTTTTGTTCTTTATCTTATGTTTAATAAATGGGCTTTATGAATAAGTCACGTTTGTTTTGTTTCTGAACCTTTATTTTCCGGAGCATTTATTATCCTAAATTTATGGACATGAGTGTATAAGCATCGAAAAATATTGTAGCTGATTAATTGTGTCTCATATAACAAAATTAATCAGCTAAGTTTTGTCTCCAATTCTACTTCAAAAACATAAAATTTCAATATCATCTTTTGACATTTGGAAGATATAAAAGTACAAATTAGAGATCCTCGTGAAATTTAAATTGAAATGTTTCAACACAAACCATGACAAAAGTTTGGTATAATGACACCTCATTTAAACATCAGGCTTCTTATTCCCCTTTCAAAGAAATATATGAGTTTATATCTGAAATGGGCCAACACGATATCCTTGAATTTTCTGTTTTCAAAACATAAAGATGGCTGTCTTGATGGACAATAACGAAATTCTAGGGTAAAAGATATTTGTCACTACTCGTTTCATGTTTATAAAAGTAAATTATAATTGACCTTCTTCTGGCCAGTTTACATATTACATTTATTGAAATTTTGGCATAAATACTTGATACTTCCCTTTAGCGTGTTATTTGATTCTTGACTTGAAGTTTACAAATTTCATTCATTTTAATTCGGAATTTATCAGAAGGCTACAATTATCTTGTCTAGAAAACTTAGAAGTAGTTCAATCTGCAATTTATATACATACAACTGCAATTTTTATATATACATGATAACATCTTATTGTCAACACAGCCACATTATTATAGAAAGAAAAACAGAATTGTCCTTCGAGAAATGTGATTTGAAAGGTAAACCTACACCCCTGGCCTATGACAAATCTTCAAAATCTTGGGTAAAAAACTCGAAGCTCGTAAAATAAAGCAACACTAAGACAATCAATTCACCCAATTCAAAAGTTATGGCTGAAGTTAAGTAAATTCATTGATACGGTTAAACATGGAGCCAGAATCCGTTGGCTATAGAGTAGCAATGCTACAATAAATAACAATTCCTAAAGGAATTAAACACTAAAAAATGTTGAAAGTTAGTTAGTTCAAATATTTGGAGTAATTCAATTTGAAGGTTACAATTAAAAACGAAACTACATTGAAAGTAAAATAAAAATCAACAGCTTGTAACTTCCAAAATTAGAGTAATGTTAATTAATTATTTTCAGGTAATTTCAAAAGAAGTAGCTTAGCTTGAAGTTCTCTAATAGTTTAGCTACAAAAATTTTCTAGTATCAAAACTGATTTTAAAAGTTTTCATTTTAGATTTCTTCTCTTTCAACAATTCTTTATTGACTCATATGCTTAAACTGTATTGTTTTTGATTATAAGTTAAAAATATGTTTTCAATTTTGAAACTTGATATCACAAAAATGACATTTCAAATTTTCGTAGTTTTGTGGTTTCATTAGTAATTAAAAACACTTCAGGTACGTTTGTTAAAGCTCGTTTGATTTATGCAATTATCCTTATATGGTAGGGTTGTATATTAAATAATAAAATTAGGTAACAATTTTATTATTAGTAGTAATTAGGTAACTATATTGACATTTATCTTCATTTGACATTCTCAATTTGAAATTCCACAGAACTTAATTTGCTGCTTTGCCGAGAAATCACCTATCAATAAAGTATTTTACACTGTATGCCCACGCTTTGAATGCATTGGAATATCCCGCATTATATTCAATAAGCGAAACATAAATATTCAATCCAAGAAAGTGCAAATATAAGCAGAAGCTTTTATCTTCCGCCCAATGTTCTAATCTCCTAAGCAGTGTCTAATATCCGTTGATGAGAGATAAGTAGGTTTATTCATCACCTGAGGGTCTTTTGCGTCGTTTGCAACCATTTTGCACTAACAAGCATGAGTGAATGAATATGAGCCGGATAGAGATTCTTTTTTGCCATTGGAATTGTTTGAGAAATGAACGATCTTCAGAGAGATTTCCTGCTTATTGAATGAGGGCATAGAGGTCGAGAAAGCTATTTCATATTCATTTTTCCCTATACACAAGTAAATCATCGTAAAGCCTTTGGAATCATAGCATTTTTTTTTCACACTTCCTGGATACTGGAAAAAATATATTATGTACGAGATAGTAAAACGCTGCTTAATCACAGATTTCAATCGTTTTCAACTCAGAAATTGCAGGAAAATGTATTAGAAAAAAAATAAAGATTTTATCAGAAGATCGAATGTGATTTCTCAGTCACAAATATGCTAAGAAATAGATCACTAAATTGCCACCTCCACAGATATATGTAATGATGAAAGATTTACATAATATTTTTTTATAAAAGTAAAGCTATATTCTATTAAAAAATGTTAACATTATAGGAATTTGTATATTCATACGAAATGTTAGGCTGTGTCACTCAAGTGTTTTCAATAAATGAATATTTGTTTCTAATTAGTTATCTCACAGTTTAAATATTCCAACCTTCACGCACTCGTCTGAATTCGCCAAAGAGTGTTATTCTTGAAAACCGCAAAATATATAACAGCATACCAGTTAGAAATTCAAAGGAATTTTTTTTAATACAACATTTTAATGACTATTTCATCCAATAACCCGATATCGAATACATTAAGAATTTAGTCCCATTAAGAATGAAGCAGAATTTGCTTTTAAAAAAATAGTGCATAAAATTCTACACCTTATTCAATTTCTCAAAACGAAATGAAGCTTAATTCTCCCAAACAAACTTGAATGTTTTGAGAGTGACTCATAAACAATTTCAATTGATATGCATTATAGAACCAAATTTTTAATTTACAAAAATCCTCAGAACCTCGAAAATTCTTATGAATCCATGAAGCTCCCAGAATGAGCTCATTGTATCAGAGAAAATAATTCGATGTGATCATAAATTCCATCCTGCGATCCATATTCATTAGCACCAAGAAATGACACTTAGCCAATAGCTTGTGATTTATGATTCAGTAATTTGCTTAACTAAAAGTTTTCGCGAGGTTAGTAGTTGCTGTTTCTACTCAAACAACAAAATTTACACTCTTACCAAGAAATCAAGAATAATGGACTGCCTTATAATCGTAATAAGAAATTTAGATTAAATTAGTTTTTCATTTCTGGAAATCACATGCCACCACTCTTATTATAAATGGGTTTGCAATAAGTGAGGTGAGTAACATATTGATTAGATTTTCTGGTATGTTAAAAACGGTTAATAGCATCTTGAAAGTTCTTTTAATTGTTATCAATTAGAAATTAGTCATCCTGATTATTAAATTAGTAACACAAAGGTATGTATGATAACAGCAATTGAAGAAAAAATTATAAAGCTAAAAAATTTTTAATTTTTTAAAATTTAATTTGCTATTGTTAGAAAATTTGTAAAGAAATAACTACCTCTTTGAACTTGACTACTAAATTATAGGGGGCAAGGGCTTATGATAAGAAATTAGAGCTAAAATTTAAGTATCAAGCTAAAGTTCATGCGACGCGAATCTATAGCACAACTTATGATAGTTGAATAAAAATATGGCAAAAAAAGCCCCTAGCTACAGAATGTTCTACTCAGAACCCAGGGCTAAACCCACTTAACAATAATCCCAATATCTCACTTCACGCACTACAGGTAGCTTACTACCTACACTAGACCCCCCCTGCTAAACGGGCTTCGGCACAATCGCTGGTCTTGAGTTGATGAGACGATAGTTAGCTTCGTGAACGAAGCTTGACGTTTTCTTCGACTCTCGATCGCAAAACTCAAACTGTGGTTCGGTTTACCGCTTTCTCATATAAATAGGTCATTCTTTTCTTGCGGTCGTGATTTCTAATTTGAATATGTCTCTTTTTATTCACTTTTTAGTTCGGCCAGGAAGGAGCAGTGCAAGGTTTACGGAAAACTTGGTGGGGACAGGTAGGAAAGAAGACCTTAATTTGAATGGTTAGATACCAGAAAATTGATGTGATACCTTACAAATTTTTATGTATTTAAATCAAGCTAACAATGATTGGAAGTTGAAATGGAACTGACTTTAAATCTAAAACGCTGTAGATCTCTATGTAGGGAATTAATCTTATCTGTGTAATAAAGAAAAAAGTCCTTTGATATTTGCAAATTTCTCTGGCGGATAAGGAACCCTTTTAAGAGATATTATTAAAAAAAAAATTAAATCCTCTGTTTCAATTATAATTTTTAGGAGAGAGAGATTATTCATAGTATTATTTATAAATGAATTGGTACTTTATAATCTATATATATAAAACAGTTCCGTGAACTGCTCATTCATTCATTCATTCATTCATTCATTCACTGACTGACTGACATACAACGCACAGACCAACCGCTGGACCTAAAGGCTGAAATTTTGCTGGCGATTCTTCTAATAGTGTAGGGGTGCACTAAGAAAGATTTTTCAAAAATTCTTCTTACATTTTTTTAAATTGAATTTTTAAGCTGTTTTTTAAACTTGTTTTACGTTTGCATTTAAAATAATACATTGAGGTTATAAAATTTATATCACGAGAAAGATCATAAAATTCCTTCAAAATGAAATTTTTTTCGAATTTTTACCTCCATTTCCTGATTTTTGGTGAATTTTTAAAGATTAATTTTCAGAATTTAATTTATTAAATGCTGATCACGTGATTTCTTTTTCTGGTACTTTCAATAAATTTATCGTCACGTGCTAAAAATATAGACAAAAAAATATTTTTTTCTTGCTAATGCGGCAGACGATTGGACTTTATTTTGCCTATAAAAATATCCCTTACGATTTTTTATAAATGTTTTTTTTTACATCAATTGTATACATTGATCGTCGTATTTATTATAAATATATATATATTTATTATTTTTTTTTTTGGAATTAATTGCATACATTGACCGTTGTATTTAATTTCAATGTACTCCGTAGCGAAGCGCGGGTTTTCAGCTAGTACAGAACATAAAATGAAAAAGAACAGCCTAGTGGCTGCACAGTCTGAAAACTGTAATTTAAGTGCAAACAATTTCAGTAGTTATTCTTGAACTTATGAGAAAATTTTTCTCTCTATGCAAAAACTGCAATTAATTTTCAAATCATCTGTAGCAATTGAAAACTTACATAGTAGTTTAAACTGAATATTTTGTTAAAAGCATGTTAAAAGGGAACATTCAAATCTTGAGCCTGTTTAAAAGGGCGTATTGAGAGAAAACTTGAGAATAAAAGAGGATATGTTCTCTAGGCAGGGAGAATTCAAGTGATCTTGCCATGCAATGATTAAGGCTGTAAGCAATGTTAAAAAATTCCCCATTTTTTAAAATTTTTCCCACAGCAAAATTATTCTGCATTGAGAAATATTTCAGAAAAACATGACCACGGAAAATGCAGTGAATGACTTCTCCTAACCAATGATTTTTTAAGGAATTAAATTGAAGGAACTATCTGGGAAATGAGAGAAATAAGTGCGCAATTCGAATATATTGTAACTATTAGTTGCTTTTCCACAATTAATTTACTATTTGGGGGTCAGAAACAGGTATGTTATTGTTCGAAATGCCATGACTTTATGCTTTTATGTATTGTGGGGGACTCAATCATGTTGTAAATGATATGGTCTTGTTTAAGAAAGGAACAAGTTAGCACAAGATCTGTATTAAAATTATCTTTTAGGTAGATGTCTATTAATAATAATGCAAAGAATACAGTCAGCTTTAAATTCAGAGACAAATATTCAATGAGAATTTTTACTCATTAAATTAAAGGGACTCTTTTCCATCACTACATAGTTTGCAAAACTGCACAAAGTAAGAGTAACAATGCTAAACTTTTGGAATATAACAATTTTTCACCAGATTAGAGTAATATTTGCACCATATTTTCTTCTGCCAGCCACACATTTTTGGATATAATTTTTTTCTTATTGGTATCTTCTCCATTGAAGACGGCTCATAGTAAGCCGTTTAAAATCTGCATTTGCCCCACATGTAAAAGTATTTTTATCTTATAATTTATGTATTTGAAAATCAGTTCTATAAAGAAGCTAAAAACCTCTACATCATAACTTAATGAGTTAATTTCCTTCAGTAAGTACCAAGCTGTTAGAATAATACCGATATTTGCATCGTATATTGTAGGGTTTAAAATTGAAGTAGATAACTGAATAGATCATTGCAAAATTAAATGTTAATATGAATCATAGGAAGAATTGGAAAAAGAATTTTAAGTTTCTTGATTCTTTTTTCTAAATATATAAATTTTCTTCTAAAAATCCCTTCATATTGAAAAAAGTTTCTACATTTTGTGCACTAGTTAAAGCCTTTAAAAATGAGAAAGATTCATAAAAATAGCTTAAAATTATCATAATTGGTAAATATTTTAAATAAGTGCAATTATTTACAAAAAGGTCATCATTGTAAATATTTTAAATAATCTCATTAGTTAATACAGTGATATATCAATTTAATAAACTGGTAAATCAAGACGCCGATAAATTAGATTATCTGTTTAAATAGAAATAAAAATAAATACTAAAAACATCTTTTTAAAAACAAATCTGGAATAAAAGCAGAATGTGCGTCCCTGAGGTGTAATGTAATTAATAAAGATTTTGAGATTTTCAAGGGGAACTTTTTAAACGTGGTCACTATCCCTATATGTCAGTAAAATATGACTGAGACCCCATAATCTGGGAATAGTTTTATTCCTTGTAATATAATTAAAATAACCCCAGGAATTTGATGAAAATTTAACTGCATATCACATCTAATTATATGAGGCGGTGAAAGGCAAAGTGGTGTAAGTCAGTAAGTCAGTGGTGTAGTCAAAAGAGGTTTACTGCAAAAACTACAACAAATTCCACCATAAATTGAAACAAATTATAATTCATAACAATTATTATAATATTGCAAATAATAACTATTTACAATTCCACCTAAATTGACATGGAGATTACATTTTTGCCACTCAAATGAAAAAAGTTCAAAATGTGACTTACCCACTTTGCCTTTCACCGCCTCATATGTCATCGAAATTTCACTCGAATTCTTAGGTGTTAAATTGCATAAAAATTATGTCACCATGAGGCATGTCACCATTTAAGATAATTACATAGCTAATGAGTTTAGAAACTGATAGATATATGGTTATCGTGCGGGCGTTTAGAAACATATTTGATGAAGGAGACAAACATTGCAGTTATCACATTTTGAGTATTTATTTACAACGATAACATGGATTACAAAATTATTTCATAAAAAATGAAAATTGTACAACTGTGCATAAAAGGAAATCTTACATTTGAAATGAGGGGCCTATATAGATTTGGTTGCACATAAGAAAAAAGGAAAATAATTATTTCTCATGAAAAAGATAAGCAACTTTTGATCTGAATAAAAAATCCAATTTCGCTCTTAAATTCACATTTATAATCTAAAAATGTAAATCAAGATTAAAGCTGCGCAGAGAACAAGGAATGATAGAAACCAACCAATCAAGTATTTTCTAGCATAGTCGCAACTTAGTTTACCATGGCGAGTGTCCAGAGGCTTCAGTATTCTTTCCTTGGTTGTCAAAATCATACGTCTAGCTTCAGGCCAAGCATGTGGACCTTCAAGGCGATACTGGTAAGGAGTACATGGCCCAAAGAAACAGTGGAGAAACAATATAGGATCATTGATAGCCATTTTCCAGATGTTAGGCCTAGCTCCGAATTCTTGAGTTATTTCATCCATGTAAGCGATATAATCAACTTGAACTGTATGTCTCTGAGTACCCACGTAACGCTGAGCCATCTCGTCTCTTCTATTCTTGACTTCGACCATCCTTTCCTCAATGTCAGGCAACCTTACTTTGCCATTCATCAGCTGAGCATACCATCGAGATTGAGCCTCAAAAATCGGGAATAACGATCCAAACGGCTGAATGAGTCCAATAATTGCCAATGAAGGATGTTTGAGATGTGGTGGGAAAATTAACTTATATAAATCCGCTTTGTTGTTTGTAGTATCAATGATCTTATCACTCAAGAAGGGAAATTTGATTTTATATCCAGTTGCAAGAACAACCGAATCGATTTTGGTGACATTCTCATCTCCTTTGAAGACAACTCCTTTTTCTTCGAACCTGTCTACATCTCCCTTGACGATTACTGTGCCACTCGCTATTTTGTTAGGCAAATGGTCATTTATTGCAAGATGTTGCGCAAAATAGCGATGTTTAGGTCTTAAGTTGTAAACTTCGTGATTAAACTTGCTGTCAAGGTATCGCTCAACGTATGAGTTAGATAAGCCATAGCCAAATACACTTTTCATGAAATCGAAACTTCGAGTAAGAAACTGAGTATCCACTGGTAAACCGTACGATCCTAGTCGAAACATAATCCATGTTCCTCTTCTTGTACTCAAATACACCTAGGAAGATAAACATAAAATAGGTATAAAAATTTCCTTGAAGTAGTCTGCACTGAAAAAATTGGAAGAAATAGTTATAAAATATGGCTTATGATAATAAATTATTACATAATTCTTTTCATAATTAATGAGCAATTGTTTCAGCCCAGCATAATTTTTCTTTGTCGTGAATCTTGAAAATCTATATTCTAACTATGTCATTAATACATTAGTACGAACTATCATTACGTCTTTGCACCAGTAACTTATATCATATGTATGCATAATTCAGTTTAAATAATAATCTAGTAATATGAGATAAGTATTTATGAGTACATCAAATGCGCATATTTAAATCGCCAGAATAATTCTAGTGCAAATAATAGTCAAATGTTCTGAATTACATTAGTTCATTCATGTTCTTATTCTTTACGATATATATTGCTACAAATAATGAGACACTATAAATGCAACATCATATAGTGTCACTGGTAAATTTCGCTTTCATTTTCCCATTTCTCTTAGCTTAATATTATTGTTTTCTAAGTCGAGAGAACATTTTAGAATGTTCATTGTAACGGATTGATTAAGTGTGTTTGGGGAGACAAGCAAAAGTAGCTTGTTATTATTGAAAAAGAAGCCTTAAAACTTCCTTACAAATATTTCTTAGAAAGCAGTTCTTTCCCCTCTTTGATATGATTTTTAGATCTTGAAACTTATGGTGTTAAAAATAAGTCAAATCATAAAACTCAAGAGTTGTCCCAATAATATTAATTTAATTATTGGGCATGAAATGTTTTAATTGAGGTACGAAATTTAGCTTACTGTGAGAGAGTTTGTTGTTCAAGTTATGCACTGCGATGATAAAATATACATAATATAAATTTCCAATTCATTTCAGCGAAGTATATTTTCAATTTATAATCCAAACAATAATTTGTTTACTTTGGTTTATTCAACAGAGATTTGATGGAAATCACAGTAAGGAGTGGCTTGGCAACATGAGATATGTCCCAGATACCCCCAGGTGTAATTCTGTGGTATATTTTTGCCTGATCACAGGCAATGATCGCTTCTCTAAACACATGTTCAAGATTGGCATATTCTGAACACCTTCCTGTCCCCTGTGCAATTCATCCGAGGAAATGAACACCTGCATTTGCACCGCTACCACAGCTCTTTGTGCTGGAGATATTTTAGAGCAGTATGGTGAACGAGAGAATTTTTGGAGAACTGCTGATTTTCCTTTCCCTCTTATTGTTTTTGTTCTTTGTTCCTTTGGTGTTTTCTTTTGGATTTTTGTATTATTTGTATTTTGCCTGTCACTGGAAATAAAAAAAGAAGAGTTTGATTTGGAAACAAAATCCTTTCGCTGTCTGTTACTACTCTTATGTATTTTGTAGTCTAATCCTGAATGCCCAGTGTAACTAAAACGCGTTGGAATAAGCCATCCTAGAAACATAACTGCTCTAGTACATGCAGTAGGGTGGAACAGGGAGTATTCCAGAACATTTTTTAGGAAATTTGTAAGACAGGATGTATGAACTTTCCCACTTTATGAATGTACAAAACCTTAGTTAATGACTCACTAATACAAAGAAAGACACAAATTGTCATAAATATATATAAATAGAATTTTAAACCGACAATCTAACCATGATTTATTAAAACTAGTATACGACTGAAACCCGTTAAAATAGAAGTTTGCATCGTCTCAGGAAACCTCATTCATACGAACTATCCTGAAAATACATTATCTCTTTTCTGCTAACTTTTAGTTAATATATAACAGATAAAAGAGTCTGCGGGTGTAAAAAATCAGGCATATCAATTCAATATGCATTATTATAGATTAAAGCTTAAAGTAGTGAAATTGTATCTTAGACAATAATACTGAAATAATACTGACAGAACATTGTGTTTTGCTTTAGTGTCAAAAAATGTTTGCTATTCAAATATCAATATAGTATTATATATAATCTGAATTTGAACACTTACGTACATTTCTCAGATTGAGGAAACTAAAAGTATGATAACGAGTAATTATCTTAAGAGATAAAGCTGTAAGAAACAACTGGTAAAAAAAAAGAGTCAGCTTTTCTAGGGATAACTGCATAAAAAGAAAAAAAAGTTTGCATTTAAATATATTACCTGCTAGCAACGCTGCTGATGTCAACTGCCAGCATCCAAACCGGAATTTCCAACTCCAATGATCAAAACTTTTTTATCTTGTAAGCCTCTGGCACTTTGATTGAATGTGTATGAACGAATTTGCCTTTAAAATCTTCTGGCCTTGGAATTTAGGAGTATGAGGGTAGCCATGATGTCCGGTACAACCATTACTCCATCAAATGTTTCCTCAGTTATCGTTTTATCGTTTGTATTCTGAGCTTGTCACAATCCATCGTCCGGTTTCTTCATAATCTGGAGCTTGTTCTATCTAGAAACCTAAGACGCGAGGAAAAAATATTTGAATAAATATAGATAAGCACAAAAAAAATTTCTACAATTAATTAATGACGAATAAATTTTTTGTACACGCACCTATTATTTTATGAAAAAAACTCAAAATAATAGGTTTTACTAAAAGCCTTACAAAAAATCAATCCAAAGAATTTAATATAGAAAAACATATGAAAACATAGGATTTTCATGTATTATTTTGATGTATGTACTTAGGTTGCTGATATAGTTGCACATATCTACAGTGTTGTAGTTTACTCGTCAAGAATATTTTTAATTCATAAAAATCAACACAGTTTTATAGCAAAACCCCTAGTATAAATAATTCAGGATTTTATCATATTTTCTTATCTTAAATCTAGAAAAGAATGCAACTCATTTGTGCTCAGTAAACGTCCTAACTTGAAATCAGATTTGGAGAAGTTATGCAAATTCCTGTCCGAGAATATGCGAGGTCTCTTTGGATGAGTGAAACATATATATGTATATGGCGACGGGGGAAAAATACAGAAAAAAGGTCTATTTCCCAACAGGAAAAGGAACAGACAGCGATTTCTTTAATCTAAGGGATTATTTTTCATGCACCAAAAAAATTAGTTTTTAAACTTACAAAATCTAAATGAAAAGAATAAACAGATAGTGCTTACCATTTAATTGACTATTTAGTTATAATTGAGGGATTAGTTAAAAACGGTTTTTGTACATTAACAATGAATAACTGAGATAGTCAGTATTCTTAAATGATAAGCAAACAACTAAATTTGAAAATTAAACCAAATAGACTTCAAAATGACAAAATTTCCTAAGTTGAATTTTAATTCCGCACTGAATCACCTAGCTGGAGGAAAAAAACCGATTATTTGTAAAGATTAAATTATGTTCAACACATTGACATGAAATTTGAACATTTATTTATTTTATAACAAAAAACCGAAAAGACACCTTACTATAGTTACGTTACTATAGTTTTGACATATATATATATATATTATATATATTATATATGTCAAAAATATCTGAACTGTCAAAATATAGTTGAGAAGTACGGGGAAAGGGGGGTTTAAAATAGTAAGAATTTAACATTTCATTTACAAAGCGCGTATTTTTCAGTGGGGAATCATCCTTTAAAAGTGACTTTGAGCGGAAAGCGAAGACTTCTAGCCGAACAGGATTCGACTTCGCGTTCAAAAAACCCCTTGCTTTTTAAAATTAGTGTATAGGAATATAAAATTTAAATTTAATTTCCCATTTTCGTCATCTCTCATCTCCGCGACAGTGCCATGTCAATCGGAAAGTAAATATCAGTTTTATAACTTTGGTTGGAGTTGCAAGGCTTATCGTTCGTCTCTCTCAATGCCAGCGAGAAAGTGCCGACGCCGTCTTCACATTTCTGAGTGCTTTCGTGTTGGATACTCTCCGCCGTCTTCAAAAAGGAGCTATCCGCCACTTGTGAGGTGGTTGATTCTGTATGCTGCAGTGTTCCCACTGGGTTTTCTACATTTCGCCTTCAGCATCGTGTGCATCGTTATTGTTCGGATTGTGTTCTGCTACTGGTTCAACAAGGAGATTTTCCAATACAGTGCCGTGAGATGCCGATCTTCATATCTGTGTATAGTAATTTCCCAGAGAATTCAGCGAGACAAAACGTAATTTATGCGGTATATAGTCGACTAAGTGACCGATGAAAAAGTGATTTTGTTATCCGGTGCAACCAGCGTGAATTATTCTGATCTTCAAAATAGTGGTGTTAAAATTGTGTTCTTCAAAATAGTGGGGTTTGTTTGTGAATTGACAGGCAACATTCAGCATTAACACATTGCGGAATTCCGTGACGTGCGTGTTTAAAACAAACGATATGGAAATGAGCCATCGCAATGGATACTACTGTGTTATCAAACATTATCCGGAGCACCAACAGAAGTTAAATAAAAATGCTGATAATTTTATTTTCTAAATAATTTGCATGTTAATTTTAAAAAAGTTATAAGGTATTTAAATTTTCTAAAGGTAAGCAAAAATTTATGATTTAACTATTGTAACTGAGATAGGTCTATGATTTTTGAATTTCTTAATAGTTAGCTTGTTTTTGATGTAAAAATAGAATGTTATTGGAGGTGGCGTCAGAATCTAAACTAAATTCAAGTTTAATATCGTGAGCAATAAACCATACTTTTAATACTGATGCTACCCACCCAGTTTCACGGAAGAGCAGGTAAAACTTTGGTACAACTATGGATTTGAGCACTTCATTTTTCTGACGACACTTCCTAATCAGTTTGCATTAAACATTATAATTTCAGTGGAGTTTAGGACTACTGAATTAAAATTTGCTGTTCATGTGTAGGATTTGTTTGGAATCTTGAGAGTTTTTGATAGACTTATTTCATGTTTTAGATTAATTAATACTTGACACTGGAAAAAGTTAATATTGTTATTCTACGAACTAAAATTATCTTGATCCAGCTTTTTGTTGTTTTGAGGGGGGGGGAGGGGAAACAAAGTAGACTATCAGATTATGAGCATTTGTAAAGAAAAAAAAAATTCTGCATATTCGTCGGAGCTGGTGATTGCCCTTTTGTCTTTTTTTATTATGTGATTTTTGTGTTTCAATATTTGGATTTTTGAAGTGTTTTATTTTGATTTACGTTTTAATAAAATATATTTTGAGTGTTTTTATGTAGTGATAAAAATTATATTGATATATGTGATTTTTTTTTTTTTTTAAGTAAGGTATGGAAATCATAGTAGTATTGTTTTTCTTATTGATATAAAGTGAGGGATTTTGATATGTTTTAATTTTGGTAATAGTAGGATTGTACAAGTAATATTGAATAAAATGTGAGTTTATAACATATTTTAGCAATTAAGTGAAGGATTTAGGTTTTGAACAAGCATGATCAATTTTACATGTTTCCTTCAATTCACATATTGATTAGAGTTTTTAGTTGATTATTGAATGATTATGAAAAGAACATAAGAATAAATAATGAGAAAGTGATTTGTTTTGAGTATTGTAAAGAAATTTGAAGGGTGATTAATTTTGATTCCATACATTTAAAAACTAATACTTTTTCTCATATATTTTATGATGTGTTTTTGATGTAAAAAATAATAATGGTAATAATAATGTGAATGTCAGAGATCCGTATCCTTTTTGTTTTGTTGGGTGCCAAACACCCCTTTGACTCCACTTATGTGGTTAAACTTTGTGTGTTGTTTAAAAAAAAGCTATCTTGTTTAAACTCTCTTTTTGAGCTACTTCTGTGTGTACTTATTAATGTGGATCTCATAAGCAATTGTATAGTTATAGTATTATTTTGAGAAAAATTTCTGGAACAGATGTGGACTTCTACATTACATTTGATTATTATAGGTGTTTTTATATTTTTGATAAGTTAATAACTGATATTGTAACGATTAGTGTTTCTTTTATGTGAAGTTATGTCTCAAATGGAGAGTTATGTATCCTGTAACAACACCTCAATTCAATCCAGCTAATCACATGTAAGGATTATTTTTAGGTTAGGGTTAATTTTCATTTATTTAAGTTTTAATTTTAATTTGTTGTGACTGGGACTGCAAGCCCTGCTCAAGCATCTTTTTCGGTTATAGTCAATTGGGAGGTTGGAATTTAATTTTAGTGTTTTCTCGTCTGAGGACTTGCCACAGAGGGAGTCGCGACTCTTTGTGTGCACGCCTTCAGAGGGAAGGGGTGGTGGAATTGTGATGATAGAAGCATAAGCTATATTTAATTATATTAATGAGCGTTAAACGGTAATTTTCTATTAAAGTCCTAGAGTGATCTCCAATTCAGGAAGTAGAGTATTAGTTCTTTCCCCGGCCTACTGTTTGATGACTGCATTTAGAGTAAGTAGTGTGTTTTTAGAGGGTGCGCGGTGAAAGCGCCGTGACATATATATATTATATATATTTCTCATTTTATTTTCTCCAAATGTATAGTCTGGTGGCATTATGAATAAAATTTTATTTTCAGATTTCGCAAACCATATTTAACTAAATTTAAAGCTATAGTAAGCCTAATCCCTTGAGATATTTCCAATATCGCATTAATTTCCCCTTACTTTCATGGCTCGTTGTATTAAGTCTATTATACAAGGTATATATCAGTTTAAAATTGAAGTATGGGTTGTAACTCTGCGATGGGAAAGGTATGGAGAGCAGTGTAATAAAACACACACTAAATATTCACTAAATATTCTGTTAGGTTTTCAATAAGCAAACCGTCAGTTAAAAGAAAATATGAACATGATGTTCAGGTTTTGAAAAATTAGGCAAGAGGAAGTTTTAAAAATGAAATAACAGCTTTAGAAAAAGGTCACAGATCTTCAGACCATTTTCAATGAATTTTGATGCTGTAATTTCAAATTTTGATGATGTAATGTAGCTGGGATGGAAAGCTTTTTACAAATTAATGACAAAGTAATGATATAAAAATAGTAGCAATTAAATTTTGGCAGTTAAATTATCAGAAAAAGAAAACTTTTAAAACGATTCCTGTAGAGCACTATACTTTTTAAAGTTTAAAAGGAGTCTTTTGCCCTTTTTTGTAACATTCTACAATACTGTAACACAGAAATATAAAAATGTTACAAAAATAATAAATGTAATACGCATTAAACTTACTTCTTGATAGTAACGTATGTTATCCAATAATCCGAACTTTTCAGCGTACATGTGGAAATAGTTGCACATCATTCTGTTGTGCATGTAGTTGGGAAATTCCTTCGGAGGTGGGAAGTCGCTGAAGGCACTCAATCTCTTACTGGAATTGATAACTGTTGTTTTCATGACACAGGCCATTCCGTCAACATCCTCTTCTCGGTAATTCCATAGTCCAGCCACTCTGCCAGACCGCTCGAAACACACGAAGTTAATGCCCTCTTCTTTACACGCCTTCGCTGCGGCCAGTCCGGCAGATCCGGCACCAATGATTGCTACACGTTTCATGACTCCAGCATGCGCGAGTAAACAAAATTGGACTGAACTGATGGAGACAAAAACAATCTGTTAGCTCAATGAAAATATAAGTTTCACATGAACTAATTATTAGTTATTAAAACTTAAAATTATTAGGTCAAAATTACTACAGAAATAAAAAGAAAGAAGTAGATGATTGTTTTGATAACTTCTGGGGTTATCTCCAGCCCCCACGAGACCCAAGTAGGCAATCGGGCAGAGACAATAAGTAATTGCAACAAGTATTTAGTCATTAATGGACTTTCACCTCTCGTCTTGCAAATGAAAATATCCTGTAATGATTCACTTCTTATTTCAGAGTCTGTTATAAAAACTGATAGACAAAGATAGTTATAATATTATTCAAAAGAAAACAACGTAAGAATATGATTCGTAATTAAACGATAAAACACTTGGAAATACAAATACATCATTAAATGTCACTTTCATTTTTATGAAACCTTTAAAAAGTGCAGTTACTTATTCTCTACGTACATCAGTGAGTGCTAGAAAAGTAGTTAAAGATCGATTTTAATCACTCTAATTTGACCAAGATTAAGAGCTAGTACTTTTTTATCTACACAAAAACACAAGATGAACAAATTATAACTGTACTAAATATCAAACTGCCATGTGGTAAAAGCCTCAAAAGTTTAATTAAAATCTTAAATTTTGTTCTTTGCACTGAGTGCAATAAGAAAAGCATCAGCTCTAATTGGGGCATTAAAGGCATAAATTGATTGGCGAACATTTCAAAGCAAGTATTCAATAAGTATCTGGCAATGACTTTTGGTTTCTCCTCCATATTTATAAAATGATTATTTAATAATTTTATAGCATGGTGTCTTATAATAATGTTTTCCCCCCCCCTCATATAATTTCCAATTTGTTGGCACTGTTTTTTTCAGTGTAAATATTTAATAAGTGAACAAATATTTAATAAACATTTAAATAAGTGAATAACTATTTACGTAAATATTTTAAAAAGTTATAAATATTTAAGTTATATTTAATTAAATGGACATCTTCCTCTAATCCATTCATCTTTCAGATGATAAGAGATTGCAAAGTTAACGGTAAGAATGAGTACACAACTTGGGGAACTTGTAACTTTCCCAGGCACTCTTAGTGGGTAAATGAATTCACACCGAGAAAACCTAAAATCATGAAGGAAGTGGATGGAAAGAATAATTCCTTACTAATGATATTTTTCTAGCTCTTATTTCAACTATGTTTTTATCAGAAATCTGAATTTAAAACAACTTAGATAAATGTTCTAGAGAAATATTTTAAATGAACGTTTAGAAAGCAAAAAATTCAGAATAAATTTAATTTCAGTAAACTACGCATTATCTCTATTCACACTTTAATCCTTTGGTTTCCATGGCGATATCTTTCGGTAAGATTCTTTTAGAAGAGGTAATTCAGGTATGATAAAAGGGGGTGGGATGAATAGAGTTTTAAAGAATGAATATAATTATTTCGAAAAATTACGTAGCTGATTATAATACAACACATTTATCTGTTAACATATCAAAGAAATCTCGATTACACATGGAATTTTTTCAGGAATTGAAGAGGATCATTAGTGGTATTATAGAACTATAAGCATCAGATATATAATAATTGGTTAGCCTACTGCTAATTGTCTACAAAAATACCAATAATTCATTCTCACATTTTATAATTTCATAACTTAGGAAGCATTTAGTGTAGATCAACAAAATCGCAAAAAGCATGTAAGTAAACATAAGACCCCATGAAAAATCTTTCCTGGAAATTCTTTCAAACGAGTTTGCAATATGCTCTGCAGAATATTTTCATGTGATAAAAATTATTATATTAATAGTGATACTTTAAAAAACTTTTTAGTACTGTTAAAGTACTATTTAAACACGTATAATTCATAAATGGTTCTAATATAATTTGAAGATATACCTCTTAAACTTAATAAACAAACTGAGGACCTATACTACAACAAAACAGGTAGAATTATATTGATAAATATATATTCGAATAAAAAAAACTTGAATTTGATCATAATTCTAAAAACCTTTGATTACACTGAACTGAGAGAATAGACATTTCGTTTTCCTAACAAAAGAGAATATTTAAAAAAAATTAGTTACTTTTAGTCTTTACATACGCATCTGTAATCATTTGTATGAGTTATAATTAAATGTACAGCTATTTTTTTAAGTTGTCCTAATATCCCTTTTAGAAATGCATTTAATTTTTTTTTTTAATTTCGCTAAACTGAGAAGTATAAATTTATTTATAAATTCCTCATTGACTAGACGTTCAAAAATATTAAACTAAAATCACGAGATGGACAGAATAATTTTTTTCATCTATGGAGCAGTGATTAATGATAGTGATGTTATTGAAATTAAAATTCCCCCTTTTTGTGGAGAAATAAACACTGTAATATTTTTTCCTCGTACTAAAATATAGTACAGAGGACATAAGAAAATATAGAAGTTTTGCGACCATTGGATTTTCAATATAGGATTTTTCTACGACAAACGTTGCTCAATATAAACTGATAAATGAAGTAATTTTGTTGAAAAATATAAATAACAACTAGTAAAGGTATTTATCGTAAATATGGATTATGAATTCTAAAATATATGAATTATTAATTTGCCAGAATTGTGACTTCAAAATGAAATGTTTGATATTTTAGTAGTTTTTATCCTGTTATTTCTGTTCCGAAGCAGAAATAGGATGAATCGTATAAACGTTTAAAAAGAATCGAATCTTGTTAAGGAAATTTTAAGTCCATGCCACTTCAATTTACTTCATTTTTTCCAATAGTTTAAATAAGGTCGTTTGTTGATAGTCTAGACCAGTGGTCGGCAAACCGCGGCTCGCGAGCCACATGTGGCTCTTTGGCCCATTGAGTGTGGCTCTTCCACAAAATACCACGTACAGTGCGATTGAAACTGGTGTTCTTATTTCTATTTTTACATACTTAGTTGGTGTTTATGTATCTTTATCTTTAGGCGAGTGCTCTGAAGCGACTTAATGCGAAAACATTTCCAGAAAGATTAAATGTCAACGCTTATCGTCAAGTCGTATCTTTGCATCGTGTTCTACAATCTATTACTTCCGAGCGCGTGTTCCCACAGGAAAGTCTACTAGTCAAAATGTCTTCGAATATAACCAACCAGCAAGTCGAAGATCTTAAGTTGGTTTCATCTTTATCAATAGTAGTTGACGAGTCTTGTGACATAAATGATACAGCGCAAGTTTCACTTTTTGTACGATTTAGTTCATCTACAGATTCTAAAGAAGAACGTTTAGGATTATTGCCACTCAAAGGTCAAACACGTGGAGAGGATATAGAAAACGCTGTAATTCAGTGCATTGAAAAACATCATATTCAACTCACTGTCTCAAATTAAAATTGTCTCAATTTCAACAGACGGGGCGAAAAGAATGACAGGCGTAAGAAACGGGTTTGTTGTTATTTTGAAAGGAAAAATTAATCACGAGATACTTACTTACCATTGCATCATTCCTCAATAAGTGCTTTGTGAGCAGACATTTCCAGAAGAAATTTGCAAAGTTATGGAGTTGGTGATTAAGATTATCAACTCCATTATAACTAAAGCTCTTAATCACCGACAATTAAAAGAATTTTTAGGTGAAATGGAGAGTGAGTACGCAGATCTTCTGCTGCATAACAAGGTACGTTGGTAATCAGGAGGAAACTTTTTGAAACGTTTCGCTTCCTTAAAAACAGAAATTAAAGCATTTCTCCTTGAGAAGGGTGTTTCACTATCCAGAACTAACGAACGATCAGTGGATCCAAAAAATTAATTTCATGGTAGACGTTACGTCTCATCTACGAGTCCGTATATCAGCTTAATCGTAAACTACAGGGGAAAGGAAACACACTTTTTTTGATGTTAGAAGAAGTTATTTCATTCGAAAACAAATTATCTCTTTTTGCTCAAGATTTTGATAAATCAACTTCGATTCACTTTCCAAGCCAATTGAAACATTGCCAAGAAAATAATTCTGATATTGATATTTGCTATTTGAAAACAACGCTTTTAAATATGAGGGAAGCTTTTCTCAACAGGTTTCAGGAAGTCAGAAACAGCAAATCGACGTTAGCATTTCTAAAAAAACCCTTAATGTTACTGTAACAGAATTAAATGTTTCTCCCTTTAATATTGACATTGGCAACTTTGAAATGCAATTGATTTGAAAAAACAAAGAATTGTGGAGCGCGAAATTTGAACGTCTTTGTGCTGATATAGAAATATATCTATCTATATATTACGTACTTCTAAAAGGTGTTTTTCTGTTTTGTCCCTTTTACTCCCTTCATACTGAACCAAAATCGATAAATGAGGTACATTTTAAAGATTAAGTTCTCCTCCTCTGACGAATTGTTGATTCAGAATGACACATTGTATTGTTTGTTAAAAAATCGAATCGAAAAATTTACTTTTGACCCTAAAGTTCTTTCCCTGGATGCGTCGAAACGGCACGGTCCAATAGTATGCACAAAGAGGTTTTGTAATGTAAATATAACATTTTCCACGAGTTTTTGTCGTAATTGACTTTTAATATTGTCTACAAAGGTGTTTTGACGTGTACATATCTCATATTCCCCTGTTTTGTCTCATGCTTCACCTCCATTATTGTGGCCAAAGGCGTTTTGTAATTGGTTTTGTATTATCCTTACGCATCACTGTTATTTGACAAATAAACAAATGCTACTAATGAACCGGCTCTTCTTTCATCCTACTACAAACCACCAACCCCGCTATTAAATTTATCGTAATTTAATCGAATGCGAAAGGGTCTCACGGGCCACCTATGTAGTATTGAAGAAAAACAAATGTGAACTTAGTTCAAAGCACAAGTGGTCTACTTTGAAAGACCTGGAGAAGGAAGATATGTTGATTTTCAACACATGGAATTGTATTCCTGACTCATACATATAATCAGATGAAAAAAATAGCTTTTGCTGTTATTTTCTTATTTGGTTCGATAAATTCATACGGACAATCATTTTCAAGCATGAACCTCATCAAGAGTAAATTCAGATGTCTTATTGATGAGAACCTGGAATTGTGCCTAAAATTAAAAACAACAATTTACAAACCCGACTTACCCAAACTTTCCGAGGAGATGCAAGGCATTAGTGTTTGTCTGTCATTGTCATGATTTAATTTATGGATACCTTACAATTTGATTTTATCATTTAATAATATCGTTATTAAGTATGATATCAAGTTTTATTCAACGCACCTATAGTTTTACTGTGGCTTAAAACTTTAAGTAAAGTTTATGAAGTTAATTTTAGGGAGCGTTATGGAGTGAAAGAAGATCTAGTGTCGAGGATTGAGAAAGGTATGTTGAGAGGATTTGGACATATCGAGAGGATGAACGAAAGGAGATAGACGAAATAAGTATACAAGACGAGTATGTGTGGGAGAGTTGAAAGGGGTTGACCTCAGCGAACGTACCTCAATCACATTGGGGATGTTTTTAGCAAAAGCCAGCTTTGGAGAATCCTAATTATGTTAATAACAATGTACCTACCTATATAGTTTAAGTTTAAAAAATTTGGCTCTAAAAAGATAATTCAATCGTTGTACTGTTGATATTTGGCTCTGTTGACTAATGAGTTTGCCGACCACTGGTCTAGACTATTTCACCGAGCAGACATTCTTTACCATACTCAAACTTTTTCTTACATGCCATGGAAAACCATTCTTTCCTCTACAAAGCTCAGGGGATTTGTTAACACCTAGATTAGGGAAAATATAAACGAGTTTTTCCCTCAAAGACTCGGTTTCATACTTAACTGGATGTAGAATTCATTTGTCACAACTGCAAAACGATAACTGTCAAGTAATGTTTTGTTTCAAAATGAATTAAAGCTGTTAAATATTAATATACAACAGAAGTACCGTAAAAAAGAAAAATTTCTCTGTGCCTCTGCTCGGTGAACATTTTTTTTTTATTATTACCTGTGACACGGGTTTAGGAACTGGGGTTTGCGGACCCATTGAGGTCCGTTAGGTACATTAATCAAGGGTCCCCCGGAATGAAATCTTCCCTCAACCAGAATGATTTAAAACTGAATTATGAACTCATTTACAAGTAAAAAACATGAAATAAAAAATGGGACATTTATTGAAATAGGTAAATTTGAAAAAGTATATGTTTCGGTAATTATGTTTCATATCATGTAGTTTCCTTGATTTTTGATCATCAAAAATATTTTCTCTAAAATTATCAGAATATCTCGGTAGACTTTACATTTTGGATTTTTAAGTACGTTCTCTGCACGTTGCTGTAAATATCTATATACATCATTTCTAGAAGGGGATTTTTTTCTGACGATCCCTTTTTCTCCCTCCATACTTAACCAAAAGAGATAAATGAGGTAACATTTTAAAGATTTAGTTCTCCGCTTCTGATGAATTGTTAATTTAGAATGACACATTGTATTGTTTGTTTAAAAATCGAAGTTAACCCATTAGTGCCTAGCGTCCTTTTAAAAGGACGCTTACACGATAAGCTCTAAATCACTGAATTTTTTTTTTCGATCCAAATAGCAGAATGTCATGATAAAGTGTTGTATTTGTTATTATTCAACAGTTGGTAGCACTACATTAATGTTCTATTTCTGCTTTGAAGGTCTAATGTCAGAATTAGTCGTTTTTTAGCTTTTCAAAAGGGCGTCACGCAAAAAGTAAGTTTATTTTATTATTTTTCAATGTTACGAAAATATTTTATGCTGTTATCACAGTCAATACTCTTTTCTTAAATACTTATCTTTCAAAATTGTTAAAATTATTTTTTAACACTGTTATATTTTCTTTTGCGTAGCGTTCTATATATAGGACGCTAGATACGGATGGGTACTGTTTTTCTGACCTGTTCCGCTATACGAATGCGTCTTTTTTCTCAATTTATGACGTTTTATTACCATAGAGAAAAGGAAATGCTATTTATTTTCAGAAAAATGATGTTATAAATTATTTTTATAAATAAAGATTATTGAGTATTCCTTATTTATGAAAATATTTTTTAAATAAATGTTCTGTTGATTAAGGAATGATTAAAAAAATTTCTTATTTAAGATAAATATTAGCCTCTTGATAATGTAATGAAAGTATTAACAAATTAGCCTCTTAAATACAAAAATTTTAATCAAAGGATGTGTTGTGTATTCAGTGACTTTAAAAAAATAAAGAAAAATTACGAAGTCCATAAGTAATTGTCTGGATATTTTAAAAATATGTGTATTTTAAATGTCTATAATTTAATAAATTTTAAGAATTTTGTCTTTTAATCCAAATTATATTTGATCTATATATACTGAAATGAGCAATCGATAAGTTTTAAATCTCTTATTTATATTTTTGTTTTTATTTTAAGTTTGACTGTGGAGAGGCATTAGCTTTATTGGCAGAGTTATCTGATAATGATACATAACATGCAGCGGATATTTATGTGGACCCACCATCTAATAAAGTTACCGATGACTGGCACTATACGGGTTAATAGAACTAAAAAATGTCCACTTGGCGATGTTAAATCTGTTAAAAAGAAGAGATGGGGAAGTTTTGATTTTCAGAACAGCAAATATTTTAAAATGGTTCGGTGGAATGACAATAGTGTCGTTACTTTGGCGTCTAACCATTATGGTATTGAATCTGCAGCTCAGGCCAAACGCTGGTCGAATATTGATAAAAGATTTGTAGAGATTGACCAACCGTATATTGTGTCTCAATATAATAAATTTATGGGAGGCACCGATCAAATGGATCAAAATCTGACACAATACCAGTGTTCCATACGGTCTAAAAAATGGTGGTGGCCACTGTTTTTGTTTAGCTTAGAAGCATCAATCCAAAATGCGTGGCTACTGTACAGATTATGCCCTTCTAATGACAGTAACAGAATGGATCTCCTACACTTTAGAAGAGAAATCTGTCAGATATATTTTTCTAAGTACAGTAAGAGACCAAATAACAGTCTGGCTGCAGGAAAACCAAAAAATGCTTTCAAAAAGAGTGTCTGGTGATGTCCGGTACGGCGGAAAAGATCATTTAATCGTTGTGAATTCATAACAGATAAGATGCGCCTACTGTGGCAAAAAATCCACAAGAAAATGCAATAAATGTTTAGTTGGATTGCATGATAAATGTTTTGAAATATTTCGCACAAAATAGCTTGTTTATAAATTGTGTAAAAAAAAATTACGGATAGCTTTTTTCATTATTTTGTATTTTAATAAGCCCTTTTTATATGTAAATTTAAATATAAAAGTGTGTAAAATTTATCATAAGACATAATATATTAAATTTGTGCCTTTTAAGCTATTATTTTTGACATTTTCAGCTTTTTAAATTGTTTTGATTACTTTTAAATGATTAAAATACAATTTAAATTTCTTCTGTTTATTATATTATGCATTTTTTCGCAGAGTTCCATTGGTTTCATGCGTTTATTTATCTAAAAACGACATTAAAAGGAATAGTTTTAGAAAATCTAAGGGTTGAAGTGTTTGTGTAAAACCTGTACCCTCCCGTGCCTAGCGTCCTTTTTATAGGACGGTAACATTATTTTGAATAAAAATTAAAATTTTAATGCAGGAATTTTTTTATTATTTTTTCAGTTCATTTTGCACCTGTACGAACATAATTAGGTAAAGACAATTAAAGAATTCGATGTTGGGCATTAATAAATGGACTTTTTGCTCTAGAGTTTTTTTTTTGGATGCGTCGATACGGCACGGTCAAATAGTGTGCCAAAAGAGGTTTTGTAATGTAAATATCACATTTTCCACGAGTTTGTGTCATACTTTAACTTTTAATAATGTCTACAATGGTATTTTGACGTGTCTCTGTCTCATGTTTCCCTGTTTTGTGATATATTTCATGTCTAATTTTGTGTCTGAATGTGCTTTGTATTATCATTACGCACTATTATTATTTATGAAATAAACAATGACTACAAGTGAACCGGTTCTTCTTTCATCCTACTACAAACCACAAACCTCGCTATAAAATTTACTGTATTTTATTCGTATGTGAAAGTTTTGCACGGGCCACCTAGTATATAAATAAAAATGATCCTGATTGAATACGAAAGTCATTATGTTAAGTAGTAAACCTAATAGCATGGTAGTATAAAAAATATTAATTCATAAGCATTTGTACAGCTCTTTAGTGTTAGATTTTGGAACTGAACTTCTTATATTCAGATTATAAGAAACAGCAATAGAGTTTTGTTATAAAAACACATGTATTTTCAGGATAAAAAGATGGGAGAGATCCCCAATCTTTCAAAATTTTGAAACCACTGATCTAAGGTAATAAGAAATATATATTAGTTACTTGACTATTTCATTTTAAGTGGAAACTCAGATGGATGATACAACTATGCAATTTATCAAATGATCTGAAGAATTTGGGGTTTTATTATTATTTTTTTTACTTTTATACAACATATTGAGAACATAATTGATTGAAACGTATTAGATTACCGAAGTGTTTAAAAATATTATTTCAGTTTTTTACTTCATGTGAGTCTTTTGTTTTTCAAATAAAGGATAGATTTCTTTGTAGTATTTGCAGCACCGTTTGAAAGGAAAACAAAAAGTCATCTAAGCTTTCAAGTGTGCAATGATATAAGCATTACTAACATTGTTTGGTAATTTCATTTACCACTTTCTATTGAACTGGTTTAAACTTTCAATTTACATTTTGTTCAAGAGTAAAAACTAAAAAGAATGAAAACAATTGTTTTTTTAATACTATGGCAGATTCAAGATTTAGATATTTTCTTTGGTATCTTCAAAAACGCTTTAAGTTGTAAACAAATGATTTAGTTTAAAAAATAAAGCGTTAATTATGTGCATTAGTATCATTGCTGATATAAAAACAACTCGATCACTCAAAAAATATTAGTAACCGCTGAATGTTCTGAAAAATGCTTTACACATGTGGGCGATTAAGACTGAAATATAGTATTATTTTAAATATAGTATTTTTAAAATCGCAGCTCTAACATCATATCAAGAAAAATACAGTTGATTGCTTATGGTATAGCAATGACTGTTAAAAATATTGTAATGATACTTCAATCAATTTTGTTTTTATGCGCTTAATATTTTTTATGTTTCTAATGTTTGGCTTCATTTTAAGACTCAATTAATTACCCAATTCATAATAACTCTATATCAGAATTAGTTATTTACCTTTAAACTCTTATTTGCGGCTAAGTAATCTTTTTGAATACCCACCAGATTGCATCAATTGACATTAACAACCTGCTGATCACTGGAACGGAACGCTCTTGTCGAAACAGGAAAGGATTAAGTTCACGGCTCTCGAAAGAAAAGAAAAATGCGACCAGATTTTTTTCCTTTTACATCATCGTAGGTTCATACAAATTATTTTGGCAATAATAAGGTTTCCTATTGAGATATTAATTTCAAGCAAGAGCTTGGGTATTAAGTGGGTATTGGTGATGATTACAAGTTTCAGAAAAATCTATAACATGGACAGCAAAACTATTATGTTACAAAATATGATAAAATCAAAGCTTGTGTAAAACTGTGATCATTTAGTATCATTTAGGCATTCAAAATATTAAACTTTTGCATTCATATGGCATCATGTGTAAAGTTTAACACTGGTGTTTTTTTTTCCTTTTTACAGTAAATTGATCTTAGTGCTGGGAGAACTGGTGAATTATATAGATGGGTATGGAGTTCACTTGGGGGAATTATTGGGAACAAGTTCACCCACTGTTCGATACTCCATAAAGTCATGTAACTTCCTGCATTATAAAACTTTATGAATAGTTTACTTTGACACAATAAATTTTAAACTAAAAGCACCTTATTTATAGTTTGAATAGCTTATTTTCTTAAGCCACTGTTCTGAATTAAAGCAATTATCGTTATGCAGAAAATAATACTTAAAATCTTCCTCAGTGAGTTTAAATAAGTGAAAATCCTGAATGATATTTAAATATTTCAAGATTTCTCTTCATTTCAGCATTCATTACAAAAAATAATACCGAAATACTTAATAAAGCAATTTATAGTTATTACAAGTACTTTTCAGGAAGGAAAAGTTTAAAAAATATAACAATTAAGCAAGAAAATAAGTAATTTTTTAAAGTAGTATTGGTTTGCTCAACTATTATACTTACGACCTCATATGTTAATTAACAACTCGTGTTTTCAATTTACAGCACAGAAAGAAAATCCAACAGAAAAGTAGCAAGCAATGACCGCAAACATATGAAGTAAGACCTTCGGTTTCTTTCCATGAAAAGTTGAAGGTCATTTTATTGGCTAACAAGAAATATTGGGCAGATCTTCTGATGTTTAATTAAGCGGGTTTTTATTCCCAAGGAGCATTTACCCTTGTGCATTTACCGGAAGGGAAATATTTTGGTGTTAGCGAGTGATTTCAACAGTCTTTTACAATTTTCGTTGCAAAATTACTTCTTTTGCTCCCGATCAATGTGTTATGTTTGACAAAGCATTTTAGAGATGCAAGAAATACGGTTCTTCTAGAATTCCTGGAATTGAATTTCAGTTAAACTTGTGAAAAAAAAGTTTCTATATGAATTAAATTCGCATCCATAAAGTGAACATAAGGAATCACGTTTGGTTGAGTCATGAGTTCAATTGATCATCCCTTACAGCCAAAATGGTGCTAAGTTCCATTAAATTTTTTCTCTCTTTACCTTAAAAGGTTAAAATAGAAAAGTGTCGAGAAATTTAGAATTTCTTTTCTTTTTTTTTGTTACTTAGGATTGAAAAATGATTAATTTATTTTAACTTTATCAGTCTTTAATCGTGATAATTTTTCAAATACTAATGATATGTTTCTGCTTAGACACGAAAATATTTAATCAAACGATCTCAATTACTTATTTTTTATTCCAAAAATACAGGGCTTGTTTGAAATATGTTCTGTGCCTATAAAAAGTTAACCATAGTAATACATTTTTGAAAATTACAATTTCAAACTTTCAAACTACATACCAACAAAATATCTTACTTTAAGATAGCTTTTTTAAAGGTATACATTAGGAACTGTACAGGTAAGCTTTATCAAACTGGATATAATGCAAACGTGATATTTGTTTTTGTTGAAGAAATTTGGGATACATGAAGGATAAGGATTTACCAGTTAGTTTTCCTTTGAAATCTTAAATTTTCACAATATCTATTTCAAAGACTATCTTTTACAGAAAAGCACCCCAAAGGCATTCAGAAAACATTTTGTAGATAAATTGATATCTTTTGGTCACCGTCCAAACGCCAGCGAGAGATTCAAAAAACGCTTTTGAGCATAATATTCCTGTCAATTTAATTTAAATTTTTGCAAACCATAAACATTTTTTTTCACTTAAATAAATGGATATTTTAAATTTCCTTACATGCGTCAACTACAGTTTTGCTGAAGGGTATCCAGTCGTTTATTTCGTTGTCAAAATAAAAGTGAACTAATTTGTCCTGATTGATAACTGGGACATATAGAACTTCCTTTGCGAAAGACAACATCTTAGCTTGTTTTTAAGCCTCTAAGCGGCTTATAAAATAAAACTTCCGATGAATTATTACCACTGTAGAGATTTAATCATTTTAATTATACTCTTTTGATTTATACAAGACAAAACATTTTTTTCCCTCTTTCTCTGTCAGTAGGATTGGAGAAAGTTTTAAAATTTTCAACAAGGGTTTCTCACAGCTTTGTTGTTAGTATGCCATTTTAGAAAAGGTCTAAATAAAGCAGCAAATCGAAAGAAAAGTAAAAGGCAAAAAAGTGACCAAATACTGGAAAATTTATCATATACATAATCTAATCTATCACTTATGCTGGTCAGTTCCTTAATCTGTACTTAATTTAAAATTCCTCTTCTATGAATATTTTCATGCATCTCTGTGGGTCGAATTATGATGAGTCATAAAAATATAAAGGATTCTTCGATTAAAACTTTTCCCTTGTAGAATAATATTAATCTATGCATGAGTGCCCTTTAATTTTGAAAGTAATCTCTCTGCAATGTCTAACTATTATCTTTATTGAAAAGTTCGACCTTTGTTCATATTGGATATTGTAATTTGTAAGTTAGTACTTCTGAGAGGTGTTGCAATCAAAGCATTCACTCAGTTAAGGATTAAAGTATACAAACAACTCGAGTTGAGATTCTATGTTGGTTTGCTTTCAACGTAATTATTAATTACAGAAAATATACCGCCGCAACTTTCTAAGAGGCCATTTTCCGCAAAATAAACTCATTACATGTTTCGAAGCTATCAGGTATTTTATTACAAAAGTTTTACGGGACAGGAGCTTCAAATTAAAGTGCAGGGATAAAATAGACACTCATTACCAAATGGTTAGTCAAAATAAATTAGGAACCGAACTTCAATAAATTTAACCTCTGATAAAATATGACGTCAGATTTTTACATATCTGATGATAACCAATCAGGTAAGGTTTGTATCTTTTTCCCATGACCACTGAGCAGACAGCTTTAAGCACAAAAATTCTCAATACAACTTTAGCGAAATTTCCGTAAAAGGAATAGGCTAGAGAAAACTTCTTAATATCTCTATGTGTTAACCGAGAAAAACATACAACACAATTCCCCCTTTTTTTCTGCTTTTGGTGATTCGTTAGAAGGGTACTGTAATTACATATAATGACTTACATAATTCCAAGAATAAAACGCTAGTTTCCTTAACTGATATCTAAGCTTAAATTTTTAAAAAAACTTCTCAAAATATGTATACCGAGATATGGTATTGACTAATTTAATAAGTAAAATCCCTACCTTGCAGATTATTATATGAACACCTTGTCAAGTTTTGGAATCTCATCTGTTTATCATGTCAGATTAAAAAAATTCACGAAGCTTTTACTGAGTTATGTATTCAGTAGTTAAGGATCCTTTTTATGTTTGCCACTTCGTATGAGATGAGAAATTAATTTTTTTCATTGAATTGAAATTTTGAATAACAGATATGAGAATTTCTGACAACTTCCTTGTTGGCACACATCTGACAACACTCAGAACCTACCAATGATTAATAATTGTTTTTTACGGTGTATTTTAACTTATTCAGAATGTGTACTTTATTTAATGACTTTTCTATTGTAGTTTAGTTATTAGGGTATTTAAACTGGTATCAACGAATTCCTGAACTGGAATTCAGGATGAAATATTTTACATATTACTCGTCCAATCTAGCAATCTAGATAAAAGTGATATTTTATGCCATGAAATGAAATTATCAAGACTAACGACTGAGTTCAAAGTTTCTGCCAAGAGAAGCTTTAGTACTGTATTCTTACGTAGTTGAAAAAAAAAAGATCTAACGTTGTAATGCTGGTTCGAGATAATTTTTTCCTTTTTCAAAAAAGTTCTACATAATATAGGCCTTTAGGATTCTAACATCAAAAATGTTATGTTAATAAGTCCACTAAAGATAATATACCTTATCCAGGGACAGAAATTAATGCTGAACAACTCCGTTTTAACTCTTCAATCTAATTTAATTTTTTTCATTAAAACTCATAAGCATGCTTTTAACATGTTAAAATCCTCTTCATCACATTAGATCGAAGCAGATTGACATTTTGAAATAAGATTAGCTTTAAGCATTATACAAATGAACAGATCAAACAAAATTTTTTTTTTCATTTATTCCGTTAAATTAGAGTGTGATAAAGTACAAAATTTATTAGTACGGATCCCAAATCGAAAAAAAAGTTATCAGTAAACATACCTCTCAGATAGCAAATAGTGAGTTATAATTAAAACAAGAACTACCAAGCCACTGAAAATTATTGGATTGGTAGCAATAGGTATATATTAAAAGCTCTAGTGTTAAACTGCACTCAACCGATATTGGGTGACTTACAAGAATGAACTTTCGCAATATTTAAATATGTTATTTCACCCCTGTCTTCATATTTTAGGGAGAAACAGAAAAAATTATGCTAGTGAAAATAATATCAGAGTTTCTAAACAGACTGAATTCAAGAAAAAGCTATCTGAAAACTCTCTGCGTACTTATTATATTTAAAGTTAACTGGAATCGCGGAGACACTTTAGCGTATTAGAAATACATCACTTAAAGAAAAGTTTTATCACAAAGCCAAGTATTTTCTTACCTGTTTTTGCAAAGCGGACTATCATACAGACTGTGTCCTGCTATAAGCAGACAAAATCAGTGCTGCAAAATGGTGATGATAAAAGCACACTTAACGGCACATAATCTCGCTGCTATGTAAAGAGGAAAAAATTAGTTTCCTCTAGACAAGCAACTTCAAAATTTGTCTTAAAAAGAAATTTTACAATTCAGGTTTCTGATACCAGGACTAACCTTTCCAATTAATGTTAACGGTCTACACTCTTGCGGTGTAGCTAAAAGGAGGAAAATCTTCAGTATATTTATCCCATTTCGAAGGCCAGATGGAAAAAACGATTATTTTTGTAGTGTAAAGGATAATTTATACGGATAAAGGGAAAGTTCAAACAATGAAACTGCTGTTTATTACTAAATTGACATAAGATAAGATAGTTTAATATATATATATATATATATATATATATATATATATACTAATTTAAACTTGCGCAAGAAAGAAAAATTACAATGGAAGGAAAAAGATTATATTTAGAGTCTGTATCACAGCTTCATTATGAAACAACTACAATTTTCCTTTTCACCTTGATAATGAACAGACACTTCCCGAAACTTCCCTAAATAATGATTATGGTACGAAATTTCACTGTTTTTGTTGTATTTTGGTTCAGTCTAACAATATTTTATTTTTTAATACATCATTTTATGCAATTTGAACTTATTTCTAATACAAATAGTTATATTATTTATTGCTTTGTTCTTTTATACGTCACCCTTCGTATTACGTAATATGGCCGTACATTACGTACATTACGTACATTACGTAATATGGACGTATAAACAAACAATAGAAGTATATTAATAATTTTATCAGTCAAAAAATTATTAATTTTTACATCGTTTTGGAATACTACAATGAATGATTCCCACGTTCATCTAACGATTACTTTATCGGTCGTTCAACGATCGGGCTCCATTATAAGAAACACAGCTTTTCTGATGAATTCATTACCCATTTAATATGTCATGTTAGGAACGTCATGTGTCTCTTGTTAATTATAGCCGTAAATGTTAGGTTTATAGCGCCTGTAATACCTGTATCTTAGTGATATGATTGGGTTGTGAGACGTGAATAAAACCAAATCTTCAAAACAATGTATTATCGATTGTAACTACATACTGATTTCCATCATTGTGGTGAAAAATTACCATATCTCTCGGACATAGAAATTGCTTTGAGTTTTGATGATAAATTGAAAAGTAAATAAATTTTTACTTTAATAATTAACTTCGAATATGAGTAAAAATTTATAATTCAAATTAGATGTAAATAAGAATAATACGCGTACCTTTTTGACACAGTTTTGATATTTTTAGTTTCTTATCAATGGTTATTTTCCAAATGTATCGTTTAGAAATCAGAAATAATTGATTAGAATACGTTAGTATATTCTTGTCTACGATATCCCTTGTTCACCTTAAAAATCGGTAAACGCTGAGATTTTTCTTCAAATTTTCATACTCTGGTGAAAAGTTCGGGTTTTTTTAATTCACATTTTACATTTTTCAGACAGGAAGTAGGAAGTTCGCACAAAGTAGAAGAAAGAAAATAGCATTTTTCATCGTATCAAAATTTCCGATGGTTTTACGGCAGTATTTTTCAAAAGTGATAATCTTTTATTCATTAATACTATTAACTGATCTTTGTTTTCCAATAGCTTCCAAACCGAAAATTTAACTAAAAAAAGTAAAATATCAGAAACTTGGAATAAATATCAGTCCCGAGAACACCATTTTAACAAGAAAATAAAATGTAATTTTTATTCCCTAAGCAACTTCTGTCAGCTGAAAACCTTTTGAAATATACTGTCTACGAGAAAATGCTTCCAATCAAAAAGAGAAAACATGTTTTATTTAATGTTAATAATAGATTTATTATGTGTTTTGTTTTGTTTTTAAAGAAGTAGAAATATGTGAGAGTTATATAAATTTTTGGAATAAATTTTTTAAATTTTAGTTCTTTCTCCAATGCATTTTATAAACATCAAAACGATACTTCTTAATTTCAGCTTGTGTGTAACTTTTTAGCTCAGAAGCTTCAAACAATTTTGACATTTCACTTTCTTTAAAATGACATTCCTTTAATGTAATAAATGGGTATTCCAAGCTAAAATACAATATTAAATGCATGATGGGAAGAAAATAAACCTCGTAAAATATTCAAAAGAGATATACTAATGCTTCCCCTGCACTTCCCATTAAATAGTATTTATGGAATCAATTTTCCTTTGCTATATTCCAACAAGTTAATTTACTTCAACTAAATTTTTATGAGGATTCCTTCTAAACGTATTCTAAAGAATATTTCTGTGTATCGGAGGTAAAAGACACGAAGTCACATTTATTAAATTTTACAGGAGAGCTCAATGAAATCCCTTTAGTGCTCTTTAATTCGATACAATGATAGGACATGGTGCCGTTTTCAACTGGCAAGGTCTCTTCTATATATATATATATATATATATATATATATATATATATATATATATATATATATATTCCAATTAAAGCTTTTGGTCACTGAAATTTATCAAAAAAAAATGAAAGAATAAAGTTAAACAATCTACTTTTAAAAAATGGACTTGTGTCATTTACCTCCGGCACACAGATTTAATGATAGCCTTTACATTTCACGCATTTCTTATTTAATTCATTATAAATATTATGCTTTTTACTAAATTACATTTTTTTACATCACTTGGGTAAACAACGTAGTTTAATCTTCTCACCAGTTATATATTCCATTTTAAATTTTCTTTAACCTCAAAAATTAAAGCGATGTAACTAATACAAAAAACTGTCAAAATTAATTAATCACATACTCTTCAAATTCTTTTAGTGTTAGCATTTTATTTCCAAGTTTATACACGCACTCAGACGTAATAAACAACGCTATGAAACATTAAATTCCTACCTCCCAACCACAAGAACTCAGGAAGATGAATCCAGTATATCAAGATATAATCCGAGAGTAAACTGCTCCGACTTTTCACTATCGCTCTCAAGAACAAGACTCCCGAAGCGGTTCACGTGCGAGCGTTTTCATGGAAAGTGAAACTGAGTCGGCCGAGATCCGCCTTAAACCTCCTGACCTCAAATTTGAAAACCTAATGGTTCCATCCAGTTCCTCATGGCAAACGATTGGTCGCACTTCATTTCATATAGAATCATTGTCTATAAGGTGATCGCTGTATAATAATGGCATGGTTGCCTTTGACAATAAAATTTACAGAATTGTTTGAAGTGAGTTTCCTTACACGGGCCAATACTTTGAACTGCTTTAAACAGTTTTCTGAACATTGGGCATTTTAAAATGTCAGTTAGGTTTTTGTGATGGTCCGATGCCAATAATTTTAAGGTTCCTTTTTTTTCGGAGTTCAAAAAAGTTTTCAATCTTTTACTAAATATAAAAGAAGTTATATTATCTAATAAAATACGTATCTACAAACATTTATATATATATATATATATATATATATACACAGGGCTAGATTTGAGGCGGAACGCGCCGGAACGGCGTTCCGGTACCTCTCTTTAGGTACCTCTCTTTATCAATAATTTGGAATCCCCCCCACACACACACACACACTCCCCAGGAGGTTAACGTTCCGGCACCTCTATTTCTAGAAATCTAGCACTGTGTACATATATATATATACACAGTGGAATCTCGATCTATCGGGGGATCTTGGTCTATCCCTTTTCATGGGACCGATTGAAAGGAACGATAAATGCGGGAAAACGATAGATGCGGAAACATAACAAAGCAATATGATTGTTGGGACTGGATAAAATGAACGACACATACGGAAAAACGATGGTTCCGAAAACGATCGATCGAGATTCCACTGTATATATATATATATATATATATATATATATATATATATATATATATATATATATATATATTTCAATGCGGAGGGACTTATCTTCTTGATGGTGGGTATCTTCTGACTTCGCCCATATAGCTCCGCGAAGTCTTGCTGAATACTTTTAATTCGGGAGCACCATTTTAGGTAAGCAAGCGTTGCTCCCTATGAAGGGACATCACGAAAACGACCATGCATTATTCGGGATCCACAGCATAGAAGAGCACGACGAGTTCCACTATATCATGCGGGTGGTGATATATATATATATATATATATATATATATATATATATAGAGAGAGAGAGAGAGAGAGAGAGTAACTCTAGGATAGATGGTCATAGAGGAGAGATGGCCAATCTAAATATTTTCATAACTTGATCATAGATGGCAGTTTAAACTTTTTTCGTAGGAAATGTTCAACGAGTTCATTCATTGCGAGGTACAGCTGTGTTTTTCGATTATAAAGAATAAGTGAAATTTTAGTATTTATTTAATTTAGTGGTTGAATATTTTTGTTGAGTTAGGTATTTGAATGTTTTGCAATACGTACGTTACATTTTTTTTATTATTTTACGGACTTTTAAGGCACGTATATAATCCAATCTTTGCTTCTAAGCCTAAAACAAAGACGTACAATGGCGGAGTGACGCTTTAAATTCGGTGGCCATCTGTCCTTCAATTTCAGGATAGATGGCCACATAAAATCGAGAAGAGATGACCACCTTTAATCAATATTTAATAATTATACGGAGTGAGGATTTTAACTAAATATGATTTTATTTAAAATAATTATATAACTTTTATGTTTATAATTATATTAATGGATATAATTGTTTCAATTTTAACTAATATAACTATTTCAATAATAATAATAATAATAATATAGCATGCCGAACGATGTTTTATTTCCAGTTTTTCAAGATGCCGAATAAATACATAAAATACGTAAGAAGTACATATGAATGCATATAAATACATAAGAAAGCCTCATTCAAATCGAGGGACCTGGAGTCAAAATGATTTGTCTAAGGCAATGGAGGCTGTGCAAACGGGATCATATTTGGTAAAAGGAGCGTCTGTAGCATTTCACATTCCACCCAAGACTTTGGAGCGCTGATTGAAGACCAATAATTCCAATAAAGGCAGCATGGGTCCTGGTCCGATGTTTGGAAAAGAAAACGAAGATTAGTAAAACACATTAAACGAACGAAGAAACAAGGATTCCCATTTACTCGAGATGATGTGAGAATTCTCGCTTTTGAATTTGCCAAAAAACTGGATATAAAGCACCGTTTTAATGATACAAGTGAAAAAAAAAACACGACATTTCCGGTAGCGAAGAAGATGAAATACATTTGAAATTATCAGATTCTACAGATTCTGAGGGAATAGAATTTGATGAGGATCACTGTGTTGGTTGTGGAGAAGAATACAATACCACAACGAAAAAGGATGACTGAATAAAATGCATAAGGTGCCTGAAGTGGTTCCATGAAACGTGTACAAACTATCAAGACCTTTGCCAAAAATGTGGTAAAATTTTACGAAAAGTGAAGGGTTGAAATTATACTTCAAATGTTGTTTATTCGAACTTTATTCACTCATTTTCCGTGATATAATTGCATCTTTACAAATTGCTAAATGTTTTTCATGATTAACTATATGAAATATGTTGTTTTTTGCTATTTTAACTTCACTTTTTCTTTCTTGTATTGGATGACCATCTCTCCTCGGTTTGAAGGAGAGATGGCCATTTGCCATTTTAATTTCAAATTATGTTTCCCACTTTTTGTTGTGAATTTTTAATTATTTTTGCCCAAAATATGATGAGTATATGTATAAGAATTTTAAATATGCATAAATATTTCTTATGTTTGCATTCAAACAATTTTTATTTCAATCTTTAAAAGCTATGGCCATCTATCCTAGAGTTACCCTATATATAAAAGTGTGTGCCTGTGTATTTTATTACGTGATTTAACTTCGTTTATATTAAGTAAAAAATTGAAAAGCTTTTTGAACTCTTTAAAAAATGGAAGCTTAAAATTAGTAGGAAAGTAAAAAATAATTGTTTCAAAAATGAATATAAAAATTAAAATTATCTTTAGGTTTATGAAAAAGATCATTTTTAGGATAAATATAATACCACATAAGGAAATAGTTTATAAAAAGTAAATTTACCTTTTTCCAGAAATACTACTTCATGATTTTATATGAGTTATTAAATGATACAGCTTACGGCATAATAAGAGTATTAAGTTGTATATTCAAAACTTTTACATTATTTCTGTATTCTTAATCACATTTACTCAAATTTGCCAATCTGCAAAATTAAAAAATATATATTATTTAATCTGCTCTGATATAAATAAATTTGACTGATTGTTAGAAAATAACCTGTGCGTTAAAGAACAATATTACGCTGGTAAATAAAACTCAAGGAATATTATTATAACATTGAAGGCTATATTTGAAAAGTTATATAGTATTTAAATTAGTCTTTGCAAATATATTTCAAGAATTGATAAAATGTAAGACATATATTTTTTCGATGCCTAATGTCTTACAGAAAGAATGATATGATGAAAGGTTTATAAAAATAAAAGTTTCACAAACTTTAAGACCAAGAAACATAGTCTTATGTAGATTAATCACGATAGCATTTAAGAGATTATGTCTCTGAGTTTACTAATGGACTTTGAGACATTAGTGAGTGAAGTAAGATTTAGTTCCTATTGCATTTTATTATATTTTGCCAAAAAAAAAAAAAAAGAAATCAATCAATGTAGTGTGCGTAATTCTCGTTTAAAAAATAAATTGCTTCATAAGAAAACTCCTTTCTCAATTCTAATTTGGGGTCAATTTCTGTCGAGACACCTTGAAAATTCATGCTTGGAAAATCAAGCGTAAACCTTACAAACCTTTTTGCGGGAAGAATATACAACAGTAGTTTTGAGGAATTGATTCTATCATAAACAATAGGATATACTGAACTTCATCTAATTTTGTTCTGTTTTTGTAATTTGAAAGAATTTTTTTTATACAAACGCATGTAAATAAATATATATATGTAATAAATAAATCATTAAATGCAATAAATAAATTTCACAATGTGTCAATAGTATCAGGATTCATGTTCAATGAATATGAATGTTGATTTAACATAATATTTTAATATACATTAGTCATTAAAAGGGATTTATAAATTTTTAAAATAATGAGTCATCTCATGGCGTTGGTAACAGACAAGGTATACAAGAAGTTCTTAATTAATATATATATATATATATATATATATATATATATAAATCGTAAGTGATATTTTTATAGACAAAATAATGTAGAAGAAAATATTCAAATTAAATCTAATAGAACATATTAAAGAATATAGTACAGTTAATATAGTACAGTTTGAGGAAGAAATCTTTTACCTTATTTTAATTTTTTTTTGGATAATGTCCAATCGTCTGCCGCCTTAGCAAGAAAAAAAAAAGTAGGTTTTTTTGTCTATTTCGTTGCTATGCACGTGACGATAAATTTATTTAAAGTACCGGAAAAAGAAATCACTTGATCAGCATTTAATAAATTAAATTCTAAAAATTAATCTTTAAAAATTCACCAAAAATCAGAAAATGGAGGTACAGATTCGAAAAAGATTTCATTTTAAAGGAAATTTTATGATCTTTCACATGATATAAATTTTATAACCCTCAAATTATTATTTTTAATGCAAACTTAAAAAAAGTTACAAAGCAGCTTAAAATTTTAATTTAAAAAAATCTAAGAAGAATTTTTCAAAAATCTTTCTTAGTGCACCCTTACACTATAAGAAGAATCGTCATGCAAAATTTCAGCTTTTTAGGTCCAGCGGTTTGGTCTGTGTTTTGTATGTCAGTCAGTTACGGAACTGTTTTATATATAGAGATGATATGGAAAAATTAGTATTGCTGTGTATACATATCCTAAGGAGAGTGTGTTATGAGGCAAGATTTATTGGTATAAAAGTTACAAAAAGACATTTTTTATCAGGTAATCATTGGTTTATAAATGAAAATCAGATGTATTCTGAAAAGTTTGTACTTATAACTTTGATTAATTAATAAAGAGAAAAATGAGCTTTCTGTCGCCAAACTTCAACCTATTGTTTGGAAAGAAAGAAACAAGTTTCAGACTGTCTTTTAGCTAGAATGATTAAACTGGAAAAATATCCTATACAGTTTAGAAAAAATTTAGGATATCAGTTATCTCTGAATAACTTTAAGATGATATTATATTTAAAGGAAAAATTTTGAGATTTTGAAAGGTTTTACTAGGGTCAATTCATGCAAGTTTTGCGAAAATTTTCATGATAAAATGTTTTCCCTTAGTTTTGTAATTTAAATTACAGGCTGTAAAGAATCTTATGATAAGCTGTAAGAATTATGAAAATTCTACCTAAAAGAAATTTCTATCATTCTTTTAAATATTTCCAGGAATAAAATTTAAAACTGGATCACATGTAATTTTTTTTAAAGGACCCTATTATTACAATTAGAGGAATCACCATCCAAATAAATTTTTGCATGCACTTGAGTTATAATTACTCTTTTTAGTTTCAGTAAATTTATTTTGATCATATTTTAAATTTATCATTTGTAATTTATAAAAAATTTTAGTTTGTATCGAAGATAAAAAATTATTTTTATTTATTAGGCAACGCATAAAAATTCAATTTGGTGGAAAGGAATAAGCTATATGATAAAAATTCTGACCTAGTAATTTTCTGTCATGAATAGAAATAAATCGATCATAATGGGTCTATTTTGGAGGGATATCTAAAATATGCAACCATGTAAAATATGCAACCATTCCCTTCATGACAAAATAATAGACATTACATAAGAGGATACATACTCACTGATATGAAGATTTTAAACTATAAACCTTTGTGATAAAAGAAACATTCTTAAATCCAAATCTGCCTAGTTTGCAGGAAGTTACGTTTCCAAGGTGCAAGTTATCAGATGTTCTGTCACAATCAGGTACTAATGACTTTTTAATTAAGAAGTCATTTGTTCCTGTTTGTGATTCCACAAGTTTCCTGTAAGCTCTGTCACAATGTTTAACACCTCATAAAAATCTTCTCTGACGTTTATTTCTTAAGGGGGCACACTACCTTTAAAACTTCAAAAAATCGATTTTTGATTTTTGCTAGATTCTGATTTTTGGGACATTTCTGGAAAATATGCAAAAACCGCATAAAAAAATTTGCATTATTTCTCGAGTTATGAGGGTTTATGTAAAGCTCACTCTATTGCCATGGCCATGTATATTCCAACTTTAACTTCAGTTTTCTCAAATATGTAAATTTTGGGATTACGCGCACTGTTACTCCCATACTATGTGTGCTAGACACACAAAATTTTTATCAGATTTGTATTTTAAGCTTCTTTACATACTAAAACCAAAAAATAAAATAAATTTGTAAAAAATTTTTACACTTGAAAATGTTTTAAAAAATTGCTAAATTTTAATTTCTTTTTAATCTTATGTAAATTTTTCAATTTAAACTATATTTTTGTATATTTTTTGGTTTTATATTAAACTTGAGTATATAATTAATTTAATTTGACCAAAAAATAGTTTCTGTATGCATATTTCTTAATTTTATGATGCGCGAAACATCCAATGATTTTTTTCCCTTTTTAGTAATGTGTACATTTAAAAATAAACTCTAAAAATTATTTATGGATTTACAAGTTCTATTTTTGTATAAAATATAACTGAAGAATTGTAATTTTGATACAAAACAAAAAAATTATATATATATATATTAATATTATTAGAGTTTTAGTAGCTCGAATTTTATCATGTTTACGGTCATTTCAGTGTATAGTCAAAGGTAGTGTGCCCCCTTAATTTATTCTAATTATCATAGATTTCATTGAACGTTTATCGCTGGAACGCTCTTTTTATCATTAGAAATTTGGGAGGAATTCCTTAGCATTTTTCCTTTTAAAAAAATCTTTTTCCTAAGAAAACTATAGATATGGAAAACAGCAAACTCGAAAAAAATATAACATTTCATTTCTCCCGTACTGAAATACCTAAGTAAATATATTTTGATTAATAATGACATCAATGAATTATTTGGGACAAAGACAACAGCTGCATAAAAAGCAGTGAGGTGGTGAAACAAAGAAAGCGAGGATAAAAGAAATTAAAATTCGATTCACTTTCAATTATATGTTATGAGTACATTGCTCCCAACTAGTACTTGATAGATTGCGAAAATATACCTGCAGAGAGGGAGGTAATTTAGTGTGGTATTTATTTCGTAAATCTCGATACGAATGATCATTATCGAACAACGGTTAAAAGGTCCAGGAGCCTCTGTGTAGCTCTGCACGTAACGCAGTTAAACGAGGCCATATTATAACCATTTGAAAGTGACTTTCAATTCTCTTGTCTAAATAGGTAAATGGCATAGTTCTGGTTTATATTTTCCCCTTTCATGTGTATAGATAGATTTCAATGCGTATAAAATGAAAGACATCAAAGATATTCCATCTTTTCTATCAGTTAACTCTAGAGTGTATATATATATATATATATATATATATATATATATATATATATATATTTATCTTGAATTTCAAGAGATAGAAATCTGATAAGTATACATATGTTTTCATATTACCCCTGATAATAAGACACTAGTTAGTTTTAAATAAAATTTTAGTGTAAATGTGTTGTTATTATTGCATGAATATCCTCGTTCGGGAATCATTGGAACAGAAAATTTATAATGTGATCAATGTCTAAACCTCCATTAAACAATCCCTTCGTCATCACAAAAGAAATACACTCATTCAGGGAATATTATTTCTTAGTATCATTCATATTATTCTTTGTATTAGCTGTTACGGAGAATAGTTAAGGTATAAAGATCAGGATCGTAAACACCGTTACTCATTAATTTCGGATATATCTTTCGCTTCCTGGAGTGAAAATATATCAGTATTCCGATATCAAAGTTTGCGATCAGTACCAATTCATTTTAATGGGCCAAACATAGACATAATGTAAAATAAATGTGCTCTCATGAATATTTTTGCCTAACTAAGGGGATGCGAAACGTTTACGAAGTGTACTAAAAAGAAAAGTGGATATGAAGTAATATAAGAAGAATTACTCAAGAATTTAACTCAAATATTCAAGGTTATTTCAGCCATCCAGGTTTTTTCTCCGATATTTACATGTAACTGGCGAAAACTTAAATATTTTAGTGCTCAGAGAAGTAAGAACTCAATATCGTTACCTTTTTAACTGTTTAATGGTTCTGTTCCCTAAATCGGCTAGCCCATCAGGTATCATTGGTAAAAAGAAAAATAATAATAAATTGCAATCCATTAAACTGATAAAATTTTGCATTTTTCATAGCATCTGTATACTTAACTATGATCTTTTTAGATTCATGTTTGACACTTAATATTTTTTAGTTACTTGTTTTAAATTTACCAATTTATTAAAATTATGACCTGTATTAGTTTATATAAAAATATGTGATGACTGATAAAGTCCCAGTGTGGCTTTTTTTACTGTAGAAATTACAAGCATTAAGTTAACTTCACTGAAGCAGCACTAACTGAACAAACAAAAAAAAATGGTTTTCTATGCAAATTGCTGCTGTTTCATGCTTTAAATTTACCCAAATAAAAGATATTTCCTTGGTCAGTTTTATTACCGTTATTACAGTAATTTTCAATTGCTATTAGAGAGAGACTATTATACCTCGGGGCATTCTGGTCCCTTCTATCCCAATGCATCCACCCAGCGATAACCAGTTAAGCATCTCAGTATCACTTGTTGAGTATAAATCCTACCTCTTAAGTTCGGGGCTGCTATAATCGTCCGAACTCCAATTCAAAATTCGGAAAATTTATTAAAATTATGACCTGTATTAGTTTATATAAAAATATGTGATGACTGATAAAGTCCCAGTGTGGCTTTTTTTACTGTAGAAATTACAAGCATTAAGTTAACTTCACTGAAGCAGCACTAACTGAACAAACAAAAAAAAATGGTTTTCTATGCAAATTGCTGCTGTTTCATGCTTTAAATTTACCCAAATAAAAGATATTTCCTTGGTCAGTTTTATTACCGTTATTACAGTAATTTTCAATTGCTATTAGAGAGAGACTATTATACCTCGGGGCATTCTGGTCCCTTCTATCCCAATGCATCCACCCAGCGATAACCAGTTAAGCATCTCAGTATCACTTGTTGAGTATAAATCCTACCTCTTAAGTTCGGGGCTGCTATAATCGTCCGAACTCCAATTCAAAATTCGGAAAATTTATTAAAATTATGACCTGTATTAGTTTATATAAAAATATGTGATGACTGATAAAGTCCCAGTGTGGCTTTTTTTACTGTAGAAATTACAAGCATTAAGTTAACTTCACTGAAGCAGCACTAACTGAACAAACAAAAAAAAATGGTTTTCTATGCAAATTGCTGCTGTTTCATGCTTTAAATTTACCCAAATAAAAGATATTTCCTTGGTCAGTTTTATTACCGTTATTACAGTAATTTTCAATTGCTATTAGAGAGAGACTATTATACCTCGGGGCATTCTGGTCCCTTCTATCCCAATGCATCCACCCAGCGATAACCAGTTAAGCATCTCAGTATCACTTGTTGAGTATAAATCCTACCTCTTAAGTTCGGGGCTGCTATAATCGTCCGAACTCCAATTCAAAATTCGGAAAATTTATTAAAATTATGACCTGTATTAGTTTATATAAAAATATGTGATGACTGATAAAGTCCCAGTGTGGCTTTTTTTACTGTAGAAATTACAAGCATTAAGTTAACTTCACTGAAGCAGCACTAACTGAACAAACAAACAAAAAATGGTTTTCTATGCAAATTGCTGCTGTTTCATGCTTTAAATTTACCCAAATAAAAGATATTTCCTTGGTCAGTTTTATTACCGTTATTACAGTAATTTTCAATTGCTATTAGAGAGAGACTATTATACCTCGGGGCATTCTGGTCCCTTCTATCCCAATGCATCCACCCAGCGATAACCAGTTAAGCATCTCAGTATCACTTGTTGAGTATAAATCCTACCTCTTAAGTTCGGGGCTGCTATAATCGTCCGAACTCCAATTCAAAATTCGGAAAATTTATTAAAATTATGACCTGTATTAGTTTATATAAAAATATGTGATGACTGATAAAGTCCCAGTGTGGCTTTTTTTACTGTAGAAATTACAAGCATTAAGTTAACTTCACTGAAGCAGCACTAACTGAACAAACAAACAAAAAATGGTTTTCTATGCAAATTGCTGCTGTTTCATGCTTTAAATTTACCCAAATAAAAGATATTTCCTTGGTCAGTTTTATTACCGTTATTACAGTAATTTTCAATTGCTATTAGAGAGAGACTATTATACCTCGGGGCATTCTGGTCCCTTCTATCCCAATGCATCCACCCAGCGATAACCAGTTAAGCATCTCAGTATCACTTGTTGAGTATAAATCCTACCTCTTAAGTTCGGGGCTGCTATAATCGTCCGAACTCCAATTCAAAATTCCACCGGCGTCCGAGGAAAAATGTTGCTTTCTGTGTCAAATGGATTTTAGTTCTCCGCAACACTGATTATTGTGTATGGAGGAAGTACCAAGTGCTTCCTGGAAGAAAAAAAAAGGAGAAATGCGAAAAATAAAAGCCACTGGTGTAACTAGATTTTAAAACACAACAAAACATTACTTTTCCTTCACAGACATTTTGTGATATTACAAACTACTCGAAATTAACTTAAGGATCTTCAAAGTTACATTCAAGAATATTCCACTAAAGCTGTAGCATTTTTTGGCTGCAAGAACCACAGATTGAAGAACCAAGGGTAAAAATATGTTGCTAACGGTTTTCAGTTTTCAGTTTAAAAAGATAAAGGATTTACCATTAAAAAATACATCTTCGCAAGCATTAATTTCACAGAAATGTCTTGTTGTTGAGGGAACCTGTTGAATGAATTTTAGATCTTTTGTATTTCACTATATATGTATTAAAAATAAATACATGTAAATATAAATATAAATATATATATATATATATGTATATGTATATATATATATATATATATATATATATATATATATATATATATATATATATATATATATATATATATATATATATACAGTCGATTCCGATTAACTGGACCACATCGGGGCGCGATCATTTTGGTCCTAATAACCGGCTGGTCTGATTACACGAACATGCCCTATTAGGCTTATGCAATATGATTTGTTTCGGTTCTTTTGGATTCGGTCCGAATAAGCGAAAAATAAATAAATAAATAAGTATCTATATATATAAAACAGTTCCGTAACTGACTCACTGACTGACTGACTGACTGACATACAACACACAGACCAAACCGCTGGACCTAAAGGGCTGAAATTTTGCATGGCGATTCTTCTTATAGTGTAGGGGTGCACTAAGAAAGATTTTTGAAAAGTCCTTCTTAGATTTTTTTAAATTAAATTTTTAAGCTGTTTTGTAACTTTTTTTACGTTTGCATTTAAAATAATAATATGAGGGTTATAAAATTTATATCACGAGAAAGATCATAAAAATTCCTTTAAAATGATATCTTCTTCGAATCTTTACCTCCATTTCCTGATTTTGGTGAATTTTTAAAGATTAATTTTTAGAATTTAATTTATTAAATGCTGATCACGTGATTTCTTTTCTGGTACTTTAAATAAATTTATCGTCGCGTGCATAAAAACTAAATAGACAAAAAAATTTTTTTTTTCTTTTGATAATGCGGCAGACGATTGGGCATTATCCAAAAAAAATATTAAAATACAATAAAAGATATTATGTTCCTCATACTGTATACGGTGGTTTTATAAATATATATATTTTTTACATCAATTGTATACATTGACCATCGTATTTATTATAAATATATATATATATTTATTTTTTTTTTGGCATTAATTGCATACATTGATCGTTGTATTTAGTTTTAATGTACTCCGTAGCGAAGTGTGGGTTTTCAGCTTGAATATATATATATATATATATATATATATATATATATATATATATATATATATATACTGTAGAACCCCGATTTTATGTTGTCCGTTTCGTACGTTATCTCGCTTCCTACGTCATTTTCTGCTGGTCCGTGAAAATTACATATACCGATAATGTTAAAATATCCCAATATGTAAACCAGGAAGCAAATTTACAAAAAAATGTTAGTATTGAACGTGCTGTAGTTGAAATTGTTTCTAAAAGCAAAAAACAAGTGAAGATTACACATTTTTTTCAATAGTTCATCCGGTAAGTGTCAAGTTTTGAATAATATGCTTAGATTTTTTTTAACCCCGATCTTACGTTTTCCCGTTTCGTACGTTTATTACCGCTGGTCCCAAGAAAAACGTAAAATCGGGGTTTCACTATATATATATATATATATATATATATGCATATATATATATATATATATATATATTCATTTACTCATACACAGGGATTTATGAATGTTGCGGCATGACTCTCTCATGTTGAAAGTCCTTGTTAGGGTTACATTCTATAGATTACAGTATGTATATATAGATTACGATATTATAGATTACAATATAATAGATTGCAATTTCATAAATTACAGCATACGTTTTAATTTACTGAGAAGTGCAGTCGTTGGCATGCATCAATAACATTTTTCTCTCATTCAATATTTAGCAAGTTTTCGATTGCATAAAGTTAATCATATTCCTGGATAATTATTTAAATTTTCAATAATTAGCATGAGCAAGAGCTCATATTCAAAAGAAAATTCCTGGTCCATACTTAATCATGGCATCTTGCATACATTTAGTAGAACATGCATTTTAGTCATAATGAGTGACATATCTTACACATTTCTAGAAAAATAAATAAGATATAAAAGTTTTATTTTTCAAAGATGCTACTTATTTTTTTTTTAATTTACCAATTTTGAACACATTCAGCTAACGTCTTTAAATAATAACTTATACTGTCTTAAGGGTGCATCTTCTGTCAAGAATATTAGCTCATGGTTTTTTTGTTCTCCTCGGAATGCTCTCATTAATTTCGGCATTGACCTCAACCCGTTTGCCTTGCATGAAAGACGTAAGATTAGCGTTTCACATGGCTACCTCCTATTTGATCAATATTTTCAGCATTTCTCGCATCTATTAGCTTTTGGTCTCATAGGTATCGTCTAATGTTATACTTCTTTCATGAATATTGATGTTTCATTTCCTTTGTTCGTTTACTGATAACGATAAAAATGTAAAAGTGTTACGATAAAAATGTAAAAGTGCAACGATAAAAGCGTAACGATAAAAGTGTAAAAATTCTTTGCTCTCAGCAGTAATTTTACGAATATTTTACCTTTATTTCGTCAACTATCACCAGCTGAATGAATTTCTGCGTTTTGTTTGACTATACGTTTTAAAAAATAAACAAATTATATATATATATGTATATATATATATATATATATATATATATATATATATATATATATATATATATATATATATATATATATATATTTAAGAAATAGATGAAAGAGGATACCAGTAATAGCACTAAAGCTACTTGCAGCCAGGAACAAATAACATGAAAAGAAAAGTATGGGAGAGGTTTTAGACAGCATCTCTTCGTCAGCGGTATCAATACTGTCTAAAATCTAATGGATTGTTTCCGATGAGTATGATCTATACAATAAACACACTCAGACACCGTACAATCCATGAAAAACAGAAGAATTGATTAAATATTGGATTAAGAGTTACTTAACCAAAGAACACCAAGCCTGGCGCTAGACAGAGTGGAAGTTAAGAGCATGTAACCGCAAGATGACTGCCGTCACAAAACTTGCAACCATGGAGATTATAGATACTTAGTTACTGACTTACTATGGTTACTGTATTTTAGGACTATTATACCATTATTAATTTAGTTTTTTATTATTATTACTAAGAGTTATTTTTATTCTTATTTTTATTTTTACTTATGATTTTTATTTTATTTTTTATTTTTATTAGTTATTTTTTCTAATTTTTCTTATTAATATGTTGAACTTATTAAATGCAACACAATAAACTATTCATTAAAACTAAAACAACCAATTATGTTTTTGGATAGACTTTCGGGGTAATTATTACGTGTTAGCACAGCTTTCAAGTCTAAAATTTGTTTATTCCTATTGTCTTTAGAACATAGCCTATTTACACGAACTAACTGATTTACAATAATGTTATTAATATATATATATATATATATATATATATATTTAAAATATATATATATAAATATATATTTATATATATATATATATATATATATATATATATATATATATATATATATATATATATATATATATATATATATATATGTACACACACATACATACATACATACATACTATACATATACACTCAAGAGCCAAAACATTATGACCACCCCTACATTTTGCAATGAATTCGCCTGGATGACGTGGAAGGCACGTGATCAGGTGGAAGTGGTATTTAACTGCTGCTGGAGAGTCTGAAGAATTATTCTTTCACTTACTTCTGTGTGTGATGGGAAAGGCTGCGGATCTAAGCGACTTTGATAGAGGGCAGATTGCAATGGCTCGAAGGCTCGGAACAAGTTTTTCCGAAACTGCACGACTCGTGGGTTGTTCGCGACCTACAGTTATTAGTACTTATGCAAAGTGGATGAATGACGGTGAAACCAGCAGTAGACGACATGGTGTTGGACGTCCACACGTTATCAAAGAAAAAGGTCGTCGGAGACTGTCTCGCATGGTGAAGCAAAGCCGGAGCCAGACAGTGGCTCAGCTGACAGCCCAATACAATGCAGGGCCAAGTTGAATAGTATCGCAGCACACTGTTCAGCGGACACTGATGGATATGGGGCTACACAGCAAACGTCCCACTCGTGTGCCTTTGCTGACCAAGCGTCATCGCCAACTGCGCCTGCGCTGGGCCCGGGAACATCGCGACTGGTCCATGGATCAGTGGGAGAGAGTTGCCTGGTCAGATGAATCACGGTTTGTCATTCATCACGCCGATGGCCGTGTCAGGATACGCCGTCTTCCAGGTGAACTGTTGCTCCCTCAATGTACAGTAGGTCATACACAGGCCGGTGGTGGCGGTATTATGCTTTGGAGGACGTTCTCTTGGGTGTCTCTGGGACCCGTGGTTGTGGTAGAGCAGACCATGAATGCTACAGGGTATCTGAACATCATTGCGCACCAGTTGCACCCTTATATGGCCTCTGTTTTTCCAGCTGGAAATGGAATGTTCCAACAGGACAACGCCCCGTGTCACAAGGCTAAAATTGTGTTGGAGTGGTTCCAGGAACATGATGCTGAATTCCAGTTAATGTCCTGGCCGCCTAACTCACCGGATCTCAATCCGATAGAACACATTTGGGATGTCATGGGACGGCAGCTCAGAGTTCAAAGATCACCAATTCGCAATATCTCGGATTTGCGTGACCGTTGCTTAAACATCTGGTACAATCTGTCTCCGACCATCTACCAAGGACTTGTGGCATCCATGCCAAGGCGGGTTGAAGCTGTGTTGCGCGCCAAAGGTGGGCCAACTAGTTATTGACAGGTGGTCATAATGTTTTGGCTCTTGAGTGTATATGCATACATACATACATACATACATACATATATATATATATATATATATATATATATATATATATATATATATATATATATATATATATATATATATATATATACATGCATTCATATATTCATATTTATGCATAATTATAAAGAGAGAAATAGATAAGTTGGTAGATATAATTTTAAGATATTTGCATATTATATAGATTGTTTAAATGGAAATATATATGGTTCTGGTTCACAGATAAATATATACCAAGACAGAGAAAAGTTTGCCTTTTTATCGTAATTCCAATTAATCGTAATTTCAATGATGTAGGATGTCAGAAGAAAGATACAGAAGAAATAGTTCGTTTAAATATAATTGATAGATAAGCAAAAACTTTTTTAGACACCTGTACAATATCGATGTATCGTTCAGTATTACAGTAACAAAACAAAAGGTACATTTACTACACACAGGAAGTCATGTCCTTATTTCGAATTCGGAGTATCAAGGAAGTAATGCTCAGAAGCATTGAAACATAAAATGCATGAATAACATAAAGTGCATGGAAGTGCACAGAAGTTATGCGACATTTAGTTTCAGTTACGTTGCCGTGGGAAAACCTGTTTAAACATAAATAATTTCACTCTTATTAATTTAAAGGTATGTAATATCATTGTAATGAATAGTAAAATCATAGCGATTGCGATTCAGTGCTCATGAATACTGTATAACCTTCGGACAACCTATTTTGAGTTAATACGAATTTTCAATCACTCTTAAATATCTATAGCTAATGATACAAATATATTGTACATAGAAACTCTAGAAAAGAGATATATGGGTTATATCCACATATCCATCTCTATTACCTCTCTCTCTCTCTCTCTCTCTCTCTCTCTATATATATATATATATATATATATATATATATATATATATATATATATATATATATATATATATATATATATATCACATATATATCAATATATATATTGATATATATATATATATATATATATATATATATATATCAATTATAGCTCTATTAGAAACTGAGGCTTTCAAGTAGAGCTATCTAGGATTAGCGACACGGCATTGTCGAAAGCAGTTGATGATTAAATATAGGTAATTTTATTCAGCCTGTTAAAAGTTATGGTTGTCAAAAACATGAGGAATTATAACATGGGAAATGATATTTAAAAGCATTTCTTTATTACATTATGTATTATTTTTAATGAAGGAAGTACTTCATTCTCTTAGTTGAAGTCAAGTTTTATACTTCAGTGAAGCATTCTGTTGCTATGCTACGTATCATTAGTAATTCATTTTGGAAGTATACCTGCTAAAGCCTTGATCTTCATTTAGATCAAAAACAGAGGAAACTCTGAACTTCAAAGTATTGAGTTACAAGAGCGTAAATAATTATATTGTGTGATTTGCATATTTTACTTTCAGGAAATTTTCAATCCATTAAAAAAAAACACCAATTAGCTTTTCAAAGTTTCGACCAACTGAAATTGTTGGATTTTCTAAAACCCTACTTAATGACGGTAAACATGCTCTATTTGTTTAATCAGCAAATCATCTCTCCGACAGTGTACTTTTGAAACTTTCTACTAGTTGGAAAACATAAAATATTTCTGTACTTTTGTCATAATTACTGTAGATTTTGTAAAATTATTTTTTCAGAAGAGTTTATAAGAAATCAGAGAAAAACTGTATAAGGTCGAATTTTTCGAAAACATGTAAAATGCAAGTATTTCAAATTTTCTCTCATTTTGTTTTTGAATTTAAGTTCTCGAATGTTGTTCTCTTAAATCTGAAGCATTTTCGGAAGATGAAATTCTAAACATTTACTGTACTTTAAAATTCAGTTACGTACTTGAAAAGACTGAAATATAGATTTAGTTTTATTGCTTCAAAACAGTATTTCCATTGTTTATTATTTCTGTTTATTGAGTGCTATCTTTGTTCACTTTTACCCATTCAGCAAATTTTTTAACCACGAGAGAGAATTCAAACCTAAAATTCTGATGCACAATTAAGTTAGTTTTCCGAAAAGAACGCCTGAAAAATCAGCATATAAAATAAATTTCTTAAAATCCAAACAATCATAATGATACATTGAGATATAAAAAACTTTTATAATAATATTTATAATAATGTATCACAATTATTATAATTTTTGTAATAACTTTAATTGTTTTAATGGATTTACAAGACATTTGTGCCAACTGGAACAAAAATCCGGAAATCGCTGCAAGAAATGTGGAACTTAATCGCTTCATAGGTGTCAAGATATGCTCCTGGGCTTTTTTCCCTTTATCTTCATTTTCTTTTTTAACTTCACAACAATTGTCCAGAATCATAACATATCTATTAACTAGTAACAACAAGTTTAATTTATGATTCTGAACTAGTTTTGCAGGTCCAAATCATATTTTTTCTATGTTTTACGAAACCAGATGAAGAGTGATTCTACTTGACCTGAGTAACAAGAAGAAACGGGGAGAAAATGAGTGGGAAAGAAGTGATTGAAACCTAAGAAATCAGTGAAACTGTTATTCATTGGCCCAAAAGAACTTTCTCGAAAAAGTTATTCTTCTTTTAAGCTAACTTATGACAGACCCCAAAACTATTTCCGCATCACGGGGTCAGATCAAACTGCAGCCTCTAATATCCTCAACATGATGTATTTAAAAGAGGCGCTGTTAAGGTATGTTCTCATCTTTCCCTGACAAGTTTAAGAATCTATCCATGGATAACCTTAATCTTCTTGAACACTAATTTCTTGCTTATAACTGAATTTTCTCGTATCAATTGTATTAGGGCTACAAGTGGTGTTTTATTTTATACCTAAACTCTCCATTAATCATAAAGAGCAGCATGATTTCACTGGCAAAACGCACTTCTTAACTGATGCGTTTCTATGGATAAATATCCATAGAAAGTATGACTAGGAATATATAGAAAGTATGACTAGGAATATCTCTGTGTGGTGACAAACATACAAATATCAAAACCCTTCAATGGGTTTTCTAAAGAAATAATAATTTTACTCATAATCTTACATCAGCTGTCACACACAATAAAATTGATGAAAAGTGTTTAATATAAAGATAGTCCCAAGCATCTTTAAACAGAAAAAGGCAGTTTTGAGATCTGATGAGGTATATGGCAAAATATAAAAGAAGTGTTATTGCATGAAACTAATATAAAACGAATTTCTTAGTGACTGCCTTTATGTGCCAGTTTCCAAAACGTGGGTGTGCTTAGATAACTTAACTTAGATCCTTTCCACTGCAGAAGTAAAAGCTTTCCTTTGTGGAAAGATGCTACAAGTCTGGATAAATTTCTACACCAAAATTAATCTATTCCTCTGGATTATAAACAAATTCAACTGCACTCACCAAAGTACACCTTGTTTACTTGGATGTACAGAGGCTGTTCACACATTTTTTAGACGATGTATATTGTATTCACAAAACTAAATTACATAAAATTCTTGTGTTTTAAATGTTTTATTTGACATCCCTTATTCTGAACTATCTTTCGACACCGCAGTTTCCAGGATAATAATGTCTTTTGAAGTGTCAGAAGAGGTATTCTATCCCATTCCTCCTGAACAGATTTCCAGAGTCCTGTAAGGGTTTTGGGACGACGTTTGGATAATGCAGATTTTAAAAGTCCGAAAGCACAAAAATCCATAGGTGATACATCGGGAGATTTAGTAGGGATATCAGTGAAAGGTATGGCCTTGATACCAGTTTTTTGTTCCATTTCTTAGGAAATTGACAGTGGATTTTGATGTGTGACTGCTAGCTTTGTCCTGATGGAGTTTCACAGATTGATGGCACTATGGGTAAAGCGATGGTATTTCATTCAGAAAAATTGGCGATAAAATATGTTCCTGATAGTATTTGGAGTTAATCTTGACATTTTTTCCCACTATCTTTATTTTTATCTTGCCATTATAAGAAAAACCAGCAACAATCATGAATCCCCTAGAAAAAATTTTCTTTCGATTCTTTGAACCATGTACTTAAATTTTTTTCTCCCCCTTTATGATAATAAATGGCTCTTTTTTTGTTGCAATCATTTAAATACACCCATGATTCATCTATTGTGACAATTGTTTTCCATTTTTCTTTGGATAAGTGTTTCTCATATAGAATTCTGCAGTGTGTCCTGCGTTCAGCGATATGATTTGGAACAAGACGATGCACATTGCGTTTTTTCACTTTCTTAAGATTTAAATCAACGTTTATCATTTTGTTTACAGTGGACACCGAGCATTTTAATGATTTTGCAACTGTCCTTTGACTAGGGGGATTTTCTTTTAACATTAAACAACGTACCTTTGCAATAGTCGAAGATGTCCGTTTTTTCCTTGGATACTTGTTTGGAATTTTTGTCCCACTTGAGGCTCCAATTTGACGTTTTTTTTCCTTTCTTGTTGACGATATTACCTATCGACGCTTTAGATATCACAAAACCATGACTCTCACATCGTTTTTGGATAACCGAGTATGCATATTTCTCTTCGGAAAGAGCATAAATGTAGCCTTCGAACCACTGCTTTGTTAAAAACGCCATTTTGAATAAAAACAAAACTTTCAAGCCGCAGACCATAATATTGACTTTTAAAAACATAGTACAGTTGCAATTATTTCTTTTGCAGCAACCGATTTTTTATTACCGGATACCAAAATCGTCTAAAATATGTGCGAACAGCCTCTGTATTGATAATCTCAAACCCGTTTCGAATGCATTTCTACAAGTTAAGCAAATTAACAAGGATTTACTGTAGGTCCGGACGCAAATGTAATTTAATTCCAAATTTTACAGCACAGTGGTAAAATTAAAACATAAAATTGTAATACAGATGCACATAAGTTGGATAGTACATAAAAACAAAAATAATAAAAGAAAATAATTATAATGTTTTGAAAAATACCAACAGTTGTGTGATGCCATTCAATATTTCTGTCGTTTCTAATCATATCCCTAGCAAAAAGTATAAAAATGAGACAAAATATAGACTGTTTTTACTGTGAATTTTAAATATCTTTAGAAAATTTTACTTAACTTTTTTTTTACCTTACAACTATCTTGGAGATAAGAGTTAATAATCATTATATTATGTGATTTACATATTTTACTTTCAGGAAATTTTCATTCCATTAAAAAAACCACTACTTAGTTTCTTAACGTTTCGACAAATTGAAATTGTTGAATTTGCTAAACTACCAGGGGCCAAAATTACCCAAATTGGTCGGCAGATCTGTACTGTCCGTCCGGCGCCCAGGCCTATACTATTCATAAACCGAACAGGGGAAATCAAACTTCAGCTGAGTTTGCAATTCTTGCTACGCAGCGACAGTCTCCAGTTTGACATTGTCGTATGGACTGAAGGTCCCGGTCGACGTAACCTTTGAGATTGATAAAACACCACTTAATGACGGTAAACATGCTCTATTTGTTTAATCCGCAGATTATCTCTCCAACAGTGTGCTTTTGAAACTATTTTCAGTTTTAAATCAACAGATGTTAAAATCCTGCTGGTTAGTGAAGTCATTTGAAAGTTTTTGCTTTTCTGATCAAGCATGAGGAGAATGCATGAGATTTGTGAGAAAGGGGGTTTTATAAATAAAGTCCTTTTTTAAGTCAAAAAAGATTTGTAATAAGTAGAATATATTTCAAGCAATAAAAACCCATACATCCACTCAAAATTAAGTAGTTTTGAAAAAAAAGGGGGGAAAAGCAGGATTAGTCTGAAAGGATCAGGAACTATCACTGATCAGTGGCGCACCCAGGGGGGGGCCCATCCCCCCCCCCCCCCCAAGGAAAAAGAAATTGCATTATTAATATTGATTTTGCATTATAAATATTTTTATCCGTTCACCTCGGCCCCCTCCATGCTTTATAAATATTTTTATCCATCCCGCCCCCCCCCCAAGAAAAAATCCTGGGTGCGCCACTGTCACTGATTACAGTTTGGTGAGCTTTCAAATTCTTCACTATATCACAATGTTTCAAAGCCAGATTCTCTGAAACTTTCAGATATAAACAAGTTGGAAATAACATCAGCAAATAAGTTTAAAAAATAATAGAAAGTCTTGAGTGTGAACAGTTAAAAAATGCATGAACTACTACGACATCAACATATGGGGCAATTCTTTGAAAATACTATAATCAAGAGTTTAGGGATTCAGACATTGAAAGGAAGGTCAATGCATGTGGTGCAATTTTTAAAGCAGTGTTTCTTAACGTTTTTAATAGTCATCATCCCGTTGAATCTGAAAATAGTCTCCCGCTCCCCCTTGAAAACAGTGTTTCTATTTTTTATTTAGGAAAAGACATTTATTGCAAGATAATTTATTTATTGCAGAATAAAGAATACATACCAACAATACATACCATATGAGTGCATATAAAACAATACCTACATTTTTAATGGCTACGTTGTTATTGTTTGTTCATAATTATCCTTTTAAAACGAGGATATTTTTTTCATTAGAGTCATTCAGTCATTAGGAGCCTTTAAGCGATTTCTGTCTTTTGTTTTGATGTGTAAAAGTAATGAAAACCTCATTTCACAAAGGTAAGTGGTGGCAAATGGTAAAAGTTTCTCTAATGTTGCTTTTGCCAATTCTGGATAAAGTTCTAACTGCGTACACCAGAACTGTTCTAAGTCCAGTTTTTCCAATTCCATTTCAATACGCGCATTAGCTTGTATTGCGATAAGATCGTCTTTCAATAAAACGTTGTCGTCCATTGAATTTAGTCAAACAAAAATGGATCGAGTGTCCATCTATTAATTTCGTTTATATTTCCCATGGAAAAGTATCCATTAAATGTTTCACTCCACTCAATTGGTGGAGGTGTAATTTAATTTCGGGTATAATTGTTGTTTTATCATTTTCCAAAATTATTGAATCCAGAAAAGGAAAATTTGCTAAATTGCCATTTTCAATTCGAAGAGAATAAGGCAGGTTTCTCATAAGAGGTTAGGCGGTAATTTTCATTAAAAATTTAGAACCTTTTCTCGCACCCCCAGTTAAGAACCACTGTTTTATAGCAAAGCATTGTCGCATATAAAAATATGAGGAGCAAAAGTATATGAAATGCAACAAAAAATAATTTAACTTTTGATAAAACGTACTTTTTATCAACTATAAAAATGTGCCCTTGATTCTACTTCAGAGTATCTAATACATAAGATCAAGCTACAAATAAAATTAAAAAACCTGGGGAAAAAACTTGGGTCATACCCTTAGTGTAAATACAATGCCTCCACCAATTATAAAAAAAATTCTTTTTAATGTTTCGGAAAGTCCAATTAAAGCTTTAAATAAATGAGACTGTCTTCATAACGACTACAAATGCTGACAAAATGCTCAGTTTTAATGTATAAAAGTTAACTTGATATGAATAAGTATCCTTTTTTACAAGTATTTTCAGATAAATTTTATACAGATGTATCAGAGAACGGCTTCATACTTTTCGCAGCAAAATATTTATTCCTCCTCACGAAGAAGCATCTAACCACTATTAACACAACGTTTACGTGTATTTTAAGAGTGAAAAATATTTCGTAAAGGCAGAATAAAAGCTTGAAATGCAACATAGAATGTTTATGTTTGTTTTTGGTGTCCAACCAGAGTTCGATCGTAAAGCTTGAAAGCATAAATGTATGCGAATAATTTCTATGTTTAGTTTTCATGTGAAGTTTATAGATAAATCAGAGAACAGTTCTACACTTTTCACTCTACAATTTTTGTTCGTTCGCTCAAAATGGTTTCTTACTGTTATCGAAAATGTTGGTTTTAATCATATACGAAAGAACAGCATAGTTTCTAGCCGTTGTCAGTCATAAAAAAACTAAGAAATGTTCCTTCGCAAAAGCAAAAAATTCATGGTGGCACGTTCATATATTATCTAGATCTTCAGGAAGCACAGCAATGTTATTTCCTGTAGCTGTGAAAAAGTTTGACAGAGCTCGGTTACACAGCGAAAGATAACGATATAAAAAGTGACCATTATATGTGCCTTTTGACACAGATCTTAATCAACTTGCTCCTGGCTTAGCTTTGAGGGGTTTCTTAAGAGCAATAAGACCCTTTACATAAAACAATGATAAATAAATAAGAATTAATGGAAACAGTTGATTATATACTTTAGAGAAACTCAAAACTTACTAGATATAAAACTTCTGTCGCTTTAAATATACTTTTCGCTGTTGGAGTAATGCAGCATCACATACGTATTACTTTCCTCCCTTTAAAAAAATAATTTTATATACTGCCCGTTAATCTATTAAACAGCGTTAAGATATCAAATAAAAGCTTGGAAAATAATGACATTTACCGACTTAACAACAGTTTTTTATCAACTTATAACCTTATTTAGCAAAAATATAATTGCTGTGAAAGAAACATTTTACAACATAATTTTCAGAAGCCGTGTTTAGATTTAAAAGAAACGTATACAGCATAGCATCTTTCTTTTTTAAAATAATTTATCTATACATATAAGAAATGAAAGATTTATGTAGTGTTCTGCCGACAAATTAACATGTCAGTTGACAAATGTATTTTTACATATCCTCAATAACACCAAAAGAAGAAATTTTATTATTAATGAAATGCTCTCCTTTAGTACTAATGTAATTCCTTGTATTTATGAAAATCACAAAACAAACATGCGAATGCATCAAGAAGTATTATTTCTCTCAGTTTAATCATGTCCTTGGTTTTAAAAAGTCGACCAAATTCGTCATAAGAGAACATTATAATACACCGCTTGAGTAGTTCAACGGAAGTAGGCTGTTATGAAGAACAAACAGGTAGATTAAAAAGCCATGTGTCACCAGGAAGTATATAGAACTTTCGAGATAGAAATTATGTACGAAAAACAAATTAAATTCTGGAATAAAATGTAAAACACCCTTTTTTCATGGGCAAACAAATCTTCCTCTAGCGGTATAAAGGCACTTTTCATCTAATTTGCGAGCTCTGATTATTCATTTGATCCTTTCAAATAAATCCACTTATTAGGAGATTACTGGAAAACAATATAACTTTCGTAATGAAGAAAAAATTTGCTTACGTCCTTGAAACAAACATATTTGTAAAATTAATTTCTGTCCTGTCCATGCATTTATGATGAAGGTTCAATAGTTTAAATTTTTATACAGTGGCCAAATTTATGAGACCACAAACATATTAAATTTAGCGTCGATTCCTCCTGTACTGAGAGAAAAATTTCTAGAAATTAACTATTCAGTAAATCGAACATACCTGTTTAATAATTTTTATGCTTAAGTTCGACACTGTTTGCAAACAAAATTTAAAAAAAAATTAAACTAATTTTGTTATATTGATAACCATATTGATAATATCAATCAGATCCAGATCTGCTTAAGCTTATTCATATGATCTTAATATATTTAATATTTATAATTGCATTTGAAGGGTAACATTTAAAAAATATTATTTCCCAGTATTTAAATGCTAAACTTGTAAATTCCTTTGAGAAACCATTCACAAATGCAACCGTTTTATGACTGTATCCTAGAATTAACACCTTGATTTTACAATGCATCGAGTTACCATAGTTCACAGTTGTTATATAGTATTATCAGTGGAATAATTTTAGTGAGCTTGTGTTGTGTCTCCATTTGTATATTGATATACCACAAAGTGTATACAAGTGAAAGGAGAGAAGAATATGAGATGGGAATTTAAAAATTCCTTATAAATATTATATTTTATATCTAATGAATGGTGTTCTACGGAATTTGAAGAGATTCAGATCCCATTAAAAAAAGGGGAAATTTCAGGAGCAAGGAAGTGTCATTTATCATTAAATTTTCACCAGTAAAAGTATCAATATTTGCTTGAATTGTATTTAGAATTTGTAAACAATTAGAGGTTATTAAAGATTGATAGGCTGAAAATTTCGAACTGGGGAAAAGAATATTGACTAACACTTCCTTCATTTTACAATAATAGCAAGAGATCATTAATATTATTTTTCTCTAAATTTATACAATAAAAATAAAATATGATCATTGTGTTAACCATAATTAACTAACGAACTGTGTCATTACATTTCTTTAGAGATAAGGGGATTTTTGTAAACACACGCATAACTTGGTCTATTCATCGTGACTATATATATACACTCATGGACAAAAAAATTAGCGCACCAAGAAGGAGTCGTCAAAATGAAACGAAATTTTACATACGTAATGACTACTTTGATATAAGTAAATGATACGAAAATCAAAGAAAAAGGATAATTTATTTCAGAGAAAAAGGCAAAAGAACGGAGGAGTTAATACTCCGTTGGACCCCCCTCTAGCGCGAATGCACGATGCGATACGATCGGGCATTGAGTCATACAAGTTCTGTATGATGTCTTGAGACATTTCGTTCCATATTTGCTGTAACCTTGCCTCTTGTTTCTTTCAAACTCGTGGGATGCCCAACTTGTCGTCCCAAATGATCCCAGATATGCTCGATTGGAGACAAATCTGGGGATCGGGCATTCCAAGGAAGGGTAGTAACAGTGCGGAGACAGTCTTGTGACACCCTTGCCGTATGAGGCCGAGCATTGTGTTGTTGAAAAATGGCTCCTGGGAGCCGTTGCATGAGTGGCAACACATGTGGTTGCAGGATTTCATGAACATACCGCTGGGCTGTCATGGTGCCACGGAACAATACTAGGGGTGACCGTGTATTGTAGGCAATGGCACCCCATACCATCACACCAGCTGTGGGAGCGATGTGTCGCTGTACAGCAAAGGCAGGATTGAAGCGTTCACCACGGGCTCTCCACACATGAACACGATTGTCATCACTGCCGAGATTGAATCTGGATTCGTCGCTAAAGACGACCTGGTTCCATTCCGCTGCAGTCCAGTTTCCTCGTGCGCGGCAAAACTCCAAACGGAGGCGTCGATGTGTGGGCGTCAAGGGCAGCACACGTAATGGGCGCCGCGACACCAACTGTCCTTCAGCCAGGCGCCTTCGTATGGTTCGAGAAGACACAGAGGCCCCTAGTGAAGGTGCTACCTGTGCCTGGATGGCGGCCGATGAAGCAGTTGGCTGTACGCGTGCATTTCTTACGATGTACCAATCATAGGCGTTAAAAATTTCATTGCTAATCGTTTGGAGGTTTGTCATTGGTTAAATATATTTCAATACCTTAACGCTACGCAACGGACTCCTATGTGAACAGGCCCTTAGCTGTTCGAAGAGACCACACGCCATATTAAAAATCTTGTATCATTTCTAAACAATACTTTTTTTCTATCGTTTACATGTAACCAAATTGTTGCTCTAAATCATCTTTTCATGTTTTTTCCATATTTTCAAAGAATTAAAGCTAAAATACAAATTTTTTTACGTCTTTTTTTCTGTATTGCGCATTGATACGCGTGTACTATCCATTTTATGCCAATACGTGGCTGTCTCGCACGGTTTTCTTAACTTCTTTGCTTGCTCCCCTAATATTTTGGAGCAACATGATTGGAGCCAAGTGCTGTTTACAGACGAGTCCCGATTCAGTCTGGAATGTGACACCCGACGTGTTTTGGTATGGAGGGAAAGGGACACTCGAAATAACCCCACATTCATTCGTGAAAGGTCACAATACAGATGAGCTGGTTTTATGGTATGGGGTGGAATCAGCATAGGTGGACGTACGGACCTGCATATCATTCGGAATGGTACTTTGACGACCGAAGATATGCAGACGAGATACAGAGACCTCATGTCATACCTTACGCTGCAGCCATTGGAGATTCCTTTGTTTTCCAGCATGATAATGCCAGACCGCATACAGCTCGTCTTGTGGAGAACATGCTTGAAGCTGAAACAATACAGCGTATGGAATGGTCAGTGTGCTCTCCTCGCCTGAATCCCATCGAGCATAATTGGGACATGCTCGGGCGACGCATTGCTGCTATACCAAGGCCTCCTTTTACTATCCGAGACTTGGAGATTGCACTTCTTGAGGAGTGAAACAGTATTCCCAAAAGTCTTATCGATAACATCATCGCATCGATGGAAAACAGGTGTGCAGCAGTCTTAGCTGTTCGAGGAGACCACACGCCATATTAAAAATCTTGCATCATTTCTAAACAATACTTTTTTTTTTATCGTTTACATGTAACCAAATTGCTGCCCTAAATCATCTTTTCATGTTTTTTTTCCGTATTTTCAAAGAATTAAAGCTTAATTACAAATTTTTTACGTCTTTTTTTCTGTATTGCGCATTGATACCCGTGTACTATCCATTTTATGCCAATACGTGGCTGTTTCGCACGGTTTTCTTAACTTCTTTGCTTGTTCCCCTAATGTTTTTGAGCAGTGTATATATATATATATATATATATATATATATATATATATATATATATATATATATATATATATATATATACAGTGGCGCACCTAGGGGGGAAAGGGGCCCTGCTCCCCCCCCCCCAAAGAAATAGAAACTGCATTATGAATATTGATTTTGCATTATGAATATTTTTATCCGTTCATCTCGCCCCCCCCCCCCATGCATTATAAATATTTTTATCCGTTCATCACAACCCCCCCCCCCCCAAGAAAAAATCCTGGGTGTGCCACTGTATATATATATATACACATGTGTGTGTGCCTGGGTGTTAAATTAGGAATTTATGTACAAGTTAAATACAGAAATGAAAATTTTAAATTTTAAAAATTACTTAAGAGTAACATGCATTAATATTAATTACAGTGATTGTTTTTAAAGGTCAATTATTGAGTAAATTAAATATTTTATATTTTTTCAGAATGTTTGAATTTCTTCACTCACGTACTCCCTCTCTGTTTCGCGGTTCATTAACAAAATACCGAGTGCTATTGCTCTAAAGTAGATGGCAGCACCATGCGGATTGCCTCATTCGTACAGGAAATGAGATATTTATGGCGAAAATAAAAACTAGCAAGGTGCGTTTAATTCAAGAAAAAGAGTACCAACAGACAATACACTTTTCTAGATTTAAGTTCCGATTGCGAACTTACATCAGAAAACTCAATATACGAAATTCATCGAACCTACGGTACTTTTTTTTTCTAATTTTTATTTACTTTTAAAATTATTATGCATTTAAAACTGCAGAAGCAAAGAGGGTGAGATTCAAAAGATTTTAAGCAGCAAAATTTTTCTTTGGCTGGAAGGAAACATATCTATTTCAAACTGAGATTGTTTGTTAGGAAAAAAAAATGCTTTCAAAAGCCTTTGAGTACCTAATTTCGCCCAGTGTGTAGTTTAGTCATCCTCTACGCTTTTCAGGCTATTGAAACTACTACGTTTTAGAAATAATCTCATGTATCATTTAGACCAGTGGTTCCTAGCCGGGGGTGCCGGAACCCCTGGGGTGCGAGAAAGCATTTCTAGGGGTGCGAGAGAAGGTTCTGATTTTTAATGAAAATTACCAATTGAATGAATCATTTGATGGGTACTTTTCCACGGGAAATATAAGCAAAATTAACAGATGAATACTCAATCCAATTTTGTTTGACCTATATTTAAATGGCGACAACATTTTATTAAAACACGATCTTATCGCAATATGAGCTAATGCCCGTATTGAAATGGAATTTGAAAAACTGGACTTAGAATAATTCTGGTTTACGCAGTTAGAACTTTATCCAGAACTGGCAAAAGTAGCATTAGAGACACTTTTACCATTTGTCACCATTTTCCTTTGTGAAATGAGGTTTTCATCACTTTTACACATCAAAACAAAAGCCAGAAATCGCTTAAAGGCTTCTAATGACTGAATGACTCTAATGAAAAAAAATATCCTCGTTTTAAAAGGATAATTATGAACAAACAATAACAACGTAGCCATTAAAAATGCAGGTATTGTTTTTTATGCAATAATATGGTATGTATTGTAAACTATTCTTTTTATCGCTTTTGCACATCAAAACAAAAGCCAGAAATCACTTAAATGCATCTGATGACTTACGTGTGGCTCTTTCAAAAAAGAGCCTCGTTTTAAAAGGATAATTATGAACAAACAATAACAACGTAGCCCTTAAAAATGTAGATATTGTTTTATATGTAATAATATAGTATGTATTGTAAATGTATTAATCTTTTTATGCAATAAATAAATTATCCTACAATGAATGTCTTTTCCTAAATAAAAAATAGAAACACATTTTTCAAGGGGGTGCGAAAGATTATTTTCAGATTCAAGGGGTATTGACTATTAAAAATGTTAAGAACCACTGATTTAGACTTTCACGTCATCATACATGTGACGCATACGGTCCCAAGTAATGTCTTAAGTACTTACGTAGAACACGGACAGTAAAGTTCCTCATTTTGCAACTACGTGTGTGTTTGGCAGTTCTCTCAACAATTAGAGAAGTTTCTGACAACTAGATTACGGGAGCCTCACTTAGATATATTCCACTTCGTAAAACAACTAAACCAAAGCTCAAGTAACGTCTTCAAATAAAACTATACATAATTTCTCCTACAGGTGTATGGGGTCAAAATGTGAGTAATGTGTGCTTTGTTTTCATGGCTAATTTGCTAGAGTTAACAAAAATAATAGGCAATAGACAGCACAAAATAATGTCTTGATGCTTTAGGATTGAAACACAATTTGGTAGGTCTATATAATAGTTTATAATAGTTTTATTTTATATCTAACAGTATTATTATTTTAATTTATAGATAAGAAAACTCACAAAGGATCACAGGAATCAGTAAATTTGTCCCTGTGTAAACAAATGCTAATCCTCAAATTTATTGTGTGTTTGCACTAATTTAATTGAAAGGCAATGACATCCCTAACAGACAGTCATATAGTTAGGTCAAACTGGTTCTCTTTGGATTTCTATCGGCCGAAAAACGCCTTTTACTAAAGATTTGTGATTTGCAGCAGTTTTGAATGATTGTGGACATTCTAAAAGTTTAAAAACAAACTGTGAAATAATATAGTTTTATATAGCTTGGTATTATCCCGCTACAGTCGAAATTTAGTAATTTATTTGCGATTATAAATAAAAAATATTATCAAAATTAAGAAATAATTAAAAGTTTGACAGAACTGTAATGCATTGTAATGCATCCTACGCTATACTATTATCATTTAAGATATAGCAAAAAGGGCTCTGAAACGGCTCTATTTATTACACTCTGCAAACTACAACGTAACTCCAATTTCAGTTCTTGGTGAATAAGAAAGAGTTAGCATTGCGAATCATTTGCCCCTGCAGATTTTTAATCCCTCATGTTAAGCAATATTAAGCTATTTGTCTCTCGGGATATTTCTAATCACAGATTAGTAAATGTCTAGCGGGACAAAATTAAAATTATTTTTCAGAAAATTAAGTTAACATAAAAAGAATTTTGCAATGCACGCACCGTGCTTTTACAGTTTTTTTTTTCAGATACATAAACAGAATTCAAGAATATGCATTTGCTAATATATGATTAGAAATAGAGCGAGAGGAAAATTCTCTTGTCTTAATAAGGAAATTGAAGACCTGTGAAATCAACTTATACGCCACTTTAATCCTGACAAACTTTTTTCATTTCTAATCATACAAACAGCTTGACAGAAATTTTTTCAAAGTACACTGGTGTAATTTAACATTTATGAGGGAAATTAGAAAAAATGACTTTTTGTTGTATTTGAGCGCTAAAGAATTCAAACTTAGAAGGGTTTTACGACCTACATTATTCTAATTGCATTTTTGCTATGCACCGATTATCTGTTTATGACTTTTATTATAGGTCATTTTTGATCTCGATATTATGAACATATAAGCTCATAAAATATCACTTTAAATGCAATTTTATTTCTTTCCTGATTACCTTAATTACTTATTCAAAATACATTTATTTGCTAATTAGATTTTATACTTAAAAACACAAAACAATCTAAATATTTAAAAAAGAAAGTTAATATGGTAAAAAAGAAGAAAGAAGATACCTTGAGATTAGTTTCAAGTAGTCTGAATACAAGTATTTCATCAAAAAATTTTTGAAATCTCTTTTGGAGTAAATTTATTTTTCAGTGAAGTTAATTTCACTCGTGAAACATGATCGGTTGAATGTTATGAAATACATCGAAATATATCGATATATAAAACATCAGATTCCAAAGAACAATAGTCGATAAGGAAGGACTCTCATGCTCGATATTTTATTGGGAAAATTTTAATTTTTTTCAAATAGGCTTACTCCCCATGCTCAGAAAACAATAGCTAATTTCCGCAATCACGGCCCAATATGAAAAATTAAGTGTTTTTTCTCTGACAAACAACGCTTTGCGGGATAACAAGCCCAAACAAACCCTTTTCATTTAATATGAGGATTAATTTGTTCAAAAATTCATAAATTTAAAGGATAATAAATAAATAACATACCTAGACAAAGGTATATGGAAAGATTTATCTTACATAATATGTAATGGCATGAATGTCCGCCACATACTATCTTGATTTACTACAAGTAATTAATATTATTACAGTATTTGAGGATAGTGATCAGAAATAAGTCACTTGGATAGTTTAAAACGGAGAACGTCCTCCTCAGGATGAAGAGATATGGGTTCAATCTCCTATCCTGGCAGAATATCACTATATAACAGATAACAGACGTTTGAAATTCCTTTCTTGAACATTTGACGAAAACAGTTCATAAGAAACGTAAAATTGTTGGGATTTTCGGGTTTCATACCACCTCTAAATTTTGAGATCACTTTATTTATTTGATCATGTCTACAATACAAACACATAGTACGAAGTTGTATAAATGTCATTTTGAAATAAACTTATTATTTTTTTAAATATGCCAAGAATATTTATTTTGATGCGTAATGTATTTATGTTATTAGTTTACTAAATTAAAATGTATGACCTTAAAATGTTTTTTCACGATGGCTCATTCAGTTATGTGTCTGTGTATTCCACAAAGAAAATTTTAAACCGACTTGTAGTATATTCTACATTTTGATTAAGAAGCATGCATTTGATTTCATTTTGTACTAAAATCAATGAAAGCATTTTCTTTTACAAAATAGGAACTAATTTGAAAAATTTTCAGCTACACTTTTTCAAATGTTTGTAAAATTAACTGTACCGGACGACATAAAGCAATGAATTGAAATGTTAATCATTTCCGTTTATACATTACCTAAAGAATTTCACACCTTTTTTTACGCATATTTAATTTCAATCCAGGTAGATGAAAAGGTAAGCAACCATAACCATTGACATGTGCAAAAAATAATTTTTGTTGATTGTTAAATGATGAAAATTCACTAATTACCGATAAAATATGTTCTAAAATATCTAATCAATGTTTTGGCGTATCCCTTTTAATATATCTACAGAACGAGAATTCCCTTCTTAGATTTCATTCACTTATAACAAAGCAAATGCTTAAATAAAGCTTTTGGAATAAATTTTCAACATCTGAGACTTATTGAAGCATGGATTATGGAAAAACAAATTAAAAATTGCTGAGGTAGGACCAGTAATGCATATAATACTACATTTTTTTTTAAACGTAATATTTTACTTTTAGTCTTAAAGTCTTATGCCTAAATCTGCATATAACTGTGTATAGGTCCTAATGCCCAGTCCAGATGTGGAACAGAATTACATTACCTACGAAATTTTGTTATGCCATAAATTACGAAAAAAGGGACAGTCCTTTTTAGCTTGCAAAGCAGTTACGTATTTTTTTTCTACATAAATTGATTGATAGGCAGGTTTTTGATCAATGTCAGAAACACAACAAAGAGAGAAAAAGAGATTGAGAGACCGTCACCATGCATGATACGAGTAATTCTGACTTTGTAATAAACAAAGTGGAAAATCAGAATTTCAAAACATTGAGCAGGTTTTTGTTCTAATATCCTTTACTGGACAATAATTGAGCTGATATTGTCAAGCAATCAATGACTTGTATTTTTGTCATTTGAATTTTTTAAACTTTCTTTCCAAATATTTTTTGGGGTTATTGAATAAATTCACTTACTACAATTTTTATAATTTTACTTTTTTTTAATGCTTTTCGTTTTTATTTATCGCGTTTCCTTAATTGATTCATGCATTTTTTTCATAATATCACCGTTTTTGAGAAGCTTATGTATGTTAGTATAATTTTAATTTTGCATGCATTTTTTCTAATTATTACAATACACTTTTTTGCCTCTTGTCAAAGAGCATGAAGAAATGAATGTCGTGTCTGACATACATACAAACATACAGCTAATCTAGAAAGTTTAGTAACGTAAGTTTTTCATATATTTCATACGTTTTGCTGTATTATGTGTTACTCATGAAGTTTAGGCGAGTAATTCCCTATTCACTTGTATCGTCACTTGTATGGATGTACTTCGGCGTAGGAAAATATCCACAATTTTTTTTATGTTTATCCTTATAAGATCCACAGCTTCTTTATGTATTCACGAAAGGTACATTTCTTCGCATCCTTCAACTTGTTACACGATCACTTTTTTTATATATATAATAAATGATGTCTCCATATTCACAGTACAGCATATATCCTCCTTCGTGTACAACATTTTTTATCGAAGCTGGCGATTTTCAGGTTTTTATTTAGAGGAGAAGGACTGTTCAAAATGGAATGTCGTAGATTATTACATATGAAGTTCATAAATTTCTCGTCTAGGTCTCTTGTTATTAACAGCTTGATTTACGTCTTCTCGTCACATAATGATACACCGTGTAGTTCTCCTAATTCGCTCGAGATCCTTTTTTTCCGGGTATTTCCACGATATAAGAAAACATAGCAAAACCATCTGCAATATATTCTGATTTTATCAGCAAAGATCAGTTTAACTGACGTTCGCCGATCATCACTTTGTTATTGTTTCATCTACTTGCGAGCAAACAATCTGGGTCTTCCAATTTTGATATCACAGTTTTAAAATTTTTCAAAAATGTATATTTAATCTATTTCAGCTCAACTGTAGAATGTGTCGTGTAAAGTTTATAAATCTAAATTACCTGCGGAGTTGTATAGAAATGGTAAAAATAATCCTGAAGTAAGCATTTTATAAACGAATTATTTTTTATTTAAAAGTACAGAGCTGTACATTAAGAAAGGTGAATTCGTTTAACAATAATCAGCATTCGAAACTTTTGCATTATTCTCTTGTTTATCATGGTCCTTTAAATTTTTAAAATAACAAAAAATTCCTAGTCTACGCTTTAAGTTTTTGTTCTTCAGTTTTTTTTTTCTCCTCTTCTTTTTTTTTTTTTCTTTTTTTTTTGCCGGAGCTTTCTTATTTCATTGAAAAAAGCATACATTTTATAATCAAAATGACGAAAGTTAAAAAGAGCTCTATTCTGAAACAGAGCACAAAATATATAGTGTTTTTCATGTAGTATACTTCATTACTCAACTTTTAAATACTAATTTTTTAAGGTTACCTATTAACTCTAGATGTGAAATTCTCTTAAAATAAAATAATTTTTAACTTTTTTTAGTATAATTTAAATCTATTCCTCATTTAAAATTTTCAAGTCTTCAGACTGTTTTTTATGATTTGAAGAAATATTTTCGGGGAGAGGAGTAAAAAGCAAAGAAGAATAAAAATGATAGACTAATAAATATGTACAAATTTTACTAGAAACTATTTAAAAAATTTTCAAGTCAAACTAAACTAATATATCACAAACCATTTTACAATAAAATAAAAAGGTAGATATTTATATTGATCAAGAAATAATAAAATTTTCAGAACAAAACTAAAATTTTATTTTCAGTCTCTTAAGGGCAATTACTTGTTTTACGCTAAAAAACTAGAAACGAAACTTACTTCGCTAAAAGTAGAATATCTGATATCTGCCTAAGAGTTATCTATAGCATCACGTTTCTCTATTAGGATTCGAAACGATTTTGAAGTATGCAAGGGCGAAACAGTTCTCTTATAATGCTTACCTCGCTGGTCAAAGGCAATCAACATGAAGTGTCAAGGGGAAGCAGGAAAGAAAGATTGAAGGTTACGCAGACATTTCTAATTGTGTATTGTCGAAGTAAAAGTGGTATCGTTCCCCCTTCCCTTTCGGTTGATATTTTAACCTTTAAATTGTGATTCTTAATATTTGTATGTTTCTTCCTGTAAGAATATTTCGTGAATGAATCATAAAGATTTTGAAACCATTGAGAAAACAAATTACGCATTTTTTAATGTTTATTTCTGCTTCGCTTTATCTTAACAAATCTATGGTGCCCTATATAAAGGGCTTAAGTCAAAAACAGTGATTTAAATATACCAAGTTATTGGCTTTTATACCATTCGCAGAAATATAATTTCGACTTGAATCTTTCGTACTAAGAAATGTACTTTTGTATACCAAATTGATAGACTTAAGCCTTTTATACAACTCAAAAGATTTCTTTTTTTTATCACTACTAACAAATATATAAAAATCACTTTTTTTTTACTTAAGCCCTTTATACCGCGCACCATAGAAATAGTACACTGGCTCTTCTCCCTCGTGGAAGCATTTATCTCAGTTTGGAGCATTTATAGACTAAAGAAACGTTTGAAATAACAACACTTAATATTTATATATATTGCTAAGATAGCATAAGGCATATGGGAATAGAAAAACCTTAATAATTCACTACAATCAACTCTAAAAAAAAGGGTCGATTTGAAATTCTAAAGCAAATTCAGCTGTCTGCCTTGAAGGAGAGTAAGAAAACGTCTACACAGTAAGCCATACAAATGGCCTGTCTTGGCTTAAAAAAATATTATTGACATTATCTTGAAAGTTTCAAAACTTCATACACTTTTTTTCTTACATTTTTAACACTTGTAAGCAAACTGTAGAAAAAAAATATACTTCAATAACGTATTGATGACCAGCGACTGTTTTTTTCAATTGTTATCAAAATTACCAATCATAACTCATAAGAGTAATATTAAAGGACATTTGAACGCTGTCTTCAACAAATAGGAAGAAGGAGTGTCGTATGTATCAAGAATTCAAAAACAACTTTGATACTACATACATTATTTACTATGTACTATTACATTATTACACTATATACTTGGATACTTGGAAAAGCGTTTACTTTTTACTTCAAAATCTCTCTCTCTCTGTGTGTGTATATATATATATATATATATATATATATACAGGTGGTTATCAAAATAATGGAAACACTAAGGAACATCATAAAAACCTTTATTAATACGGGGAAGGATCACCTTTGTTATATGATACCACCTGATTCATCTTGGAATTGGATTATGCAAGTCATAAATAGTGGTTAAGAATATATTATACCATTCTTCAGGGAAAAATCATGAAAGTTCCTGTAGAGATGCTGTGGTGGATATGGATACCAAGCTCTATCCGCTTATACAGATCACTGAGGTTGGATGATTTATTGTCGGGGGGATTGTACAGGGCAAGATAAGACATTTGACTTCTTCTTCATGCTCTTCAAGCCAATACTTGATAGATTTAGCTGTATGTATAGAGGGATTTTCATACAGGATAACGCCATCTCCTGCAAGAAACAATGTTTGCACCATAGGATGGACTAGTGAGCTAAAATTTCGATATAGTCCTTCTCATTCAATCTCCCTTTTAGGGTTACAATAGGGCCTGAAGAAAACCTTGAATGCCATTCCAAACCCTGATAGATCTACCTCCATGATTGACAGTTGAGATGACACAGCCAGAATCTTACGCTTGTGTAGGTGTTCTCCAGACATACGCAATTCCTGTTGCGAGGAACAATGTGAACAATGATTCGTCGGACCGAATGCCGTTTTTCGACATATTACTCGACCAGGATTTGCGCTCGTGGCACCATTGTGGACGATATTTTGTATTAGCATATATTACAAGTGACTTGGGAATAACTACTCTTCAGTAAATGCTTTGTTTGTGAAGTTTCCTTGTACCTTTAATGGTTGATATCAGAACGTGCAGAGGCCGATTGAGCTCTTCGGTCATTTTGGATGTAGTTGTTTTCTTTCTTCGTGTCACAATCCGCTTCAATACCTCGTCCGTCTCTTTCACTCAGCTCTCCCTTTCGTCCACTATTCTGTTTGGCAAAGGATGTTTTTCCGTGCACTCAGTATGCTATCATGACTTTCGATACCATGGCTCGAAAAACACTCATTAGCCTGGGGGTTGCAGAAACAGATAGTCCAATTTAAACGCGCTCAAACAATTTGCCCTTTTCCCAAGGTCTGCAAGGTTTGACATTTTACGCTGCCCCCCCTCCCCCCCCCCAAAAAAAAAGCACGATGCCCTTAGCTTCATTACTGTTACCTGACAGTAGAATAATACATACACTATATTATATAAAAAAAAAATACCGGTGGCCAGACTTCTTTTTTAAAGAATACGAAGCACATTCATAAACACCACTAATATTGATAGGTGTTTCCATTATTTTGATAACCACCTGTGTATATATATATGTGTGTGTGTGTGTGTGTGTGTGTGTGTGTGTGTGTGTGTGAAAACATATAGAAAACAGGTCAAAATTTAGTAGATACAAAAGTTAAAAAGGTTTCCCTCTACGTATTCTTCTACAGAACTAATTTGAGAAAGGAAACTTAATAAAATAAAATTAAAATGGCATACTTAAGATAAATGTTTTAACAATAACAATTGCCCTAATTGAATGGAGAAATTCAAAATAAAAGAGTTTCTGTATATTTTAATTCATTGTTTCACAAATGCAATAAAACTTATTGATTTTTACCTTGATATTATATATAAGTTTAATCAATTACAATACTAAAATAATTTTTATATAAAGCCCGAGCTTTTGTTATGATTTCACTCTTTTCGCTTTCGTTGCATACATTTACGCGAAATTTCTTTTAACTAATTATTTTTCCTGCTTATTTAAGTTAGTTTCATTACATTTCTTTGTATTAGTTCGATGATCATTTCTCTCTAATGGTATTCAAGTAAAGCATTTTAAGTATAATGAAACAAAACAAATAATTACTTATTAAGTTTTGAAAATTGTGATTGTTTAGTTACTTTAATCTAGAAGAGACATAATTAAATAGCACAAACGATTTAATAATACAGAGCAGAATTCTAACATACTTAATTTCCTTTATCACTGAAGGAAACTTTTTTTTACCCCGTTTTGCTCTTGAAACTATTATTAGCTAGAACATTGAAGGTAGTGATTTAGAGAATCAATTAGAGATTACGATTTAATGTTCTGTTATTCTTGAAGTTGTTACATGTCAATTGCACAGATTCGAAGACACACTAGATATAGTGTGTCTCTAGTGTATAATATACACTAGGTATATTATACACTAGATTCACTTCCTGTAGCTTTTACAAAACTCTCTTAAAACGATTAAAGGAAATTCTCTTCTGTTAATATCAGAATTTCTAATAACTGGTAAATTTCTGATATTCTTTCTTAATATATTATATATTCTTAATACAATTCTTTCTTAATATTCTTCGGACTCAAATGCATTTCACAGGATGCATCATGACAACAAGTCTTAATAGGCTTGTAAGACTCATAGTTATAGAAGCATAATTTTGAAGTAGTGTCAGTAAAACTCTACAAGAGAGAGTATGACTAATAGTTTTGCTATTGATGTTCATTAAATATAAATTACAGATTTTTTTTCCAAATGCGTAGGCACTTGTCGTGAAGACATTCCCCTATAATACACCGCAATTTTGCTGGCCATTTTATTATGGGGGCACCATATAGGAGGACCAGAATTACCCCCTATGAAGGACGACACAAACGGAGGCATTTTTAATGGCGCGACGCCGGGATTCGATACGAGCACCCACCAAAAGCCAGCGCGTTGTACCCCAATGCCGCCACAGGCCCTCAATTATATTATAAATTACAAATTATTTACTTTATAGCAGCTCTAAATGTACCTCAACATGTATTACAGTAATGGGCATTTAATGTAAAAAATTGGTCCATAGATTCGTTCAAGACATCGAATACGAAACGTTTCCATCAAGTCTATGAATCTCGTTGATCGAAGTAGCATCCCACGTAGAAAAAACAGGGCTATATTACAGACGCTACCAATTTTAGACGAGCAGAAATGGTGCACAGCACTCATTTTAAGCTCGGAGAGATGGTGCTCAACTCACGTTTTAGATGTTGTTGTTGTTGTTTCTAACTGCCCCTAGCCGGAATGAATACCAGACCAGTCCCGTATAGGATAGTGGGCTTAGGGGTGCAGCGTTTAGAATGGCACCACAAGGATCGAAGTCCGATTTAGCCAGGTGCCACCTCAATTTTGACCGATGCACCCCCGGGGGTGACATTTGGGTAGATCGTACCCTCTCCCACCCTCTCTGACCTCATAGAGGAGCTTTCCGGTCTGTGGATTTAACGTGCTCATATACAGCCGGAGGTATTTAACAGCGCTTGTCGGGATTCTATCCGAGCACCCTCAGCAAACGCTACCACTAGGCTCCCAGGCACCGGATGGAACTCGCCATGGCTACATAAGAGGACTTGCGGGTTTGGATTTCCACCGGTGGAGATAGACCGCAGACAGCAACCACTCCTCGGAGACACTAAGCCAAGCCCCCGGTGACCCTCCCCCCAGGACCACAGAGACAATAGAGCAGAAGCGTGTACCACACAGTTCCGCTGACAGTAATGACATTTAAGAGGGCTTGAATATAATATAGAATAGTATAAATTTTGAAAAAGGTGCCGAAAATGGATGCTCTAGAGGCCAGCAAAAGAAGAACCAACCGATGCACAATTAGAGAGGGTGGCGCGAAAACGTGAGACCTGAAAAACACAAACAAACATAAGAATTTTGTGGTATAGAAACTAAGACTATCTTGGAACCAACTCAGCCTAAAAGGCTAATGGGTCAATTTTGGAGGCTACAGCGTAATCCCCGGGCCCGTCTCTCGCTTACTCAAATTAGATTATCGTCACGAATCGTGGTCCAACCCTGCAATTCCCCCGTGAATTGGAGCGCCCAAAACTCCCTTGGACCATCGCTTGTCCTCCGGAACTAACTTCAAATCATTAAACTTGAGGGAAAAAATTAAGGGGGATGACTAATAAAAGAAACAAAAGAAAACATAAATAAGACGAGCCGTGCCCACGCTGCTGTCGTCGAGCCTTGCCCGAACGCAGTACGCGCAAACACGTGCCACTTCACTCATCATCGCAGCCGTAACAAGTTAACCCTACCATGCCCGTTTCGGTCCGGGACTTGCCCTTCATTTCCTCAGACGGGGAATCCTAGCAGCTAATAAACCGTTCTAGACCAGGTAAAACGAAAAACCAATTTTATCGATGAGCTCAAACTGTTGTACTAAGCTGGGGACTGGGAAAATGAGGATACGCCCCCAACTAAGGGAAGCTGGCAGCTTCGCTCGCGAGACCTGAAAACACTAAATTTAAGAAATAAAACTTTAGAATTATTTATACTGTACTTATAGAATTAAAGGGTATTTACGTGCCAATGTCTTCCCCTTTCGGTGCAGTACTGTAGTTAGTCTTACCTCCCTAGCTGATTTTGGAGATATCCTCTGAAATAGTCGTATCGAAGGCCTTGGGCTTCTCAACCTTGTTGTGTGCTCTCCCGGAAGGGTTCCTATCATGTCCACTAGTTGATTTTGATTCTTCCTGCCTAATGCCTCACTGGAAGAGCCGGCTGTGCCACTTGTCGTCTTCTTTCAGTTGCCGTGATCCAGGCTGTGCTCGAGGATCCCTATCAAGTCCGCTATGTGATAGCACATTCTCTTTTCTTGCACTTTCCTGCATTACTGGGGAGAACAAAAGGTGGGGAGGCCCTACGATTTTTTTTCAAATAGGATAGAAGTGAGCAGAAGCACGACAGAGACAGAGAGGAAAGGTTAGTGAGTAGTTAGTAAGTTGTTAGTAGTTCTCAGGGGGAACCTAAAAGGCTAGTTGTTAGTTAATTATTTAGTTGTTGTTCCTGGGAGCAAAGAAGGTTTGTTTTTGTAGTCAGTAGTGTTTTGTGTGGTGTTAGTTTGTTTGCGTTGTAGTGGTGTTCTTAGTGAGAAATTCTCCTATGTTATCAATGTTGTGGTGCAACCAACGCAGTATTCTCTTAGCTTTTTTCTTTACTCATTTATTTTCGGTTAATTGTTTAAACCATAAGTTATAGTTATTGTCAGTCGGGATTATTAGGTGTGGGCAGTTGTGGAGCGGCCACTTAATGAGATAATGTAACCAGTCTTCCCGCTCCCCACAAGCACATAGGTCGGTGTCCCAAATTTTGAACCTATGCAGGTAAACCGGGAAGTTACCATGAGCGGTATATACTTGAACCAGGTCTCGGTCTCAGAACAGTCTGTCTACTCTGACGGTAGGGAAGAATTTGTACATTTGTCTCCCGATGCTACAGTTTTGCCAGATATACTGCCATTCTTCCATAATTGCAGATTTCAGACGTTTCTTCAGTAACGACTAATGAAGCCCTTAGATCCTGGCTAGGGGAGTTTCTTTTTTGTCTGGCACTGGGAATTTTCCAAATGCTCATTTGCCTTTTATGCCAATGTGTACCTCCCCCCACTTTATGTTAAACCTACCGTCCAATTGCATTATAGGTTAGTGTAGGTCCCGGTCTAATTAGTCCTCGTGTAGCAAAAAGTTGATCGTAGCTCTCCAAACCAAACTAAACCTTATTAGTTCGTGGAGCTCCGCTAGATGTGGGTTCCTCGAAAATGGCGCATTTATCGCCTGGATCGATGAGTGACTGGCAGAGAGGATTCTGAAAGGTTCGTTTTGGGATTGAGCCCACTTGATCGCTTGGATAATGGCATGGAGCTCAGCTTAGAAGACGCTTTTGCCGCTGGCCAAGCGTACTGACCAGGTGTGAACTTCTTGGTCGTCACGGTAGGCTATGAAGGCTGCACCAGTTCCCCTGTCCTTTTTTGACCCATCGGTGTATATTTCTAATATCCTGGATACGGGTGATTCCTTGATGATGAATGGTTTATGCCGGATGGGTTTGCAATATATTATTATATTTGATATGTTCTTCCACGTCGTAAGTTACACCGAACAGTTCTTGCTTCCCACCTAGTCTACTAATAAGACCTAGCACTGTCTCATATATGACTATTGATTCTATAGGAGTTAGGCCTGAAAGTACTTGCAGTGCAGAGGTTGGGGAAGTGCGGTTGGCCTTAGTGATCGCTAAGAGGAAGTGTCGCTGGCGTTTTCCTAATTCTTCCTCGCACTTTTTCTCCGCCTTGAGTTCCCATATTGGAGCCCCGTACATTATAATTTTTCTGCGACTGTTTTGTACCATATTTTTATTAGCTTTGGTTGGACACCCCCCAGTGCTTGTTAGTGAGTTTCCCTAAGAAGTTGAATGCCTCTCTGACCTTGTGGACCTGGTTCTTACAATGTGTGCACCAGTTGTGTGAGCTGTGTATTGTTACCCCTAAATATTTAATGAAATCCACCGATTACAAATATTGTTTTATGCACATTATTTTCTTGATTTCAACCGACATGAAATTTTCTTTTGCGTTTTTACTAGAATTTTGTTGAATACTCGAATATTGTATTCGAGTGTTCAAAAAAAATTTTTTTTCTTAACTACTCTCAGAAGTAATTATTTTACTTAAACTTAAAACTTAAAATGCAAACTTAAAATAACTAATACAGATGTATTATTTTTGTTTTTCATCATTCACAACTCTCATTTGCTGAAAAAAAACGTTAAAGCTAAGGAATTCCCAGTATTATTATTTCGTTGTTGATACACTAAAATAGAATACATAAATAGTAGTGAAAGAACGTTGAAACTGAAATTTTAACAAAAGATTGAAACAAAAAATGAATAAGTTCTATTGAAATTATGTCTACCTGCAAGGTTAACATTAATAAGGTGTGTTTCTGATTCCTGTGACCTTCAGCATAAACAAACTAGGACAGTAAACCACAAAATTAACTCCGAAAACAAATCCGCTTATTTAGAGAATCCAAGCGTGCAAAACGAAGTTCAAGAGAACAGCAGTGCTAGTTACTCATTTATACACCAGTTAAGAGTTTCAAATACGTTTTATTGTTAGTCGACTCTCAAGTAAAAGAAAAACAGTGTGAAGGATATTGTAATAACATAACTTAATCGTGGTATGACATAACTTAATAAGATTAAATCTATACATAATAACGATCATTAAAAGTAAAACTACTATGCTTGTGATATAATTTATTAAAGAAAATATTTTGTAATATGCTATAAACTTGAAGCATCTATTTTGAAGATAGTGATGTGAAGTATTATTTCTTTCCCTCTTTGAAGTTTTTTTATGAGTACATTATGCGTTCTTTCATCTTTGAGAACTATCAAAATGTTTATTCTTGGAAAATATCTTTTTTTTTATTTATATCTTTATTTCTTATTTCTCGTGTATTTAAAACAAATAAATTACCCTTGCGATTTCTTCGTTTTCCTTTTTCTAAGCATTTTCATTTTTTCAAAGAATCCATGCGTGATATTAAATTTCTCTTCAAGGTACCAAATATCTAACAAACATGGAAAATAAACTGTAAAAGTACGCATTAACTAAAAGGGATCCGCATCAAAACAGTATTGACGACTATAAAAGCTCCTTTATTTTCTTTTTATTAAAAAAATTGGCCTTATTAGTTTATATACCGAATTCCTTTTTTATTTTAAGCAATTTCATTCTTCCCGAGAATCAATTCAAAGTATAAAATTTTCTGCTAAAAATAACAAACTAATCAGTGTTAATACATTTTAAAACTGCTCATTCAATAACATGACCTGAATTGTTTTATTGTATTTGAAAAACATTTTCAAAAATATTCTAGAATACAACTTTTTAAAGCATAAATCTGTAGATTTATTTTTCATGTAAAGATACATTTGTTGTATGCTTCAGGTATTTCAATTCCCTGTTAACTAATACAGTTGAAAATTTGTTTCTTGTATACGTTGGGATATCTTTAAAAATTTTCAGCACTTGCTGAGTATTTATGCTGCAGAGAAATTGCTGGAGTTAGGCCGTATTCAGTATCAGTTTTTTGAGGGGATTATAATATCAGTTAAGTATAATCTTTTTTAAAGACAAGAGAAATTTTTTATAAAATTCCAGCATTAAAACTTTTTAAATTTAAATAACTTGTTTTTAAGTTATTGTAAATTTCGTGTCCGACAATATCATAATTGAAGCAATGCTGGCAATTAATATTGAAACTTCAATTAAATGATATACATGACCCTTTACGACAGTACTTGCACAATAATTGTGCAAGTACTATCGTACGGGAATGTTATGTAATGGGAATGTTTTTATACCATGTATAATTATTGTATATGGTGTGAAAACATGTCAACTCGGAAATAATGGGAAGTGTATCCAATACAGTGAAAAGCACCAACAACGACTTCGAAAATTCCTTTAGTTCATTAACTTTTGCTGAAAAAGAATACATTATTTCGAACATTCTAGAATGAAAACTTAGCAATTTATTTCTTCCATACCATGACCTAATAATTTTTAGGTCAATGTGCATGTTAAGATTATTTTCCTGAGGTCAATGGGTAATTATTCAGCTGTCTTAAACGCAGAAGATGGGCAAGGACTTTATTACGAAACTAAAATAGCCATTCTGGGATGGAAAGACAAAATCTTTTTTTCTTTACCTATGAGCCCACGAAGTCTAGTTTCAGCAATTGCGTAAAAAACCAGAGCGTGCGTGAGATCATGTTTGTGTTGAGACGATGGCCATGAAAATACTTTTCTCCTTTGCCTGGAGACTGGATCTTACAGAATGATTAAAAAATAATGCAAATCTCTTGTCTGTAGTTAGTCAGGTATGTACTGAAGGTGGCAATGAACTCCAGAGACGTGGAAGGTAACAGAATTCAATTAAATGCAAATAACCTCAAACAAATGCTGACACGTGTTGATTTATATAACGAGAAGTAATAGTTTATATAACGAGAAGTAATAGTTTATATAACGAGAAATAAATGTAAAATCATGACATGTTAAAGAGTGATAAAGTAAAATATGTAAGACAGGATAACGGCCGAAAATTTGCAGCAAATAAATTTCATTTTATTACTTGTTGGCATTCATAAAAAGATTAGAATGTATATATACAGTGGAATCTCCATCTATCGTTTTTCAAGGGACCGACTGAACTAAATGATAAATGCGGGAAAACGATAGATGCGGGAACATAATAAAGCAATATGGTCGTCGGGACTGGGTGAAATAAAAGACACATACGGGAAAACGATAATTCGGAGAACGATCGATCCGGATTCCACTGTAGTATATTTCGAAGTCAAATCTCCATAAATATTTTGAAAGTTTATTTATTTGCGGAAGAGTTTTCAATAGAGTAAGATAAAAATCTAAACATTACTAGAGATGAAAGCTAACATGCTTTCGAAATATTACACCCAACATGAAGCCAAGAATTCAGTCATAAGGATCATTACTCTACCTGGACTTCTTTGACAACATTTCCGTTAACATACTAATTTGAAACATTATTTTAAAAGGACAAAATCTCATATTTCTTGTATCATTTTCAAGCACATTTTTTCAATTCACATTTTGTAAACTGGATTTAAATCAATGAAGTATGAAATCAATGAAGTATGAAATCGATATGAAGTATAAATAAAAAAAGAGTCTTGCGAAACCGGTTCTACTCTGAGCATAAAATAACTACTAAACATCCAAGTACACTGGTGAAATAAATTAAGAGAATTTGCATATTTTATCGAATTTCATGAAAAGAACTGAACTGAATGTAAAACAACTGCATCTAGACAAAAATGCAAATCTTGTACGTCAAATACGTAAGCGTACACGTGTGTGTAGGCGGAGCCAGTAGAGAAACAGGATTTATAAGCGCTCGTAAGTTAAGACGCATTTCGTTCGCTAGCACACCTCGGCGAATTTCTTGGTGTTATTTTGCAGCAATCGGTTAATTTCAAACTGTAACAGTCAAAATGAGTAACCACCAACGTTTAGATGATGGAATGAGGTGGCGAATTGGGGTAAGGCTAGAAGCAGGCCAATCTCAAGTCCAAATTTGTAGAGTTCAATTTAACGCCCAGCGTCATGTGTAACTTATGGAAACAGTTCCAGGATACCGGATCCATCGAGAGAAAGCCTGGGCAAGGTCGTCCAAGAGCCACGACGGCCAGAGAAGATCGCCATTTGTCGATTATAGCGAGGCGTAACAGGAGTGCTACAGCTTCTCAGCTCTCTCGTGACTTGTATACAGCCACAGGAACCCGTGTATCAAGGGTGACTGTTTCCAAAAGACTTCATGAGAGAGGGTTGTTTGCAAGAAGACCTGCTGTTTGCGCCCCGCTCACTTCTATGAACAGGAAAATCCGTTTATCATGGTGCAGAGAGCATAGAGATTGGAGTATGAATCAATGGGCGACCGTTCTCTTCACTGATGAGTCCCGGTTCAGCCTAAACACCGATTCTCGCCGTACGTTCGTATGGAGAGAACCAGGGACCCGCTACCTACCCTCCAATGTCCGCGAAATCGACCATTATGGCGGAGGAGGTTTAATGGTCTGGGCAGGCATCATGTTGGATGGCCGCACACCTCTCCATGTATTTGAAAGAGGCACTGTGACTGGTGTGAGGTATAGGGATGAGGTCTTGGAGCCCTATGTTCGCCTTTTCAGGGGTACAGTTGGCCCTGAGTTCATTTTAATGGACGATAACGCGAGGCCACATAGAGCTCTTCTGGTCGACGAATTTCTAGAGAGGGAGGATATTCGCCGGATGGATTGGCCAGCCAGATCTCCAGACCTTAACCCTGTAGAGCATGTCTGGGACGCTCTGGGGAGGGCAATTGCAACTCCCCCCCTCCGAGAACCATCCAGGGAAGGAAAACAGCGTTGCTGAACGAGTGGGACCAATTGTCACAGGAAATGATAAACTGCCTTATTTTAAGTATGAAATCATGCTGCGAGACCTGTATATCTGTAAGAGGGGACCATACCCCCTATTAACCCATCTATTAACCCATTTTTTTTGTTTATTCTGCAACCGCTGTTTCATACCTTCCGACTCCAACCAGTGTTACGCACGATCATGCGTGTGTATTACAATTATTGAATGGTTATTTGTTTTGTATTGTATCAATGTATGTACATATCAAATTTCATTAAAATCGGCACAGTAGTTCTAGAGATAATCGACCAAGTCTGCAAATTCTCTTAATTTCTTACACCAGTGTAGTAAACCTCACATTAAGATGAAATACCAGAAATGCGGACATGGGACTGAATTTTTTAATTATTAAAGGGAATACCTAAAATCATGGAGGGAAAACATTTTTTCCTTTCAGCACTGTAAAGGAAAATTTTTTTTATCGGACAAAACGCTCAGATTTGATTAATCATTCTCTTCTATAGATTTGTTGTATTAAAATATCCCTGAAATAGATCTCCGATTGCATGTAACAACAAATATCAGGTCGATCTGATAAATTAATTAAAATTAGTACATTAGCACTATAGTGTTAGATTTATAAATAATAGTAACGTTAATTTCTTTCGAATTTTAGTATTACGTCATCCTTTGAAAAACTGAGGAACATTTATAATCATTTAAACACAGACATTGATAAAAGAAGAGACAAGTATTTCATTATGAAGATGAAGGCAGTTCATTTGAATAGAATTATTCAAAACCTCGAACTGGAATTTTAGGTGATTTTAGCGGAGAGTAAATAAAACACTTAGCCTTTTAAACATATATGGCTGTATATACTGTACAGTGATTAGCGTCTCAGCCTTCCACCATTGTGTAGAAATCCCCACTCAGAAAATATGTATGTTCCTGTGTTTTACCTTATAGGGTATAAAGTTGGTTCGCCTATTTTGTGCCTAAAATGAAATGGCCAACAGATTTCATAATATACTTAGGCGATGTCCTTTGGATAAGTGCCAGCCGCATTAAAAAAGTTATTCTTGTTTCAGTGTGTACATGCGAGTTATAATAAAATACTTTTTGCAAACAAATAAAATGGCATAAGATACGTTAGGTATTGTAAAGAACACAGGTGGCTGACTTGTCAACAGGTGCGAGTGACTGTCCTGGTTTAAAACACCTTTGCGATCAATTTTCATGCTTTAAAAACCACTATGATTAACTAAAAAATGTAGACAAGTTTCTATATGATTTCAGGGGACCTCTCTAACAATGCTAAAAACATTTGAAAAGTTTTGCAGAAGAAAGACAATTTTGTTTGTTCCGCACCCAAAAATTGACAAGAGTATGTAGGGGGCCAAACTGCGGTAAAAATAAGTTTTTTCTAAATCACTTAAAGAATTATCTTTCCTAAATTCCCTACAGACACCTCCTCGTGGTCGGTCCCTCCTAGTTATATTGCAAAGGCCAAAGGGTTGGGGACAAACATGGATCCCATCCACGCTTATAAAGAATCGGAAAATCCTGATGAACAGTTGGTTCACGTTGAAGTCAAAATGCGAGAAAAGTTAACACAAATATTAAATATGGTAAGTGCGTCAAGAATAAATGCAGATCAAAAGAGGCAAATTTACGAAGGTGTGATGAGCCTTATGGGAGTTCTTCAAGATCAGCATTCTTATATCCATTACATTATAGGACAGATAAAAGGATTAGAATCAAGACAAGAAAACCAAGAAAGAAAATATTCAGAGATAGTTAAAAAAGGAACACCGAGAAGCCGGTCACAGTAAAAAAAAAAAAAGAACTAAGGAGACACATTGTATAACTATTATTCCCAAAGATGACCAAGAATCAGAAGCTACAAAGCAGGAAATACAAAAAATAATAAATCCAAGTAAACTGAAAATAAGAGTAAATATGGGTAGAAAAATCAGTAAAGGAGGGATAGTAATTGAAGCCGAAAAGAAAGAAGATATAGATAGTCTAATAACAGAGTTTAAAAATACAATAAATAATAATTATACATACATTAAATAATAATTATAAAATTGAAAGGCCTAAAAAGAGAAATCCACAAGTGATTATCTATGAAATTAGAGAAAAGTATGAAAAATAAGAGTTAAAGCGGAAAATTGGTGAAACAAAATGAAGAATTAACCAACACGGAAATAAAAGTAATGACCAGCTATAAAACCAGGAATAGGGAAAACTGGATTTTAAATGTAAATGGCAAACATTGGAAAAAACAAGGAAATTGAAAATCGATTGGTAAAGATATAATTTTAAGACATACCTATAGGCAAAAATTTTCTATAATTGCTGGCAAATAGGACATATAGCAAGAATATGTAGCAATGAGAGAAAGTATAGGACATGTGGGAAAAATGAACACGGAGAGATATGGAAGGGGGAAGAGCTAGGTGGGACAGGAACAACAGAATGGTGGTTGTTCTCTCGGAAATTACTAAATGCAAACTTTAGAGTGGCCGCGCAAATTGGCTTTGTAGCCTTTGATTTGTCTAAGGTCCTGTTCGCGTTGAATCCGTCAGCGTCAGCGTTAACGATTTCGGTGGCGCTGATTGGTAAAATGGGTAAATGATTGGTGTATGATTGGCTAAAAATTTTTAAGCTGACGAATTTATGTGAACAGGCCCTTACAGATACTTTTGCAGTCGAACTTCCTGCCTTGTATATAACTAGTGTAGGCTAGCATTGCGAGAGGTTGCTGTTAGAACGATTGGTCATCAGACTGTCGTGTGCCTAAACGGCGGGGCGGTAAAGTAATGAATTATGTTTGACTTATAACTAACTAATTTATTCAAATTATTTTATTGTTCTTATAGCATCGTCTAAGCTATTGGTCCTGGTATTGAGAATTATGTATTTCAACAGTGTATTCAGTAAATTGTTAGTATCATGTATTTTTCATTTAGCAATGTGATTGAGTATTATTTATTAGTATCATGTGTTTGTGTTGCTGTAATGTGCTTCAAAACTGTCGAATAATATATTTAAACTGAGCTGCATTATGTTTACTTTGTTGTAATAAGTAATTAAAAGGAGTTGTATCGTATCTTAACTGTACAGCAATGTGTTTTATCTTCAACGGCGTATTGTATTATCATTAAATTAGTATGGTGTGCATAAATGGCAACATAGTGCAAATTGATTATAATATTGAAATATAAAACTGTAGCATTGAATATCTAAATTATGTTGCATTGTGAATCTAAACAATCGTATTGCGTATTTAAATAGCGTTGCATTATCTTCCCAAATTAAGTTGCAATATGTATTTAATTAGTGTACTAATATAAAAGATGTAGTAATATTAATTAATGTAATAACTACTGCTGCTGTGTTACTGTGACTGTACTATTAAATATATTGTTATATATGTGTTGCTACTTATGCATCGGTATATAATAGTATATTTGAATTGTTATATTTATGTATTAACTGTATTATTGTAACTGTGCTGTATTACTGTATATTATGGATAATTGCATTATTGCACTGTATATTATGTATAATTCTATTACAGTATACTGCGTGTAATTTTATTAATGAAAAAAAAAAGAAAGAAAAGGGGGGGGGAGAAGAAAGAAAAAAAGAGAAAAAAATAAAAAATAAAATAAAATACAGCCAAAGCCGGGTGCAACCAGAAACAAGGGCTAGGATTTTTAAGGGTATAATGCTTAACAAAAGAGTAATAATAAAATTGATATAAGGTTAATCAATCATTAGCAATGGTAATGCGAGCGGTTATAATTTTTACGGTGTTGCTGAATGAAATAAATACTGTATTTAATTGGAAATTAGTTAAAAGTTTACTTGTTGGCTGGCTGGGTGCAGATTTGTTCCCTCTAGGTTGCATGTGTGCCCCGATTGAGAGGATTACTGTCGGGTCGTTGTGTCAACAGGAAATATGCCGTATAACCTTCGGGTGTGGACGGACAAACATATTCGTATTTATAAATAACTAAAGTTTAATTTTGAACTTTCAATAAAGAGAAAAGGCATTTACCAATGAGCACTTCTTTTTATCTTGATATTTTTGTTTATAAACTTTATATATATATATATATATATATATATATATATATATATATATATATATATATATATATATATATATATATATGACACGCTTCATATATGTCATGTTTCGTAATTAATTAAAGGCAATCGTGGATCGAATGACGAGATGAGATGACAGAGATCACTTAATATTCGGTTATTTTCATTATTAAATTACTAGAGCTCCAACATAATTAGGCAAATCACTCTATCCAGGCTCTTTCCTAAGACATACGTGTTCTCTCTATCAGATCTCTGTGCCGACTACCAGTTTCTTTGTCATTCTCCCGCCCAATAATTTGCTGACGCTTAATTTCGAATGTTCTACAGTTTTTTGCGTTATATAACGCTAACCCCTGCATGAATAATCTTCCTTTTAAAAACCCGACCGTCAGGTGGCGACCTCTGTTGGTAACTTTTGTTTTAAAAACCCCTTTTCATTTTTCCGACGATATTTCGCGAATTAATAATATTTAATTGCCAATTCCAATTTTTTCCAAACAAAAGCCCGCCGTTTAAGGTTCCCCAAAGTTAAGACATTACATATATATATATATATATATATATATATATATATATATATATATATATATATATATATAAATTTTTTGTTCATAAAAGATTTTAGTGTCATTACAATTTCGAAATAAATAATTTCGACTAGTTTCTTATTTTTGATCGAACATTTTTCAGAAAAAAAATGGCGTTTATTCGATTATTTCAGCAGCTTTTTTTTTTATCCCCAAGATACCAACGACAACGTTATTTCGAGCTTAGATGAGGTCAGTGATCTATGAGGTCAGAGAGGGTTAGAGAAGGCACGATCCCCCAGATGTCACCCCTGGGGGTCGCTCGGTCAAAATTGATGTGGCACCTGGCTAAGTCGGACTCCCACCCTAATGGTGCCCTTATGGTGCCATGCACCCCTCAGCCTGCAAGATTGTGTGCCCCTGGTCTGGAACATTTCTGGCCAGGGGCCATAAGCAACAAGAACAGCTTAGAATTCGTTACTTTATGAATGCCCTTAGTAGTTTTGAGTTCAGTATACAATCTGTAAGTTGCTAGAAAGTAATTGCTTTGCAAACGTTTACAACATTGTTCAGGTTCTTTGCAAATCAATTTATACAACGTTGCTAGGTTGTCTAAAGGTAATAGAACAAAACGGCAGATCCTATTTAACAGAAAGGAAAAATGAAGAATTTTGTTCTAGGTGTAAAGTACGCTTTAAATTACAAATGCAAAATCTTGATGTTAGTACGATTGACGGAAGAACCTTCTGCAATTGAGTAACTGGCTATTCGTGGACAAGTTACTTAGACTGTGAGTTCTTTTGCTGGGTTTCGATCTCTTTTACTGCATCTAACTTAACGAAATTCTATAAAATACTTTTGTAAAATGAATAAATAAAATGCTCTCTAGCTGGCGTTAGTGGTGTAGAATAGATAGTGGTATGGAAATAGTTGTTACAAAATTTTGCTGTAGTAGTGTGCAAAAGAAAACTATTTATCCTTACGAAATTAGTCTTGGGTTTAATTACAAATCAAAAGTTATTTTTAAGAGTAAAATATTCTAACAATCCAGTAACGGGCGATGGTTGTATGGCTATGGCGCTTGCATTTGGTACTAGAGTCTGGGGTTTAGAGTCCCGTTATTAGCATGGATGTTTGATTTACCTTTTCCCTTCCCATACGAAGTAATTTACATTTTACACTTGTTCATTTATATCGTCTTTTTAATATAACTAAAATTATTTCTTAATAAACTTGGTTATTCGTGCATTTACATGTCTTCATTTTAATTTTTATGTTTTACATTAAAAAAATCCATTTAAGTGAAGCTAATGTATATAAAAATATGGGCTTAAATTTCCACTTGTTTTTATTTTTTATAAAATGCTATTTTTGAAAGTGATATAAGTTCATTTGGAGCTAAAAAGTGGGTTATTTTTTTAAATAGTTTTAATAATTATTATTTCATAATAAAATGTAAAAGGTGTATAGTGTTAAAAACATCACTCGAAATGATTAACGTTTGCCAATATTTTTAAATTCATTCAAATACAAACCTTTAAATATCTCGATACATGAAAAAAATGGACTTATACCACTTTCAAAAATAACAGCTCATATGTTAAAGCCATTTCAGTTTAGACATATTTTTAATTTTCCTGGTCAAATAGGTTCAATTGGCTTAAGGTCGGCCCTGCCCTTTGAAGTGTGCTACCCTAATGACCCCTTCTAAGGAAAATTCACAATTAACTTTATCAACATTCTAAAATTTTCCCATTTTCCGCAATTTGAATAAGGAAAATTTCCGTCAAACTTAAATATTCTCCTTTTTGAAATATTTTCTCACAACTTGGTTTTTGTTAGCCATATTTTTAGCCAGTTTAAAAGTTAATAAAAACGGGAAAGATGTTTTGCTTGGTTGTAAATTTATACCTTGGAAAATAGACTTTAGAAATCAGCATTTAAACATTTCTGATTATACAGCACATCACGGCAGTTAATATTCCAAAAGGTATAATAGTTCCAATAGGTGATATAGTGATTAAAATTGCCTTTCAATTGTAACTGCAGATGTGTATTTCTCCCCATCTGTTTCTTGTAAATACTGCCTTTTCTTACAGTAAACCATTGCCCATCGGCTCAAAAACACCTGTTCGACTCTTCCTTGGGGCAAATGCCGATATTTGGCGAAAAGTGGGGGGTGTTTGGTGACAATCTCTTCCTCTCTCGTTGACCTTCGCTAATCAAAAAAGAACTCTCCCCGAGTGACCAGTTTGTTGGGTATCTTCTCTTCGGAGGTGTGAAGTAATACCCCCACGATGGCCGAACGCTGCGTCGTTCGAATGGTGACGTCGGCAGAGACGCTTCAGCTTTTGTCTAGAACGGACGTAGTTTGATACGGGACAGAAGTTCCCATTTAGAACGAGCTCTGTACTCCTATTATTGATTAGGGTTTTTAAGTCCCTGTAAATATGTAAATACGAGTTGGCAATTAAAATCCTTTATAGCTGAGAGCAGTCTTCTTGTTTTACCATATTTGTTATTTCGCACGCTGAACCACCGAATAGTTTTGAAACGCAGTTGCGCGACAGGAGGTAACCAATATCTGTTCGGAATCAGTAGGTCCCGGTCTAATTAGCCCTCGTGTAGAAGATTTGACCGTAGCACTCACAATCAACCTAACGATTCAGTATTTGCGTGTTATAAAATTCACTCTCTGCCTGGATCTTCAAGAACATGAAAATGTTTTATTAAGAGCAGCGATAAGTTATACTCTGCTTTGCATTTTACAAGGTAAAAAGTTCTCCTATATAAATTTCATTACATAAACGATTTCGATTACCTAATTCGTTAGATCCCATTCCTTTCCCTACAACAGCATTTTTAATATCCATAAGTATATTTCGAGAATTCAATTAGTATACGTAATTGGACTGTGTTTTCCCGTGCTTTATCAGCATGCGGTAAACAAAATGAATGTCTGTCATAAAAATTTACGTCACTAACTGAACGAAAAACAAGGAACATCGTTGCGTAAATGAAAGTGCGTGACGCCGTATTTTGCATCAATTCTAGCCAATTTTTTTTTTTTTTCAATTTGGAGCTACTACTTATAAGAGCTACTTTTCTTTAAACGCCATATTTTAGTTTATTGTATTATTGCCGCCAGCTGGTATTAATGAGAGATTACTGAAGTATCGGAAAAAATAAATAAATATATATATGAAAATAATATAATATAAAAATATGAAATCTGAGATAAACAGTAATTTATTAATTATTACAGTAATTGTGATTATAATAAAATGAGAGGGTGTATAAAATAAAGAGTCTAACTGCCTTGCATTGTATAAGTGGTTTCCGAGCATTCGGCAGTACTCTATTATATTTAAACTCACATGTCCTTGAAATCTCCGTATCAAATCATAAATATTTTGATTGAATTTTCCCCCTTTTTCCTATGTAAAGGCTCCCAAGTTTTCAGGGAAGTAGTCCAAATGCGTATGCAAGAAATGTAGTTTTAAGCTCATTTTGTGGATTTAAGCTTGGACTGATTTCTGCATATTATGTGTTCCACAATATGCTTGTAGTATGGATTCTTGTTGTTGCCTAAAAAATTTTTCAATGTCCCCCTCATAGCCGAACTTCCATTTCCACTTTCCCATTTCACTCACGCGTTAAAAATGCTGAGTTAAAAATGCACGATCATACTAAAGTTTTCAATTGTCGGGTCCAACGAAGATTCCTGCTCTAAGTTTGGCTTCAGATGAACCTTGGAATTGGGAACATAGATGTTTATAGCATTCGCCCTCTTGAGGGAGAGAATTAACGAATTACTTCATGAGCCTTAATTTTTTATAACGGAGTGGTAGAGGAATTTTTTTAAGAGGAATCGAATTTTCCTGGAAAACGTTTATTTCACCAGGCTAGAAAGCGTCTCGAAGTGGCTAATCTGTTTGATTCCAGAGAGATCCACTGTCATGGTTATCTCATATGAAAAAGGGGTCAAGCATATGTTATGTAGCCTGATTGCTGGCCTGAAAGTATTGTCAATACTTTAAAATTCCCACATATTAACCCCATATGGACATTGTACCGAATTTTCTCAATAGCCAAGGCAAATTTTTCAAACGTTTCCTCCAGGTTAACAGACTGTTTGACCGGAACTAAGGCGTATTCAAGTCCATTGTGCAGCAATACTGCTTTTGGGCTCCTTTTAGGGGAATCAATAAGCAGTCGCCAGGTGGATGAGATGTAATGTACGTAAGGGAGAAGTTGTTTCCAGGGAAGACACCAACTTTTACATCAGCAAAGGCCTATTTATTTATTCAAGCAAAACATTTTTTAAAAAATCCGTCTTAGTTTTTATTTTTCAATAAAGGAATCTAAATTTTAATCTAGAAAAAACTTTGTAAAACCCTCTAATAGTGATTAAAACTGCAAGAAATCTAATATTTTGATGAAAGCAAACGTGATAGAATTTTTTAAATATTTTTTCCGAATTCAGCGTGTAAAGATCTATACCTGGGGTGTCCAACCTTTTAGCTTTATTGGGCCACAATGAAAGAAGACGAATTGTTTTGGGCCACACAAAATTATACCTAACATAAAAAATAGTTGATGAGTAAAAAAAAGCATAATATATAGTTAACATATTTATTTCAATATGTAAGGTATACATAAGATTCGATTCACAAGAATCGAACTTTTGAGTGAATGAATTAAAGAAGCTGCTTGAGATATGCTAATTTCGGTATACGCGCTTGGCATAAATACCAAGCTGCTTGATTAAGTTAAAAGGTTGTTAAGGTTGATAGATAAGCGAGAGGGAGTTACGAGGTAGGCAGCTCCAGGTGTTAACCGGCGCTAGTGCTTAGGGGGCCCAAAGTTTACGTGGCAGAACTGCTGGTTTGACTCTCTGCTGATTTGTGAGTATTGCAAAGTGTATTTTTATTGAATGCTAATATATATTCCTTACAAGTAGTACGTATGCTTATTGCTGTAAAAGCAAATTCTATATGTGCAACGAATTCAATAAACATTGTTTCATGTATAAACTGTGTTTGTATCAAATTCATTTAGAGTGCCACTTCAAATTATATACACCCAAGTGCGGGTAGAAGTGATCTATTCTCTATAAATATAAATTTTATTTTTAATTATAAAGGTGATTATAGGAGTCACGAAAAGAATGTGATACTTGGCTTTCAATTTAAGAAACTAATGTATCAATATCTTGGTCCAATGAAGTGGTTGATATTCTCAGGGAGTTCTCAAGATGTTCATCCGATATTTAGGTGCTAATTCGACTCTTATTGTGCTTCAATCTTGAAAATAATTGTTCACAGATGTACTTTGTTCCAAACAATGATGACATGAATAACGCATGACCATGCAATGAGGGATATTAATCTCTGGGCAGGTATGATTGATTTATAAATCATACCTGCCCAGTATGATTTATAATTCATCTCTGGTTCAACAAAGAGACCAACAGTCCAGCAAAGTCCAACAAAGAGACTTGACTTAATTTCTCTTTAAGTTGGATGTCATATTGCAGCTCTATGCATTCCACTTCAAACTTTGCTAGTAACATACTACACTGTAAAAGGAGTAGCAAAGACGCAAAACAATTGTTTATTTTTCCAAACGTCCTGTTATCGATTTTTAAATTCTTGTGCTAAATCGGAAAGTAGGGCTTCGTATTTTTTACTCTTTTTAGAATTATGCTTGGTTAGCGTCTCGAGATGAAAAAAAAAATTAACATTTACTTGGGTTAGCCATAATTTCAATTTCATTTCGAACGCGTTTATGGTTTGAAACGTTGTATTGGTAAGTTGTTTTTTACCCTGAAGACGGGTGTTTAGTCATTTAAATGGGCAGTAAAGACTATCAAAAATGCTAAATCTGCAAGCCAGTTGTCGTCATCAAATTCTGGTACAGGTTTTTTTTTTCAATGTCATAAACAATTTGATTCCATCAAGTAGGCTATAAAATCTTTTTAACATTTGCCCTCAACTGAGCCATCTTATTTCTGTAAAGTATATGATATCGCCGTATACTCAGCATCCAAGCTTTTAAGAAATTCCTGAAACTGGTGATGATTCAATCCCCGATCCTTTATAAAATTCACCGTTTTGACAACGATTTGCATAACATGGTCCATATTTAAAGCTTTTCCACATAAGTTTTCGTAGGGTATTATGCAATGGTACTTCATCAAACGAGAATTTTCAACAGCGATGGCATCGTCTTCTGTTAACACTAGAACCACGGAGCGGGTCAAATTGATCCAAATCGACGTTTATTTTGTCACCAATCGGAAAGTATTAGATGTAAAATCTTTTCCTTTTCTGACTTTCAATAATATAAGGTAAGCAAAACCTTACCCAGTTTGAAAATTGTAATATAAATCAATTTCCAGTTATTAACAGTTATACCTACAACCGCGGAACGGGTCAATTTGGCCCCATGAAATTTTAACGATAATGAAGAAAATAGCAAGAATGGAACAATTTGGAACGTAGCATAGATAGGTAAAAACGATGAAGGAAGATAAGCACAGCACAACGTTTTGAAGGAAGTTGGGGGACCAACACCACATAACCACATACTAGACGCAATATCATGGACCATCAAGTTCCTGGAGACTTTTCATAGATAAGTGAATACTGAAGCATATGAAGAAATGAAGGCCTTATTTGAATAGTGCGCCAACTCCATTTTTGTTAATTTTGCGATACAAGAGCCTTTATGTCTAATGAGTGCTGAAAATTCTGTGGTTGAGGTACTTGAAATATTGCAGTTCATGGCTTGTTGCAATAGATTAACCTTTTTCTGTACATGTTTGGTTAGCTAAATTTCAGCGGCGTTATGCTCAAAAAGTGGGGGCAAAGGATATGTACCACTGTTTAAATAAAATAAATTCAAAATTGGAGACAGACCTGAATATTATTGTAATGAAAAAGGATTAAATTGCAGTAGTAATGGCAGAATTATTATTTATTATATTAATAATGTTAGTTATTATTAATTGAAGTTATTATTACATAATTGTTATTAGAAATTAGTTAATATTAATTGAATTATATTATAAATCAATTATACAGTTAGACATGATTGCTTGTGCCGTTCTTCTGCGACTTAATCATTGCTGTTCTTCTTCTTCATCATCTTCATGAACATTCTCTGCTGTTTGTAAACGAAGGAAAGAGCCGTGATTGACAGCAGGAATGAAAGAGAGCAATTCAAGCATATCCTGTTTCTTTTTCAATTGCACTTTGCATATATTTGGGTACAGTGGGGGAATTTGAATCGTATGATATGCTTGTGGTCTTCCTTTTCCATGTTTGGGTGCAAAGTTTAGTTACATTGAAATCAACATTCTCATTCAATGTTTCTTTGTAAAGCATTTTGTATGGCTTCTGTCTCTCAAATCTCATCCATTTGATTTTGAGCCAGTTACAGTCACCATTTTCCTCATTTTTTTTCCGCCTTACTACTTTATTTTGCAGTTCCTTTAGTGATAAGAAGTCACAATGCTTCATTTCTGTGCATAAGAATTTATTTTTCTCCCAGTATTCCTTATTACATCATAAATATTTTATGGTGAAAATAGAAACTCTTTCTTTTTTAAATTCTTTTCAATGAGACGAAAGCCTCTGCCGTTAGGCAGATATGAGTGACCTGACAGCAGGAACTTTAAATCGAAGGTGTTGACACTTGATTCAGAATCTTGTGTCACTTTCATTGGTGTTAAAGCAATGTTCGTATTCCTGTTTTGGCCACCACATGTGTCACTGTAAGCAACTACATGTTTCTGAGAAGTATTAACTGATTTATGAATATGTTTCAGTAAGAAGGTACCAATTTCCTGTGAGCCCCTTGAGCCAGACGTTTCATCCCCAAAATACATATGGATACTATCATCTGTTAAATTGTGGCATCCAAAATTATAAACATACATGTTTCTTTTATAATAAGCTATCGATGTTGTCAGTTTAGGAAGTGCTAGGGCTTTTTGTAAGCCAAAGGTAAACACTAAAATTTTAAAATCTCCTTTACTGCGTTCCGTATCGGTGGCCATTGCCGTTCTTGCAGCTTCAGATTTCCTAAGATGGAGCTCCTTTTCAGTTTTAAGTTTTGTTTTTTCGTCCTCATTTGAAGAAGCTTTAATTTTAAAGTGTAATCTGTCACAAAAACTGCACTTGTCTTTACGTGGAGGTTGAAATGAAAGGTTGAAGTCGTTTGTAAAAAATTTTCGATAGATGTGTTCCCCCACGAATTGCTTATTTTCAGACACAAGTTTTTCTTTGTACAAATCGTGCATTTTGGCCACACTAAGTTCAGGATTTAAAAATCTTTTGTGTGGATTATACCCCCTTGCATAATGGCTCTCAGAAACTGGAAAGCCTTTAATGTGTTCATTTGCATCATCAATAAGGACTTAAGGTATGGAGAATCTGTTCTTATGTTTACCCCTTCCATCAAGATGAGGAGTTCCTTCTTTCTTGCTTTTAACAAAAAGCAAGAAGAAAAAATTCTTGCATACTGTTACACTGGTTCTATTTACCTGTACTCTATATTTGTAAATACAACTTTTCTAAAAACCGGAGCCATATTTTGGGCGTTGACGTATAACTGAATGAGATGAACATAAACCATTTAGATTAGTATTTTAGAGATTAATATCACCCATAGCCTAGAAATGGTAAATAATTTCTTTCTCTCGTCATATGAAATTTTATTTGAACATCCACGTGCACACTTGCAGCTACAATTTCGAAATGCTTTGGGAGAAACGATTTTACCAGTTTTTTTTTTTTTTTTTTTTTTTTTGGGGGGGGGGGGGTATAACTCCCCAGTGATCCTTTTTCTATTCCGAATATTTGTTTCGTCAATATATGTTTTTCTTACACCCTTTTTGCTTCGAGTACCCTTTCTTTTGCTGTTTGCAGTTCTACCATTCTCACAATTACTATCAGTAACAGTATCTTCTGCTGCTTCGTGATTTCGTTCGTTTTCCTTCGAAGTATCATCTGCATCAGTACTGGTATCTAAATTAAAAAAAGTTACGATTTAGCACTAGTTAATTTTAAATATGTGTAAATGTATAATAAATTAAGAAGAAACCTACATTTTCCATTGTTATTGTCAACATAACCTACGTTGCTCAGTTATAGAGTTATGGAGAATGTTCTAAAATCAGATGATCTAACACATATATGAGTGCACTTCACACCACCCTTGAAAACGAAAAAAAAAAACAGCGTATTCAATGAAATTGTGGTATAGAAATCTCAAAAAATATTAAATTTCTTAAAACCACGATCCCTTTAACGCGTGTATGAGAAGCTTGCGATTATTTAAACAAAAAAAGACGAAAAATCCTCGCTAAATTCAGTTACTTCACTGTAGAGAAATCTCAAAAAAATGTGAAGTTCTTAAAGATGTAAAAACAAAATACTAAGAAAATAATTATGTTAATTATCTTTACCTTCAGTAATTTGAAAATCTGGATCATCAAACCCATTTGAGTCACTCGATATCACTTTAAAATCCGTCATCTTTTCAAAGAATCAAGCTACGTCAAAACACAAAGAACCACATGGAGTTGTACCACTATTAAAATAATTTCCTGCTTGTATATTTTTAATTTGTCCGATTTGTGGTGCCCTCTGTAGCAGCAGAAATAAGCTGGAGGTGTACCAGTTTTAAAATAAGACAGAATTGACTTGTATGAACATGAAAGTGAGGCTAACTCCATTTTTTTTTTTTTAAGTGGAGCTGGCCTACTATTCAAATAAAGCCTTCATATGAAACTAAAATATTTTACTAAACGAAATTAAAATTTTTGTTAATTTTTATGTGTTTTGCCATCCAAGGTCAAACTCACCCGCTCCACGGTTCTAGGTATACCGAGAGTGCCACGGTTCTATTGTTAATCTACAAGTCCTTTTTTTTCCGTATAATAGGTGGGGCACCATCTGTAAGTATACCAGATATGTTAGCAAGAGTTAAAGATAATCGCATCAAAGTTTTCTTCAATGCTTCATATAAATCGTTGTCGTGTTTTTAAACGTACTATTTAAGCCATTTCTTCAGTTACAATAGACTCGTCATTTATACCTCTAATAAAAATGGCAAATTGAGCCGTGTCAGTAGCATCAGTACTTTCATCCATTGACAAAGAATAAAACTTAAAACTAGAAGCTTTACTTTTTAAATCGTTTCCGATACATTTCCGAAGTTCGTCAATTCTCCTGGAAACAGTATGGTGAGACAACGTTTGATGTGCGAGTACGCTCCCTAACAATATTTATAATAGCCTTATTCGTGAATGTATTCATAAGATCATGGAGATTGTGCGTTCATGGAGTTTAATTTGTATATACTAATTTTAATATCATTACATACATGAAAAGTTAAATGTGCAAAAACTTCACATTTCATTACCATGTTTTTATTAACTTGCTTTCTTGTTTGTATTTGTGTGTTTGTCAAGTACAAATCTTGCAATCGATTTTTAACTAACTTCCCGACTATCTAGACATTTGAAACTTTTAGAATAGCTCAGAACACGATGACAATGCATTTTTTAATACTTTTAACCACCTTTAAGCAGAATTAAATTAATTTTCAGTTATTTTCAGTTAATTTTGTTTTGTAGACTGGTGCAGCCATCTATTGGCCGGAACGGAAACGAAAAGTTATATGCAAGTTAACTTCCAATTAACTTCATTTTCTTTCAAGTTGATGGGATAATTCATCAAAAAAAATTTTTTAAGTATTTATTAATACATAGAATTGTCAAGTTTATATGATTCAACAGAAAATTTAAAAACATGGTATATAAAAAGTTCTTTCTATCTTGTAATTATTTTTGTAATGGAATTAATATACAGAAATTACATAAAGAGTGTTGTATAGAATTAAAGATATTTCAAATGATGTTTGTCGCTTTGTTGAATGAACAAAGCGGGATCTGCAATGGCCGCCTGCCATCATCGCCGAGGCGGGCTATTGATATACGAGGGTTATTCGGAAACTAAGGTCCGTTTACTTATAAAACAGAAAACATTACAGATTTTTTCAAAAAACTTTATTTTTTAAATTCCTTACATGTGTCTCTATTTTTCTACATAGTTTCCATATTTTTTTAAACATTTGTCATAACGTTCTACAAGCTTCTGTATGCTTAAGTCGTAGACGTCAGCCGCCTGTGAGGATAACCAGTCTTGAACTGCTTCTTTCACCTCGTCATCTGTGGCGAATCTCTTGCCGCCGAGAAACTCTTTTAGGTAGCGGAATAAGTGAAAATCACTCGGCGACAAGTCTGGACTGTACGGTGGGTGGTCAATCTGTTCCCATCCAAAAGATCTGAACAGATTTTGGGTGTGAATGGCAGAATGGGGTCTGGCATTGTCATGCAGCAACAAAACTCCAGACATCAGAAGACCACGTCGCTTATTCTGTATTGCACGTCTAAGTTTAGTTAGGGTAGCGCAGTAAACGGCTGCATTTATTGTTGTCCCATGCTGCATAAACTCGACTAACAAGACCCCATGTCTATCCCAAAACACGGTTGCCAAGACCTTGCGTGTTGAGATTGTCTGCTTGGCCTTGACTCTGACTGGTGATGTTGTGTGACGCCATTCCATTGAGTGACTTTTAGACTCTGGGGTTCTGTGAGAAATCCACGTATCGTCCCCTGTGACAATCTTCTCTAAAAATTGATCACCTTTTTTTTTATATCGATCCAAAAAAATGAAGAGCACAAGCCATTCTTTTCAGTTTGTGTTCCTCAGTAAGCAGCCTGGGAACCCAACGTGCGCACAATTTGCGAAATTTCAACTTTTCGGAAGCAATTTTGTGCAAAGTTGTTCTACCCACATTCGGAAATTCCAATGCTAAAGTTGAAATTGTGAATAGCCGGTCTTCACGAATCTTTTCATCCACGGCATTGACCAAATCATCTGTGATCACTGATGGTCGACCTGAACGCGGTTCATCATGAGCATTTTCCCGTCCGTCCTTGAAAGCTCTCACCCACTCACCTTGAAAGCTCTGTTCAGATCTTTTGGATGGGAACAGATTGACCATCCACCGTACAGTCCAGACTTGTCGCCGAGTGATTTTCACTTATTCCGCTACCTAAAAGAGTTTCTCGGCGACAAGAGATTCGCCACAGATGACGAGGTGAAAGAAGCAGTTCAAGACTGGTTATCCTTCACAGGCGGCAGGACGTCTACGACTTAAGCATACAGAAGCTTGTAGAACGTTATGACAAATGTTTAAAAAAATATGGAAACTATGTAGAAAAATAGAGACACATGTAAGGAATTTAAAAAATAAAGTTTTTTGAAAAAATCTGTAATGTTTTCTGTTTTATAGGTAAACGGACCTTAGTTTCCGAATAACCCTCGTATATTTTAGCTTTGAGCTCTCTATGCGACCCGCGGGTTGGAGACCCCTGATCTATACAAATCAACATAAAAAAATTAGCCCAGTTTTTCGGTCGGAGACTTTTGATATTGATAAAGTGCATAAATATCGAAAATCGTCGAGATTAGTTAAGTTTGGTAGGAATCAAGATTAGAATTAAGATTGGTTATTACCCCGTGAAAATTATCGATTAATTAGTGAGTTGGGGGGGGGGAAATTACTTATTTATAGCTTTGACGTTAATATACTCCCATCATGGTTTTTCTGTACCTACTATTAGTTCTTTCTTATACATCTATTCGAGCATAAGAAGTCATATACAGCTAGTATAATCAGAGCAACACAGGAGAGTTAGATAAGGGAAGGAAACAGACCGGTCCGTGAACTGGACTAACCAGTGAGCATATGTTTAGCGTCTGTTTGCGTAGTAGAAGGTGTCGAACACATGGTATATTTTAAAGGGCAAGGGGCGATAGGGCCTTGGTTAGCCCCCAGAGTTTTGAACTCAAAATTAAAAATTGGTAAGATAAATTAAATTACTTCAGATTTCAATTAACTTATTAATTTTTTAATTACCTCAGCATTAAAATTATCATAATTTTGGTAAGATAATATTGCCTTGCAAACTTTCAAGGTAATATATAAATACGCCCTAAACAAATATTTACACATTGACACTGTTTCGCTCACATGGTATAGAGTATAGAGGTTAAATCACGAGTTTTTCATGGAGTAGGGTCGGGATCGAATCCTGGTTAAGAATAGACGTTCTTGCATTGTCCCTGATAAGGAGCGATATTGGTACACCTATATGGTGTTCCCATAAATAAATAAAGAAACCAGTGAAAATCGCGATGTGGGTAACCGGATGTCGTCGAAACAAATGCCTACCGCGCTAGGAAGAAAAAAAATATTTCAGGTAGTCTCTTCTAACGAAACTACCGCGGGTTATTAACGTAGGATTACTTATCGTTGTTTACCTCTTTCTTTCTCTCTCTTTTTTTTAACGCATTTTGGTACCTTTTTTGTTTAACTGTTTACTGCTACTGTGTTTGACACGTTCCAAAATTATAACTCGCGACGCATGACGGACACATTTTTCTTTCCAGTGGACCGTTATTGAGGAACGTAATCCTACGTTGAAAGAAACAGAGAAATTTATACTACTTATCTCAAAATTACATTTAAACGACTGCGGATTCTCAGTTGGGGTGACCCCTCCACCTCCAAAAAAAAAATCCTGTACCTCCATCTGTTGCCTAGTGAGACAATACTACTTGAAGTTCGCCAGTGAAGTTTGAGTTTAGAATTTCCTTTTTTGTGAGAATCAAATCCTGACATATTTGATATTGTGTTGTAACTACTGTACTCTCGACCTGCTGAAATCTGTGAATAACATTTTTGAGTTTGGTTTGGTTATGAGCGCTATGGTCATTTTTTGCTACACGAGGGTTAATTAGACCTTGAGTAGTGTGTTTCAGTGTAAGAGAATAGCAATGAAGGCGTTTGGATTAGTTTGTGTTTACCTCTGAATAACGCTCAGGTTGAAATGGGTTTGGTTTGGTTTGGAGCGCTACGGTCAATTTTTGCTACACAAGGGCTAATTACCTACTTCTTAAAGCCGATTCCGAACGGCTATAAACGTCAATGTCAAGAGTGGGATTCGAACCCACAGACTCTGGTACCGAATGACAGCGCCATAGCCATTCGGCCATCATCTGGCAAGGTTGAAATGGGAGATGGAATACATGTCCAGGTGTTTATAAAATTAGGATTCATTTAATGCTGTGATGAACTGTTGGATATCTTATGTAGTAAAAAGATGTTAGGTTGGTATACTTATTTTGAAAGCTCTCCTTTAATTTGTACGCTAAAGCAGAGTGGAAAATCAAACTATTTGTTTCATTGAGAATGTACTAGATGCTACTAATTTATTACCACAGAATCCTTAGAAGTTTCCAAGCAACTAATTACATGAAATGAAGATTCTTTACAAGCTATCAACTTTTTTAATTCCGATTTATTTATTATATCTATTTCTTTTTTACTTTTAAAGGGATAATAGAGGCAATACATAAATCAACTATAAGCGGCCTCTTAACTAATTGATATCGTGAAGAAGAAGAAACTGTAAGTGAAAAACATATTTCTCTAACTATCAATACATAATTCTGATTAGGCCAAATAAAATAATACTTTATTCCCCAGTCATATTAGATAGTCATATCAGATTCTTGGATTAACAAAATACACCAAAGCTTTACAGAAATACTCTATTGTTATTACAGTCTTACATCTAATGAAAGGAATGATTGGATGTAACGGTTCTACTGCGCATTTGTGCTAAACTTAAAGCTTCGAAGCTTCCAGGAATATATATAATCTGTCTATTAGACTTCAGGATTTTCAAGATTTTAAGCAGCTTTCTCCATTCGGATCAGCTCCAAGATTCCATCTTGCATTTCTTTCACTGCTTCGTATTCAGTCAGTCCCATACGTCTCTTATTGGAAATGTCATAAACACCTCCTTCACTTTCTGTGTGTTCACCACGAGTTCCTAAAGTAAAGAAAAATACAAATTAAGTAAAAGAGGAATTTTTCCAACAAAAGTTAAGACTAAAGATTGTTCTTTTCCTTTTAAGTAACTTTTTATCTTAGGGTGCAGTGAAAATGCTTAAAACTAAAAACATGTTCCACATTCCTCAAGTTTGACAGATGAGGTGCAATTTGTCATCATATGTATACTTCGTCCATGGATAAAGATGTAAACAATCCTTATTTAAAAATATTGGATTTTCAATAGAATAGGAAGCGAGAATTTCGTCCCAATAACAATTTAAATGTATAATTCAATATCCAGGGCTTAGAGTCGAACAATGTATCACCTCATCAGTAAATGGTCCCTCTAGCCATCAAACTACCCTGGGGATGTCAGGAAATCTCCCTTTGAAGTGCATGTCCTTCCGTATTTTCCCATTATAATTTATTTAATCCCATTCTTAATGACAAATTTTTTTATTTCCTCGAAAAAGCATAATTTGAGACTAACTTTTTTCATAAGTCACGGTGTATTGCTTATACTTTGTATTTAGCTAAACGAAATAAATATTTTACTCTCAAAGTAAAAATATTTTATTCCTTATAATTAATATTTTCCTCTACTATAATAAGGAAAATCTGAAGGTTACAAACTATAAAACAAAGTTTCAAATATATTTTCCTTCTTCGTAAATTCTTTTAAGAACAACAGAGGAATAAAATGTGTCAAGATGAAAAATATTACGATTTGGATATAGTACCTTGGCCACCAATTTGATGAAGCTGAAGAAACAAAAAGAGGAAAAACGAGACATTAGGAAGTGTGACAAGCACGCAATTATAGGGTATATAACAACACGCAAATCTTTTATGGAACATAAAGGCTTTTGTTTTTACAAACGCAGTCCCCTGCGTTCGTGGGGAGAAAATATTTCGAATACAAGAATATTTTATTTTTATAACAACATAAAAACACTAATACTAATCTATTAAGAAAAACCATTGTGTATATAATCTCAACCATGTTGCCATAGTGTTGGTACATTTATAAATAAATTTTCACTTCAAACATTCCATATCAACGTATTATTGGCTTATAAGACGGCAACTGTGAATCAATGCATTCTTCTCAGACTAATAATTGAACTTAGTAAACAAACAAACAATAAACGATGATTTAATGAAAGAGAAACCTGAACGTCACACCTTGTCCATGTCAGCTTATATATTATGTGTGTGTGTAAGTAATACCGCATTTATAGACGACATTTAAAGACGATATCCGGGAAAACAGCCGAACGGTCATTCGACTGTTTTCCACAAATATGTAATATATAATGCGTAATACCAATATGTAATATATCTCACCAATGTGTAGCTAACAGCTACTGAACCTGACATGTATTGAATGTGGTTCTGATTTAATATGTAAGATCTACAATGACAAAAGTTGCTGCCAAATTAATGAACTGGGAACTTGAAAGCTTAACTGCCTAGCCGTCGTTTAGATCGTTTAGTTTATTCATAATTTTAATTAGAAATAAGTTAAATTAGAAATGAAAATGTAAAATACATATGCCTAACAGATCAAAATTAGAATCGCCAAACAGACCTATGGCTGTCTTTCTGTGGAATATTTGTGTTGCATCTACATGGTTGAGAATTGCTAGTACTTGAGATACCATAATTTCATATGAGTATGTTCAACTTCCCTCTTATAAACCTTTACTCTTTCTAATACCATTGACACAAGACGCGGATCTTGCACGAGCTTATTCATTATTGATTTATTTCATTCAATCCTTCTTCGAAACTGATTTTTTTCCGTGATAAACATTTGTCACATGTTTTCGGAAATCAGTAGTCAGTAGTCGGAAATCAGTAGTATCGGAAGTCATGGCGAGCTCCAAACTTGGACTTTCAGAACTCAAAAGTGGTATTCTACCTGCTGAACTATCTAAGTGAGACAAAAGTTATCTTCAATGACTTTCTTCTCAATGATCTACGGTGAGCTATCAGGAACAATGAAACTGTGGTTATACAAGTATTAGGTTTTACGTAATTTTCCTACCAAACGCACAAGGTAATTTTCTATAGAAAGACCATCAAAGAAAAAACCTTTATCAAAATTTAAACTTTTAAAACATAACTAGTTGGTACCCGTCAAAACATGACGGCTAGATAGTAAATAAATGTACTAATACACAAATTATACTCAACACATCATTGCCAAATGTTGAAAATCATAATAATGCGCAGAAACAAATTAATGGGTTTAAGTATCTTAACAAATTATGTGTTTAAGTAGTGCTTAGTGAGTATCTAAAGCCAGATTTAAAAATGTCACTGGACATGCGCAGAAAGCAATTGTTTAAATTGTAAATTATCGCTAATTAAACAGCGCGAATAAACATTTCCATCAGATTTAATCTATATTTCACAAAGATAATTATCATAAAAATAAAAATGGCGAGAGAGATCTAGAGAGACTCCTCGAATAAACGTGTTTATCATTAAAACATGTCCCTGAGCATGTGCAGAAACAGTGAGTTTCTATAGCAAGATTTAAACATGCCATTGAGCATTTGCAGAAATAAATTTTTTTAATTGTAAATTATCGCTAATTAATAGAAATTGCGATTACAAAAACTAAATTTGACAAATCTGCAGATTACAATCTTTCGTTTACGACCAAGTGAAGTAAATTGTTTAGTAGTATCTCTCATGGACTGCCCAAAAAGTCGGCTTAGCAACTTAAATATATAGATGTTTTTAATTTGATTTTTTTAGACACATTTTTACTTTTATTTATATCCAACCTAACCTGAATAAACTGGACTGTAATTGGAAACATACCTTTAAACTAATTTTCTTTCGAATTACTGTGGGTTCAGATATCTAGTCTAACTTTTTAGCGCATTGGTTGTTAACCGGTTGTTAACTCGGACCACGGGTGGTTCGAGAGAACCTAAGAAGTGGTCCACAAAGTCAGCAGAGATTAGGGGAAAAAAATGGTTTTATCGTTTCAAAAGAATCGGGGATTCAACAATTTTATAAAACTGGGAACAAAATGTATTTTCGTTCCGGATGTTTGGTTCAGATTCTAAAATTTCGTACATTTCTTCCGTTTCGATTACGAAAATTTCCCTGTTCTGCTTAAAAATCCCGAGTATATTTAATGTGACGCGAAGACGCAGCGTCACAGTAATTTCGCAGCTTCGCAGCAATATTCTACAGTAAATAGCTAATAAAGTAAATTTTACAGTAAATAGTTGGTATAGAAAATGCAAGCTGAAAAATCTCATTGATTTATAATATTAAGTTATAAAATTTATAATATTAAGTTATAAAATTCATTGATTGATTGTCAAGTCATTGATTTTTAAGTTCCATAAGCTTTCACGTTTGCTATTACATTTACTTTTACGTTAAATTTGTTATAGATATTAAATTTATTTGTAACTGTTTAAGTTCTATATCACAAATAGTTTGTTTATTCAATTAATTCAAACCCATTTTTGTCGCCAAAGTGGTTAGTTAGAAGATGGTCCCGACCGATTTTTCTTTTCTTTTTTCTTTATTATTCATTTATATATATATATATATATATATATATATATATTATTTGGGGGGGGGGATTGCAAGTGGTCTTTGGTCAACAAAAGGTTAAGTACCACTGTTTATATATAGCCATCCGTAAGCTAAATATTCTAGGGGGGGTGTCAGAAATTGAATTTTTATTGATAGTTATATAGCAGGGGTTCAGTAAGAATATTTTTAATTATTTAAAGATAAACGTTCTTGACCATCGGTCAGAGCTAAGATTATAATTATATAATGAGCAGCATAACAAGATTCAAAACCAGAGGGTATGAGAATCATTGAACTCATCGAGTTATAAACTGGTTATACCAGATAATCTATTTTATAACTTAATATTATACGAGATATGCTCTTGTCACTTTCGTGCCTCTGTTCCTTCAGAATCCAAAAATTATCAGGAAAAAGGAAGACAGTTGCTTTGCACGCTTAAAAAACCGGTTTAACCCTAGGCCGTGGGCTCCTCGGAACCTAAATCCTATCTTTTCCATTTTTTCTTTTTTTTTAAATGAAAGATACTTCCTGAAGACGCGTGGTATCATTCTTAACTTCCTTCACGCTAAATTGGCGGTACAGTTATCTCTTGTTTGCCTGTCTCTATACATTTTCTCACTCAGGAATGGTACAGGGCAAAGAGACAATAATGTTCAGACCTTATCTTCAGTACTTCCTTAAAATCTACAATAAAAATACAATCTCTCTCAAACAAACACACACACACACACACACACATATATATATATATATATATATACATTGTTTGGATTTTAAGAATTTGTGGGGTTTTTTTTTGTTTGCTTATGACACAAGTTTCATGTATGTGATACGGTATCACTTACATGAAGTATAATATATTTTATCAATTGTTGACGTTTTTGGAGAAGATTAGCCTACTTTTGCACTCGACTAGTTAAGCAAGGTTTAAAATATTGTGATAGCGCGAACCGCATGACGGAAGCAACTAAAGCTAAAGCAACAAAACTTTCGCTTGACCTTTAATGACCGCAAGCTGTTTCTTTAGGTAATTTTTAAACTGATAATAAAACTGGAGCCTCTATCAATGTGTTAAATATCAGGTCAAGCCTCTTGCTAAGAAGAAATGAATTTACACTGAAATTGTTCGAAATAATAATATTGTATAAAATATTGCATGTAAAGTGATTGCGACCTTAATTTGATTATCCATCTTTAACTTGTGTTGTTCAAGAGTATAAGAAAGAATGTTTTCTGTTTAGGATGTATTAAAATTATTATTTCCAAATGAATAATTTTTAATTTACCACCAACGAACCTACGAGATATACCCCCAAACCATTCCTCACGCAATATATCCTGAGACAGAGCGACGATCCTAATGTTCACGACTACGAATCGATTTCAGCCGTTTTTGCCCCACACTTTCTCTTCAGTTCTGAAAGATTTCTGAAACCGTAGAAACTGGAGGAATTCATTGAATGTCATTTTGGGGTTACATCACAGTTGCCAGTGAAGATACAATACAGCTTCCTTTAATACCATTTTTTATTTATTTTTTTTTTTTTTATAGACACTTGGTAGGTGGAAATATGAGACTCTGAAAAACAGAAATTCGTAACTTTTTGAGGATAAATGGAAGGTTCTGAATCAATTAACAAATACAGAATAGCCTAAGTAATGAAGATTAGTAAGTACGGTTATTTTTTAGACCTTATTTCCATGTAAAAATATCCTAATCCGTGCTTGACTTAAAGTTACTCTTAAAAAATAACCTTTATAACTCTTAAGATCTGTTCTTTTTCGTCTCTCTAAAATTCAGAACGAAATCAATATTATGATTCAGAGATTGCCGCCATTGAAGAGGGAGTCTATTTGGGGCAAGACCATGCTGCCATCTAGTAGAATTTTAACTTATTGTTAGATGTAATGATTGCGTTGCATAATTGTTTGCCTTTCGGATTGGGGATTTTTTTTCTTTTCTTTTAAACAGACATTTTAATTTTCGAAGGAACCAGAAAAAGTTTTCAATTCCGCTGGATTGCACGCGAGTCACACCCAAGTTTTAGCACCTCAAGGTGTTAATTAAGTCAATTTTCTGTTATAAAGTCTACAGAACATAAAAAGTTTGAAATGATGAAGCAGAACTTTTCAGTCCAAAAATATATATTTTTTCTGTTCTTGGACAACGGATAATGCCTTCTATCCTTGTTCATGAAGCTGCCTTAGAAGGACCCTCTTTATTTTTGTAATGTACAATTAATTGCACACTGGCTATAAATTGCAATAGCTCGACAAATGGTTTTACTAATTTTAAGATGGTGAGAAATCAATACGTATTAAGAAGTAACCATTCTCCAAATTTTGATAGCTTATCGCAGACTGACTATAAGCGGTTCCCCTCTTGGTATACTTGAGGGGGAAGGGGGGGGGGAGGTTGATAGAAGGACTGAGCCCGTCTAACCTCTTTAGTTCCTACTCTTAAATGGTTAAAATTATAAATAAAATAAATGAAAAATTTATTATTATATTATTATTCCCCCCCCCCATTTCTAATAAAAAGTTCTTTGTCATCAAGCAAGCTTTCTCAAAAAAAAATTTTTTCTTAAAGAGATCACAGTCTTTTGGATTATGAAGACCTTTCCTTCTTAGATTTTAATGCTTTCTTTTTTAAGTGCAGAACTGAACGCTAAAAATTCTTGAAATTAAAAATTGTCACTAAATTCAGACTGACACATCTAAAATATAAAATTTCTGCTTTTTATCAAGAAGAAACAAAGTTGAAATCATTTCTCAATATTTTTTCCAAGCTTGGGGAAACGATATCGCAGCTACAATTAACAGAATATAAATAGGCAACAAATATAAAGAAACAAGTGATAGCTAAAGTATTCATGTTTCATTAAACATTTTAAGTTTAGATTTCCGTACGAATTAACGAGAAACCAAGTCTACGTTTTTGAATTTACACCTAATTTCGGATATTAAGCAGAAATTTTATGGGAATGCTTACTGCTAAAATCGCATCCTCTTGGTACTTCATTTTCCTTTGCTGCTTCATGTTTTTTTAAAGACGAGTGCTTTTATTTTCCACTTTTAAGGCGGCCGATGGATACCGAAATTCAAATTTTTTTAGATCAGAAAATTTTCGTTTATATTTAATAGAAATATGATGTTTGGAAACTGTACCTGAACTGTGTTATTTTTTACAGCAATAAATTTAGAATTAATTTTTCAGCTTCAAGGAAGTGCGTCTATGCTTTTGAATGTTTTTAAAAACAATAAATTCATCATTCTGATTAAAGTTTATAATTTCTGTTTGCCTTTTAATTATTCGCTAACTGCAATAATGACGCAATATTTATTTTCAACCTCCGTTAAAAGATTTAACATGTAGAATCTGAATTAGGTCTTAGTAGAAAACAGAGAGAAGTACCTAATTCAACTACTTCTGACACACCGATAAAAAAAATTGTTAAAAATGGATTAGCACATAAAAAAATAAAATAAAATTATTACGTGAGTTTATCATCTGATAAATTTTTATCATTTCAGCCTTTATGGTGCTTTTAAAATTATATATTGTTTGTTGTTGTTGTTTAGCTCTCTTTAATATGTTATCTGCACATGTAATGACGTTTAAATTTTTTTTTTCAACTCCCTAATTCACAAGAATAATTTTCAAGTCTCAAAACGGTCACATTGAGGGACGAGCAAATTTAGACCTTCGTTTTGATTATTTTTCAACATTCCACGATTGTGAAAGCTTCAGAACAAAATTAACGATAGTTTAGAACACATAAAAGATACTATTTAATAGGAACTTTTTAATATTTTTTTTCTTTTTGCAGTTATTTTCAAATTTTCATGGATGCTAAGTACAGTTGTAAAAACGCATTAAAAGTTGGTACAGTGGTCAGTGATTTTAAAATTCAGTTGATGTTTTTCTTCCATTTGTCTGCCATTGATTTTCTTACAAATATACTAAATGATGTGAAAATTTTAAATGAAGCAGTTAACAGATTATTGAATGGACCTATTACATTTATGTCTATTAGTTCCCTAAATGTGGGTTTTGTCACAGCTTTCATTGATGAATTCATAAGTTAAGTGCTGGTTCAACAAACTGAAATCATTGATAGCTAAAAAGTCAATTGAACCCATACTCGAAAAATGCATGTAAAAAATATTTCAATTTTTTTTCTCTTCCAAACAGAAAGAACATACTGAGAAAATCAACATATAAAGAGAGCGTGGGAAAATATGCTTTTCAAAATACTACAGTATGGAATAGTATATTAAATTAAACAACAGCAAAAAACTCCCTAAAGTAAAATGATGTTTTTGGTGGCAGCGCAAATGCAGGAGATTAATTTTCACCCAAGTTAGATACAGTAAACGCCCTCGAGATAAAATAACCTTGATTAGATAAAATTTTGAACTTGAATCAAAGCTTATCAGAGGTGAGAAAGTTCAAATTTTAATCAGTATGCAAACTAAATATTTGGTCTTCAAAAGAAAATTCGATATCAATAAGTTTACATAAAAAGAGGGATTATTTTAAAAATGGAAGAGGAAAATAGCAAGATTTTTTTGGTTTCTATTAAGAGGCTTAAGAGATTGAATTTTTGTCTTTGTTATTCAATCGACATAAAGATTATTTCTTTTTTTTTATACACAAGATATATAACGTTGGAAGTTGGAAAGCATAATTTCAGATAAGTGTAATTGTAAAGTAATTGCAAATACACTGCAATGCTTACAATAAGTGTAATTGCAAAGTAATAAGTATTATGCTACATAAGACGGTATTATTTTTCACGGTATTATATTTAGCTTTTTCACTTATCGTTTACAATTTCTAGCAAAATACAATTTTTCACCTATTTGAGCGTTAGTATGTTTGTGCATGTATACAAAAAAGATTGAAACAATTTTATAATGAATTTAATCTTTTGAACTTCTGAGTCAAAATACAACTATGTCGAGCGGGACTCGGCATTTTTTAGGGTAGTGTTCTACAACAATATTTTATTACTTAACGCTATGCCGAGCCAGCATCGTCTCCAAGTTTCTTCACAAGTTCCATAATAATTTGTATAACATTGTGTCAAACTTCCAAATCAACAATTATGAGGGGGGAAAATATGTCTTTGTTGATAATAAAAAAAGTAGTTTGTTATTTTCCTTTATATATTTTAGCTTTACTATTTTTACCATTAAAAAATATTCCACTATATAACATATGTAATACAGTTTCCGTACAGTTATTACCATTATAGGCAAATGTGGTGGAGAAAAGTGACTATTGTTTGTTTCCTATGAATGATTACTTAAAGCATATTTTTGTGATAAAAAAAATACCGAAACCCAGAGAATTCCGGGGGAAAAAAATGAAAGAGGATCATATTATTTTCAACAATGTGTAAGGAACGATACTCCCGGTAGCATATTACCATTCCTTACATGAATTCACGCCATTACATCGTTTGGCGGCTGCTGATTGGTCAATTGAGTTTACATCGGTATTTGTGTATTTGGTGCGCTGATGCCTATGAAAGCATGTCTGTTTTTCAAGAATCAAAACTTCCATCACTATTTTTGGTAATTTTTAGAAGAGTATTTATAATTTTTATCTTTTAAGAGTAAGGTTAAAAAACTAAAGTGTGCAAAACAGCAAAAAATACATAATTTGCATCTTGCAATTAAGATTTTAATTTAAAAAAATAAACAATTTTTTTAATTCAACATTTACATTTAAAAATAAATAAAGCTTTAATTTTTTTAATTAAACATTTAAATTTTAAAAAAGAAAATATATTTCCTTCTTTTTAATTCAGCATTTAAATTTAAGAAAAAATTCAATTTTGTGTAATATTTACTCTATTTTATCCTACTCCTAAAATTTTACAGTGAAATTACTACGGAAATTGGTAATTTCTTAAAATTTTCCATGCACAAAAAAGAAATATGAAGGCATTTATGGCGAAAATTTCTTTTACAAGTAGCTTGTCACTTTAAATTACTTTTACATTAATAGGTGGCGCAACTTAAAAAAAATCCACGTTCCTTGTAAAATATGGCGTAAAAAATATATACAGATGAAAGCAACTAAGAAATAGATTTTGAAATATTATGGAAATTACCGATACAAACTCAATTGACCAATCAGCAGCCGCCAAACGATGTAATGGCGTGAATTCATGTAAGGAATGGTAATATGCCTCCCGGTACGATATCTCCTCTAATCGCCGCAGGGGTCTAGTATTCTAATTTTCTCCAGTCCAGAGTCCAGACCAGAAGTCCAGATGTGTGAGTTTCGATTCCCGCTAAATGGTCGTTACCGTGCTGAGCAACCATGGGAAAGCATCATACTTAGGGATACGTAATTTCCGTATTTACGAAATAGATGCTAAATGCAAAATTTGACGATGAGAGCCAATAAATGCGAAAATTATTTTTTACTACTTTTCGACAAAAACTCGGTGATTAACGGCTTTTTAAGCGAAATTAGGTAATAATAGCAATAATTCATTAACATAATTGCGTATCTAAGACCAACTACGGTCTTTTACTGAGAGATCACACTCTCGAAATTTGTTTATTACTTATTGCAAAAGACTTAAGGAAGAGAATATGGAGACTACTACAATGTTAGCTTTTAACTAAGAATTTTGATACTTACCTAACGAAGAAAGTAAAATTGTGATTTTTTTATTAATAAATGCAAAATTTTATGTATTGTGATTTTTTTTTATTTTTGCGAAATTTCGTTACTTTTTATGTGAAATTTACGTACCCCAAATCATACTGGACCGCCAGGAAGCATATGCATGCAGGAACAAAATTAGCATCTTCGGGGAGATTACTGATAAATAAACTCTATCAGCCAACACTCTGCGTCACCGATGAAAACAAATAACCGCATCTTTTTCTCTACACACAGGATAAACGACGGGGGAGAATAAAAAAATATGAGCTTTCCTCAGATCGCCAACATGGTCCATTGTCAAAAAAAAAGGCTCCGATGTACGGAGGAGCGGATTCAAATCCTACTCTTGATACGGTCATTACAAGACAGACAGTTAAATAATACATTTCACTTTTAATAATAGCTCCTTAATATATTTTTAAACTCAAATCCAAAAACCTGACAAAAACTTTAATGTAAGTTCTAGAATTTTACCTTAAAGGAAAATTTAATGGGTAAAAAAAAAAGCTGAAAATTAGTTGCATTATGTATGAATCTGTTTAAAAACAACTCTGTCTTACCTCTGACTTGAAGATTAAATCGGCCAGCAATGGCTTCCAACTGAGCTTTATTCTTGGCGAGCTTCGGCAGCTGAATGTGAACAGATGCTCGGACTGTTGTACCCAGATTAGTTGGGCAGAAAGTCAAAAATCCAAGTCTGTCATCATGTGAGAAAGGAAGCCTAGATTCAATAATATTTACAGCCTGGAAAGACAAAATATTCCCTTTATTAAAACGGAATGTTTTTTTGAAGACAGCATTTTTAAGATAAAAAAATGATCTTTTTTAAAGAGATCTACCATTCTTTTTTAACCCAACAGTTCATACTATTAACAACAGATGATAGTTAAAACCATTTGATTTATTTAATCAAAAAATGAGTATTTGGGTTTATAACGAAAGCAATCATATACATGCATTTATGCTTGAAATAAAAATCAGTATGAATAAAAATGAAAACTCAAATTATTTCACGAAGTTTGGTCATTTTTGTACCAAAACATTCTCTCTCTTAAAGCATGAATAAGGAGGAGAAATAGTACAAGTAAAAATTCTAGTGATGCAGAGAATGACACGCATAAAAGGAACTGAAAAATTATTTTATCAACCCAAGTGTTTTCCAGTATGACCGCTATATAAGTAGCGTTCCTGAAGTTGGATCAAAGAATGATAAAGATATACTTATTGAATATGTAACACATAGGGGATTCCAAATTCACTGGGAGATATAAGGAATTTTTTTAAACTCAGGGGACTCACTACCTTTAAATCTTTAAAACATTCGATTTTTTGAACAAAAATATATGTTAAAGCCTGATCATTTCTGAATAAAATAAAGCAAACCGTTTGAAAATATTCCGCTTAGTTCCGGAGATATTGATATTCTAAATATTTAATTACTGATCAAGTTTATGGTAAGAAAAATTTTGAACTCATTTTTCTCAAAATGTAATTTTGCATCATTCCGGAACTGATATCTCAAAAACTATGAAACATAAATCCATGAAATTTTTATCACTGCATAATCATGTTATTTTATTGCATCTGAACTAGAATTATTGCAATCACAGCACATTTGTTATTTTTTCAGGGGTAAATTAGTGCAAAAATTTAAGGAAATTTTAAGTATATTTTGAGCAGTTTTAAAAAAATTGAAAAATATTTTAAAGTTGAATATTTTATGTTCAATTGTTTTTTGAATTATTTATTTTAAATATAAAACAGGAATTATACATTTAAGTGTAAAATGAATTTCATAGTTCTGCGCGCAAGCCAGTATACAATAAAAATGCTTAAAAAACAAGGTACATCTAAAGCATTTTAAAAAAAAATTATTTAAAATTATTTTGAGAGTTGAAAATTGTTTTATTAAAATAAATATATCATTTATCATATGCATAAAATTTGGAAAAATTGGGAGTAAATTGAAATAGTTACAAAGAGTCAAAAAGTATGAAAATATGCCTTATTTCCTCAACTTTAGAGTCGTGAGTCCCCTTAAACTCATTTATTAAAATGATATTGATTTAGCAATAGTCTTTCTCTTTACGCTCCCGTCCACGGAAATATTAGGTAGAGTTCCTGAAGTTGTATCAAAGAATGATAAGGTTATACTTGTTTCACATGTAACACATAGGGGATTCCAAATTCACTGTGAGATAAAAGGGATTTTTTAACTCATTTACTAACAATAGCAATAATTTCTTTCTCACTCTTCCGACCACGGAAAGATTATTTGCTGCGACAAGGAAGATTGTCTTCGTGTTGAGACATAAACTAAATACTAGTTGGTACCCGTCAAAACATGGCGGCTAGATACTAAATAAATGTACTAATACACAAATTATACTCAACACATCATTGCCCAATGCTGAAAATCATAACAATGCACAGAAACAAATTAATATGTTTAAGCGGTCTCGTGCTTAATGAGTATCTAAAGCCTGATTTAAAAATGTCATTGAGCATACGCAGAAAGCAATTTTTTAATTGTAAATTATCGCTCATTAAACAGCGCGAAATAAACAATTTCCATCTGGTTTAATCTTATATTTCACAAACATAATTATCATAAAAATAAAATGGCAGAGAGAGATCTAGAGACACTCCTCGGAATAAACGTGTTTATCATTAAAACATGTCACTGAGCATGCGCAGAAACTGAGTATCTAAAGCTGGATTTAAACATGCCACTGAGTATGCGCAGAAAAATCAATTTTTAATTGTAAATTATCGCTCATTAATAGAAATTGCGGTTACAAAAACCAAATTTGACACATCTACAGATTACAATCTTTCGTTTAAGACCAAAATGAAGTAAATCGATGCAGTAGTTTTCTCCCACGGATTGCCCAAAAAGTCGGCTTAGCATATAGAGATTAGTATTTATCTATATAGTTTGAAAGACTGGTTTATCTAATTGTCCGTTGGTGTGACATATGCAGTTTACTACAGTGTCCTTAAATGGTACCGTGGAAGTAATTACACAAATATGTAAAAATGTGTTTAAGATTACGTTTCATTTAAAAACCATTAAAAATGACATAATCAGTTAGGCGGGCATTTCATCATAAACACCCCTGAGGAACTTACATCGACTAGTCTTTTGTAGATTTGTTTCAGGTCTCCTCCCTTTTGCATAGAAATGATTCGCAGATGGTCCTCTTCGTTGACCCATACGAGGAAAGTTTTGTTATCGTTGTGGAAAATGCCACGTCCAGTTGGCCAGAAACGGCAAGCATTGGCAGCCTGAAGGAATCTGGAAAGAACAAAAATAAGTTTTTAAAGAAGGTCGAAAGAAGCAGCCTGTGCAAAGTCTGGATAATACAAAAAGATTTTTGTACAGTACACGGAACCTTTAACATAAAAGAGCTCTCAAAACCGGCATTCTTCCTGTCGACCACCTGGAAGGTCAAAGGTCGGCAGGCACCGCAGGGGAATGCAAAACAATGTTCCAAGGAGTTGAATATTAACATCCCTGGTATTTGGCTCTGGTACAGTTAGAAATATTAGTAAAAAATCTAACGGGAACAGACTGGCGGGGTTTCGATTTTGCTGGGGAAAAAAGATCTAAAAGTGATCGTTGCTCTGATTTTTCTGTATGCAATTATCTATATACATAAAACAGTTCCGTAACTGACTGACTCACTGGCATACGACACACAGACCAAACCGCTGGACCTAAAGGGCTGAAATTTTGTGGCGATTCTTCTTATAGTGTAGGGGTGCACTAAGAAAGATTTTTGAAAAATTCTTCATAGATTTTTTTAAAATTAAATTTTTAAGCTGTTTTAGTAACATTTTTTAAGTTTGCATTTAAAATAATAATTTGAGGGTTATAAAATTTATATCACGAGAAAGATCATAAAAATTCCTTTAAAATGAAATCTTTTTCGAATCTTTACCTCCATTTTCTGATTTTTGGTGAGTTTTTAAAGATTAATTTTTTAAATTTAATTTATTAAATGCTGATCCCGTGATTTCTTTTTCTGGTACTTTAAATAAATTTATCGTCACGTCATAACAACGAAATAGACAAAAAAATATTTTTCTGTTCTTGCTAATGCGGCAGACGATTGGACATTATCTAAAAAAATATTAAAATTCAGTGAAAATATGTTCCTCAAACTGTACTATATTCTTTAATATGTCCTATTAGATTTAATTTGAATATTTTCTTCTACATTATTTTGTCTATAAAATATCCCTTACGATATTTTTATAGATATATATTGTTGGTTTTTTTACATCAATCATATACATTGATCGTCGTATTTATTATATATATATATTATATATATATATATATATATATATATATATATATATATATATATATTGGCATTAATTGCATGCATTGACCGTTGTATTCAATTTGAATGTACTCCGTAGCGAAGTGCGGGTTTTCAGCTAGTACAGCATATAACTGTAAATAAATATTATGCATAATTTTACCAGAAATATCTTTCTGTTTAAGGAATTCTGTATAGGTAAAGTATGTTTCCCGAAAAATCAATAAAATGGAAATATCCGAATAGGATTTTTTTTCAAGTAAAAGAAAAATCCATACACAAGCATTCAATATTCAATTTACGTTTTTTTTTTTGTTTTTTTTTCATAGACTACTGAGATCTATAATAGGTTATGCAATATATCTTGTGTTATTCATCTATATGAGGGAGTGCATTCGCACGTGTGAACGTGCACATGTGTCTATGTTCGCTAGAGGAATATAATCATGAATGCTACTCTTCTGGTCAGTTGTAATAAAAGAACCGGTGACAAAAGCGTTCCGTAAGCATGATCTCAATACATTCTAAAGAAAAGTTACAAAAAATATAAAAAGCTCAAAACTTTATTTTATAGCTACATTTTCATAGGATCTTTCGTGAGTATACTAGTGGTAACTATTTAAGTACTGCGACTGAAGGTTTTGGAGTTTGGGGCGTTTGAACTGCGACCCGGAGTAATAGTATTTCATCAATTATGTCTACTTAAAAAACTGATCCCAAGAAAGCAATACTAGATTGAACCAACTGACTTCGAGGAGCAAAATATCTTAGGCTTCTATGAACCACAGCTATCCTGCATTGAATTTGGAATAATCTATACAAAATCAATAGAATCCTTGAGTTTCCAAATTACGAATTAACCAAGTTATGATTATCTTGTCTCTCAGATAGATAAAATCACTGAAATGGATTACTCAATTAGGACTCTGAGAAAATAATTTTTAGCTAAAAAATATATAGATATATTAGTAGAAGTAAATAAAAATCAGATTTGTGAACTTTCTGCAAGCGGATTCATATAATTCTTTTTTTCCGATTTCATTGGCTGAATGTTTATGCATAATAACTGTGTCACGCTGAAAATTAAAACTTTTTTTTCTTAGAGTGTTGAGACTAGAATTTTGGATTATCCGATTTGCAAATGGATAATCTAACTATTAAACTCCCCTGGCGATATGAAGAGTTCTTTGCTTCGAGAATTCGGGACCCATTATAACGTTTTCCCCTCTCGAATATTAATGTTCTAATTTCGGTCGTCAAACTACCTTGACGGTGTAAGGAATAACTGCGATTCTGAATTACTTTTCCTCACTTCGTGTTTATCCGACCAATATTTTAAAAACCTTAAAGGAATATATAAATAGAACCTAAGACTTGAGATAAGGGGGAATAGTATTTTTTACCATGTTTTTATTAACTTGCTTTCTTGTTTGTGTGTTTGTCAAGTACAAATCTTGCAATCGATTTTTAACTAACTTCCCGACTAGATAGACATTTGAAATTTTTAGAATAACTCAGAACACACTGAAAATGCATTTTTTAAATACTTTTAGCCATCTTTAAGCAGAATTAAATTAATTTTCAGTTATTTTCAGTTAATTTTGTTTTGTAGACTGGTGCAGCCATCTATTGCCCGGAACGGAAACGAAAAGTTATATGCAAGTTAACTTCCAATTAACTTCATTTTCTTTCAAGTTGATGGGATAATTCATCAAAAAAAATTTAAAAAGGTATTTATTAATACATAGAATTGTCAAGTTTATATGATTCAACAGAAAATTTAAAAACATGGTATATAAAAAGTTCTTTTTATCTTGTAATTATTTTATTCTTTTCCTTTTGCACCCCATTTACACTCGAAGTCGAATTGCGGGGGGCGAATGTGTAAACGGTGTTCTCACCGTTTCTCCTCGTCAATCGTGGCTATCACTTCGGGAGGGGTTTTCTGGCACGAGTCAAAGGGGCGAATGACGCCAGATGTCAGACGACTGGCTGATGCAAGCGCAAATGACAACAAGAGGCGCGAATGTGAGAACGGTCATTCGCGTCGATGCAGGAGCGTGACAAATGTCTCGCAAATGTCTTGCAGGTGGCGTGATCGCGAATGTGTAAATGCGGCATTGGAATATATTAAAAGATCCGCTTTTTCTTGATAGGGGTAAAATATTATAGGATATAAATAGATAACCTAAAAATTTTGCATTAGAATGCTATCCAATATATGGATTGATAAAAGTGAAAATATGTGCAATAAATCCACTTACCGATCACCCTCTTTGAATAGGAAATGATCATCGATAAGTTTTTGTTGCGTGGCTTTGTCCATACCCGTGAGAGGGTAATATGTGCCCTTCAATTCTCCAGTCATTCCCGACAGCGTACTGCTGACTTTCTCCTCCATCTCCCTGTATTGCTAAAAAAAAAATACAGATTAATCAGAAGGGCTATCAATCAAAAAATTCCTTATTCATAACATGCAGTGGTAGAAATAAAAGTGTTAAGAATTTGTTAACTTCAAAGAAATAGACTGGAATTCGGAGAATTGTAAAATTTTAAACTATGAATTCGTTGTCGCTCTTCCTTTTAAAAAAAGGGTATCGCCAGGCAGTTGTCATTAAAAAAAGAATTATACCTATAAAAATTAGAAGAAATATTAGCTCGAACTGATATTTTCTGCATTTTAGATTTCTCTGGGAACCTGGCATAGGGACCGGGAATTAGTGATTAGTTATTGACTCTGAACTTTGGAACTGTAATTTCGCAGTTCAGATGTTTGAACTCCAGAGGTTAAAATCATAGAGTAATGTGTGAGCTAGATTTCCTTTGGTTTTCCTGGCTTAAAATGCGAATTCAATGCTCTTATTTTCAAGCTGTCCTCCATGGGGTCCATCCTGAAATAAAGCGTGCTAATACGCGTTTCTGCTTGCATACCTTTTATTTGTTAATGAGGGAATATTCTAGACCCACATATAGGTCCATACAAGAATATTTGGGTTTGGACATTATCATCATCAGGTTCGGGGTATTCTAGTGGTCAGCGCGTCGGTATTGAGATACTGAGGGTGCTCGGTTCGAGTCCCGACAAGCACCACTCGTGTCTACTCCGAGTATGGGCACGTTAAATGGTAAGCCAGGAAGTTCCTCAGTGGCGTTTGTAGGGGTGGAAAGATCGTACGACAGCCCCTGGGGGTGGGGGGGGGGTGCTTGGTCTAAACTGAGGTGGCACCAGGGGATGGTGTTGGTTCACATACGCAGCGCTCCCACTACAAGCAACCAACAATTTCGTGGTGTAGAATGGGTGAATGTTGAAACAGAAAAATACCTGCCACATTCGGAAAAAAAAAATTGTGAAATAGTTCGCTTACCTGCTCAGTTAGACAAGGGTTAAAAGGATAACCCTCTAAACTGCGCCCACATCGCACCCGGGTGGATATCACAAACTCGCCTTTCGGATCAACATTGACAAGACTGTTCACGTTGCCGAAGTCTTTCGGGGGATGTTTATCCTCTGGCCCGAACCCCACATGATACTCTTCGATAATCGGATTGAAGAGATCTCCAAATAATGTGTAGGCTTCAGCATCCGGAGCATACACTCCGACACCACTGTCGAGATTTTCTACTCCTAGAATAGTAAAAGGAAATTCAATTAACAACTGCTTCATGAAAGACTTCATGTCTTGATGCGGTGGTATTTTCACAAAATTATTACTCCCCGAATCATGAGAGATGAATACTCTGAAATTGGAAATGTTATCAATTTATTTATTTATTTTGAAAATAGAAAAAGAAAAACTGAGAGCAATTAGTTCCTTCCGTCGATCTGTTTTTCTGTCCGGAAATATATTAATTCTACAACAGTATAACATAAAATTTACCTATACCCCAAAATATTTCGAGATTCCAAGCTCTTGATCAGACAATTACTGGTTTTTTGTTACTGGGTCAATTTATTCGTCAGTAAATTAAAAAAATAAGAAAATTTTAACGCAGAGTGTAGGAAAATTTTCAAATCAACTGATAGACAAACGCTCAAAGTTATGACACGGTTTGCTCGAAGTTGAGTGACTTGAAATAAGCAGAGTGCTTAGAAAAGATCCGCCTTTTCTAAGCATCCCCCCCCCAAATGAATATAATCTATATATATTCATTTGGGGGGGGGGGGGGTAAATGAGGAATGAACCACCACTTCACCCCCTCTCAGGGCCAGCCATCTGGGGAGTGCGGCGGATACTATGCACCGGGGCCCCACGATTGAGGGAGCCCAACATGCTCAAGTACTAAAATAATGTACTCTTGCAGATGAATTGATTTTGAATGAAAGGGATGTAAATACTTGCTATATTAAGCATCGAAAAATAAATTGCAAAAAATTGCAATTTTTCTGAAGTAATTAATGTATTATCAAAAACAAAATCACGCATTAGATAAGCATGCATAAGAAATATATGTTTGTGTTTGTATTTTTATTTACTTTACAAAAAATTTAGGACCCCAAATGGTTTTTTGCACCCATGCCCCTTTAAAAAGAAGGCCGGTACTGCCCCCTCCAGACAGGATCACATGCTTTTTACCATGTTTTTATTAACTTGCTTTCTTGTGTGTTTGTCAAGTACAAATCTTGGAAACGATTTTTAACTAACTTTCCGACTATCTAGACATTTGAAACTTTTAGAATAGCTCAGAACACGATGACAAGGCATTTTTTTAATACTTTAACCATGTTTAAGCAGAATTAAATTAATTTTCAGTTATTTTTCAGTTAATTTTGTTTTGTAGACTGGTGCAGCCATCTATTGGCCGGAACAGGAACGAAAAGTTAAAGGCAAGTTAACTTCCAATTAACTTCATTTTCTTTCAAGTTGATGGGATAATTCATCAAAAAAAATTTTTAAAAGTATTTATTAATACATAGAATTGTCAAGTTTATTTGATTCAACAGAAAATTTAAAAACATGGTATATAAAAAGTTCTTTTTATCTTGTAATTATTTATGTTTTCCTTCCTTGTAACCCTATTATGGGACTCAACCAAACCAGTTAGAATGAAAAATAGTTCCGTTTAAAAGATTAGAATATCATAAAAGAAAAAATTATTTTACAGCTAGTGATAAAAAACGACTTCGTACCACAAGACAGACCTACTACCTTTTTTTTCAATGAGTACACCATTTGCCATGGGTCGAGTGTTCTAGAAATTTATAAACAGAGAGTGTTCACATAGGTTATAATGAGTTGGGATTTTGTGTGTCATATTAGCCCTGTTAATTTCCATGATAATTTATTCTCTGATTCCCTCTCAAGTTAGAGAAAAAGAGGAATTTTTTTTACTGTATTTAGGCCTTTATATTATGCACCGATTAATGGCTGGTTAAATTACTTGGTGCTATATAACAAACAAAATTTTTTAAATACAGAGAGAGAGATTAGTTGCTTAAAACAAATTTGCCCGTATTAATTTACTTTTAACTTAAATGAATAGCCTCCAGCTCATTTTCAGCAATTTTTTTTCGTCATTTCGACCAACAAATTTTATTACCAAAATTTTACATAATATTTGTTTGAGGCGTAGTTACAGTAACTCTGCCATTTGAATGATTTTGTCCTAAAATGAGATCTCGCGCTTTTCAGGTGGAAGTAATGAAAATAACTTCGAATATGGGGATTTTAATCTTAAATTTCTATTAACGCACAAGAAAGTATTGCACCCTTGATTTAAAACTCAGTTAACGTTGAACTCAATTTTGTATTATTGTTCCATATTAATTTTCTTTATCTCTCTTCAAATAAACGATATATCTACTAACTTCGCTGTTTAGTAATTTCGTCCGTGATTTTAACTTGCTTTTAACCTTCGGAAAATAACCCTTTGAAATGGTTTCTAGTCGTCAACAAGCCAAGATCTACGCCAATAATTAACTTTGTTCAGTTGATTGATGAGGAAAATTTGCTACTGTTTCTCATACTTATTAATATATTTCGCTAAATAAAAATAAATAAATAAATAACTTTATAGCCCAGGGATAGCCCCTCTACTTACCGGACAGATAGGGCGATGGCCCGGGCTAAGAGTGACATGGACGTTGGGGCCCTCGACTTTCGCCACATGGCGATAGCTCCTGTTGCTCCGTTTGTCATAAAGCAAACGGAGCAACAGGCTTAGTTGTTTAATGATAAACCTCTCAGCTGTATCATTAAACAACTAAGCCATATATGAACTTCCATGATGAATACAACTAAGCCCTGCAATCATGTTCAGTAATGAACATTACATTCTCATCAGGCTGACAGAGGCAATGAAATCATAATCCCTGACTGAAATCCCTTAATTTGTTTGTACGCAACCTCTGTATTTAACTCGCTTTCTCTTATTTTTACACAACTTCGTTGACTTTGGAATGAAATCATAAAAATACTGTTTTTTAGATAAGCATGCTTGTCAGTACATCACTAGACCATGTATTCATTTTCTATAATAAATCTCAAAGACTGAAAAGCAAGTTCTTTTAATTACAGTGATTAAATATCTCCTCTCATCAGCTTATTCCAGCTTTCCTTCTATATGAAACCCTTCTACTTCTTTATTTTTCTATAAATTATGATTGAAATTGTGCAACATCCTTTAACACTACCTTTTACATCAGTTTTTCGTTGCGCAGTATCATGTGTTCTACTACTTAAAAGTAAAAATTTGCGATGAATGGACTTCATAAAATTTGAGTTCCTAATGGATAGAAGTCCTATGCTTACTTCATCGAATTCATTTATGGTAAATCATCTCAAATTCTCAATAAATTTTTGTGAAGTAAAAAAGCAAAAGGGTTTGGTTTGTTTGGGGTGCTACGGTCAATTTTCGCTACATGAGGGCTAATTAGACCCAAAAAAGCAAAAGGGAGGTCAATTCTAAAAAAAGCAACGTATAAAACATAACTGACAGATAAATAGATACTTAAAGAATAATCTCTATCTTTTCCCATACTATCAGCTGCGATTTGGAAGTAAAAAAAGTGTTTATATCACCGAGAAGGATATCTAGAGCTGTAGATTGTTACTCACTGATAATCATGACATAAACTAAGGATAAGATAACTTGGATTCCTCAGAATAATCACCTCTGTTTCCAGAATATTCGTTGAAACTTTAAATAAACATTCGTTGAAGCACTCAATGAACATCCGTTATGCCTTATCTTTTTGTTTAAACTTACATTTTGCACGCTGCCTTAAAGCGATAAATTTAGAAATTAAGAGAGATTATCTTTATCTGCTTCACTTTTCACAGAACACTTTTGTCGCCGATTAAAAAAATAAAATCTCTTTTCATTCTGATTTACTGATAAAAAGAACTTTTTCAATTTATATCTCCTTTATTAAAAGTCATAAACGGTAAGTTAATTTTGTTTAAACCATTACTATTACTTTACTACAAATCCTATCAAATTATGTTCCTCAATTGGACTGAAGTGACTTATTTCTCTTTTAATGTGTATTAATTAGCTCCCTCTAAAGGCGGGCTCACACATTACCGAGCTAGGTGAGGCGAGCGCTCATCAATTACGTTCCCAGCTGACAATTTTACGACTTAATAGAGCTCGTCTCGCCTATTCGCGCGAAACTCGAATGAGCGGTTGTCAAGCGAACATCAAAGAAAATGGTTACCAGAAAGGAATATGTGACACGGAAGACAGTCAGTGATCATTATCGCTGTTTTTGGTAAAAAAAAACTTCGTTAATGGCTACTTTTCGCAGTAGACTTTACCTTTGTGAATGCCTGAAATGTTTTATTAAAAAAAATTTCAAAATAAAAATATAATATTCATATAAATATATGTATGTATATATATGCATATATATATATATATATATATATATATATATATATATATATATATATATATATATATGTATGTATATATATGCATATATATATATATATATATATATATATATATATATATATATATATATATATATATATATATAGTATGTATGTATATATATATATACATATATATATATATGTATATATGTATGTTTATATGTATGTATATATATATATACATATATATATATGTATATATGTATGTTTATATGTATGCATATATATATGTATGCATGTATATATGTATGTATGCATATATATATATATATGTATGCATATATATATATATATGTATGCATGTATATATGTATGCATGTATATATGTATGTATGCATGTATATATGTATATATATGTATTATATATATATATATATATATATATATATATATATATATATATATATATATATATATATATATATGTATATATATATATATATATATATATATATATATATATATATATATATATATATAAATATATATATATATATATATATATATATATATATATATATATATATAAATATATATATATATATATATATATATATATATATATATATATAAATATATATATATATATATATATATATATATATATATATATATATGTGTGTGTATATATATATATATATATATAATCCGCTCACCTCCTGTGTACCCAAGAACAAAAATAACGCCAAATTTCCAGCCAAATGTGTTCCCCAACTCAGTTGCTTCCGGGGGGATTTAAACGAGGGGAGCTCTAGTTCACCTCCGCTCCGTGCGAAGCGAATTCAGGGGGCGGGAACCTCCGGTTCGAACTCGGGTTTGTGTGAACGAGGTATAAAAGCTGTCGGGAAGTTTTTGGAATTTGTACCAACCCGTAAAAATGCTGAATGAAAACAAATCTTAAGCCAGATATTTAATATTCTGTGTTTTCTCTTTAGCTTTTTTCTTAGTTTTTAACTAAAATTATGATACTGCACTGATTAAGTATTTTGGAACACCGAAATAATAGTTTTTAGAAAGGATCTTACAAGTACTTATATCGAGTTCATTACAGAAAACGGGTAAACACAGTCAAACTAAATTTCGAGTCAAATATACAGACAGAATAAATTTAGTAGGAAGTATACAGACATAGAATAATATTGATTGTTTTATTTCATGTCACGTACGCTTTTACTCATGTTTGTTACTTATGTCACGTACTACATGCAACGCAAAGAGCTCAGAATCATTAAATGTCAAAATATGATTTCAGTTTCCGTGATACATATTTCATAGAACAAAGGGAACTTGGACTTAGAGTAACCTGCCTAACATGAAAGAATTCAGGTAAAATTCTAATACATACGAGTTTCAAAGAAATAAGAGTTTCGTGGAGTCAAGTAAGAGAAAGTTATGCTATCACATTTGATTACAAACCTGCGAGTATGGGTGCTTTATGTACATCTTTTAATCTGTATTAGCTAACGCGAATTAACGCTTAATCTGGACCAAAGGTAGAATAGTGATAGCGCATCCGTGTTCGGTGCTGAGGGTGCTCGGATCGAATCCCGACAAGCTCCATTAACTACCTCTGTGTCTAGGCCGGATATGGGCACGCTAAATCCATAGACCGGGAAGTCCCTCTATGAGGTCAGAGAGGGTGGGAGAGAGTGCGGTCTCCCTAGATGTCACCCATGGGGGGGGTCAAAATTAAGGTGACACATGGCCAAATTGGACTCTGACCTTTGTGGTACCATTATAAACTGGAGTCGTATCCTTCAGCCCGCTAGTCTATATGGACCTGGTCTGGGATACTTCAGGCCAAGGGGCAGTAGAAACAACAAAGATTATCTTTAACTAATACACCTAAACTTGTTAGTCTCCTTTACAATCTTTTTTGTACGCAAATTTTAAGTACTAAACAATGAAAAAAAAATCAGTTAAAATATCTATAATGTTAGATTTTCATCGCATAGTGAAAAGATGGTTGAAGTTTATTAGTTAAAGTAAAATGATAGCCATGAATACGGGGATTTCACAACATTTGCCAGTATTGAGTCAGCGTGTTACCCCATACTTTTCAGCAGTTGTTTATAGCAATCTGATTTAAAAAGTAAGGAATTATTTGTTTTCTCTCGTTTCAGTGACAACTAATTTTCTGCTCTATCTACTGTACTAATCTACTGTTACGTGAAAATTTTAATACATAGTTATCACTCAGTTCTTCAACGAAATGTGTATTATCAAAAAAAAAAAAAAATGGTACTTCCAGATACTTGCTGAAAAAGGATGGATGCAAATGGATATTACAATAAAGATTTTCAAATTTACTCCAAAAATTATAAGAAATCTGTAACAGAATTTTCACTAGGACATGGTATATACGGGTTAAGTTAAAATGAAAAATAAATTACTATATTAGTTGCTAATTTCTTATTCTAAAATTTTCCTATTCCATTCTAAAATATTTTATTACACTCGAACGTGTAGCCTGCGCTCATGGTTCCTCAGACCCTATTAAACTTGTCGCTACCATTCAGAGACTTTTAAATGACCGCAGGCTCGCAACTGAATTGCTGTTAGTGAAAATTTCATTAGATCAACATCAATAATTCCTAGAAATTCATACTATTTTTAACACTATTACAATTTTACCACGTTCAATTGAATATATATCATACAATGGCCCATATATATATGTGTGTGTGTGTGTGTGTGTGCGCATGCATAGGCGTAGCGTGCTTCTAAGTTTTGGGGGAACACGAATTGAATTCAGTTAAGGCCCTCCTCAACGCACTGACTGCTAAACGGTCCTTAAAATATGAAATATTAGGATTTTTTAAAATTGAATAACAATATAATTGATGTTTGAGTAACATTCAAAAGTTATTCAATGAGAAAAATAAATATAATATAAATAAAATGAGAAAAAAAACATAGCATTTTTGTTATGGATCATATCATTGTTAAAAACTATGTTAAGACTAAAGACATAATCGGAATCTTCCGATGCACAGTTTGAAAAAGCGAGAAAAACCAACTTTTAAAAAAATTTTCTACAATTTTCCGATTTTAACTGAACTTCTCTTAACGTTTTAATTTATTTCAAGTAAAGTTGGGGGGGGGGGAGGCACGTGCCGCCTATTTTGTGTATAAGTAATAATAACGCCCCACCAATATTAATTTTCCTTTAATAATAACGCCACACCAGTCTAATTCTATTCCATTGATTCACTACTTTTGATCTTGTCTTTCCCGTTATATAACTAACTTCCGCATTCCTTTTGTATGACGCCTGGGCATATGCCACCACAAGGGTCACGTGGTAATAAGAAACTAAATGTCTTCATATATGCTGGTGTGAGCATCGGAACTACGCACTTCGAGATTGATTCATGGATTGAACGGTCATTACGATCCTTTCTGTCTGTTTGTAAATATGTAAATAGGTTGTTCTTCTTTATATTTCGTATAAGGGGGGCTTGTGGTTGCCCTGTGGTACAGCGCACTGGCTTTCGGTGCTGAAGGAGCCCGGGTCGAATCCCGGCGCTGCGCCACTAAAATACCTCCGTTTGTGTCGTCCCTTCATAGGGGGCAATGCTAATCCGCATATATGGTGCCCACATATTATTATGAACCCAGCAAACTGCGGTGAATAGTAGACGAATGTCTACACAATAAGCGCCTCCACTAGAATATATATATACACGTTCGTCATTTTTTAAGTAAGAACCGTTTTGTAATGGAGTAAGAGAAACTTTAGTTATGAACTTAAATTGTATCACAAACTAAAATATGAACATTTTTTCACTTTTCAACATAGTCATCATTAACATTTAAACATTTGTCAAGTCGTGTCACCAGCTTTTGGATCCCATCATCAAAGAACTCTCCGCCTGACCGTTAAACCAGTTAGTAACAGTTTCTTTCAACATGTCATCATTTTCCAAGCGCTTTCCACCAAGAAATTCCTTAAGTTTTGGAAACAGATGAGAGTCTGATGGTGCTAAGTCAGGACTGTATGGTTGATGATCCAGTAATTCCCAATGGAAATTGTCCAGTTGCGTTTTTGTTCTTGCCGCAATGTGAGACCGAGCTTTGTCGTGAAGCAGAACGACGCCGCTAGAGAGCAGTCCCCGACATCGATTTTGACAATTTATATATATAAATATATATATTAATTACATTAACTCAACACAATCTTTAACTATATTCGTGCGTTACAACTACACTGCAAAAAAGATTGAAAACTATTTTTTGTGCTTTCTATAACACTGTAAAAGAGGTAGCTTTTACTGGTGAAGCTAAGTCATGTTCTGTTCGCCTAAAATGTTCGTATATCGTGTGAATGTTAAGTGAGTAATGTTTCCATCTACTCTCGTCATTTAATCTGGCATTTAGTATTGAAAACATGCCAAGTTAAGATTAAGGTCCTAGTAAGCATTTTAGCTCTTAGACGCAGTAAAAAGGCTTCCCCAGACATATGCCATGTTCCTTCTTTTGATGAATGAGAAAATCTCATTTAGTGATTGATAACACTTATGTTGAATACAAATACTTTTGTACGTCTTCTTAAATGAATAAATTGCTTTGAAGCAAACGTAAATGTCTCGTGAATCTTCAAATGCAGCGAGAACCCTTCCTGAAGCTACAGTAAAAGATTGCTTATAGAATAAAATAAACATTCAGATTTGTACGCATTAGAATTTTAAAAAATATTACATAATTACTTATTTATGAAATCAAAAATTTCGCAAGAATTTTAACTCGATATTCAAGAACCACCAAAGACGACTGGTTATCTAGGGGGGGGGGGGGATTAAGACAAAATAAGAGAATTTAATTGCATATTGAAGCAAATCCTTTGCTTAAAATCAGCATTTTTAATTTCATTATTTTACAAATCTTTCACAATAAATCTTATCCCAGTCTGTTACTTAAAAAGATGATTTCTTTTAATTTACTATTCAATATATAAATTCAATCAAATTAAGTATTCATATATGAAATTTATCATAAATGCATGAAATGCTTTTCTTAATCATATTTTCAAACAATCCCAATTTAATGGTTTTCAAAACTTTGAGCCTTTTTAAATATAAATGATGTATTTCTAATTGTACTCAAAATAAATTTCATTGCTTAGTATAGATCTTAAAAACTTTTGCTTTGTATTTGTAATCGCAATTTTTTATCGCGCTTTAGAATATTAATACTAAAGACAGTAACATTATTTTCTCAGATAATCCTTTCTCACAAAACGGTTTTAAATATTCATACTTGAGTTTATGTAATGCACGAATTTCTTTTAAAGATGCTATTTATGCTTTAGAAATAAAATTGCTCGGTTTTTTTTTAAATTTTAAAAACGATATTCGCAATCTTCAAGTAATTAAATGGTTTGGGGAATTAAACTGCAATATAAATCTTAAATGTTAATGAAACATTTAAGTAAATTTGGAAAAATAAACTTCGATATCATATCTACTTCATGTCAGAAAATATCTCTACAGGTTTTACTTTAATTTTATTTATATTTCTGTAAAGAACATATTAAGTAATTTGTACAATTTACATTTCAAATGGAGCCAAAACAAATAGCATTTTTTTATTTATTTACTCTTGACGTATTCCATGACTGGAAATGTTTCAACAATAGCAGCACAAAAAACTTTAAATTCTCAGACGCAAATGTAACACACACACACACACACACACACATATATATATATATATATATATATATATATATATATATATATATATATATATAAAATGTACAACATTTACTTCTCTTTTATAATTTCCTTTCCAATTTCAACGCCTTTCAATTTAACCGTTTTCCTTTTATTTGTTTCAGCATTTTAATTTTGATAATATTCCCCATTAAACGTTCTCTCTCACCGAAAAGATCGAACACATACTAAGTTCTATATTTTCGCTCCGTCACTTCTCTAGAATAACAAGATTGAGGCCTCTGAGACTTTTAAGTAATCTATATATATATAAAACAGTTCCGTTACTGACTGATTCACTGACATACAACGCACAGACCAAACCTCTGAACCTAAAGGGCTGAAATTTTGCATGGCGATTCTTCTTATGGTGTATGGGTGCACTAAGAATGATTTTTGAAAAATTCTTCTTAGATTTTTTAAAATTAAATTTTTAAGCTGTTTTAGTAATTTTTTTAAGTTTGCATTTAAAATAATAATTTGAGGGTTATAAAATTTATATCACGAGAAAGATCATAAAAATTCCTTTAAAATGAAATTTTTTTCGAATCTTTACCTCCATTTTCTGGTTTTTCGTGAATTTTTAAAGATTAATTTTTAGAATTTAATTTATTCAATGCTGATCACGTGATTTCTTTTTCTGGTACTTTAAATAAATTTATCGTCACGTGATAACAACGAAATAGACAAAAAAAATTTTTTTTTCTTTCTAATGTGGCAGACGATTGGACATTATCCAAAAAAATATTAAAATGCAGTAAAAGATATGTTCCTCAAACTGTACTATATTAACTGTACTATATTCTTTAGTATGTCCTATTAGATTTGATTTGAATATTTTCATCTACATTATTTTGTCTTTAAAAATATCTCTTATGATTTTTTATAAATATATATATATTTTTACATCAATTGTATACATTGATCGTCGTATTTATTATAAATATATATATTTATATTTTTTGGTATTAATTGCATGCATTGACAATTGTATTTAATTTGAGTGTACTCCGTAGCGAAGTTCGGGTTTTCAGCTAGTCTCTCATAAACAGCCCCCTTAGCAAGCTATATAATTTATAAACAAGACCTACTTTTCCAGGTGATCTGAGTCCTCCAATACCCAACCTCTCATGATTGTAATATGATTCAACACAAGACCATTAACTCCAGGCAAGTTTACATAGTTAGTATATAAGGCGTTTACCCCTAATCGATTACAGAACACTGCTAAAGGGCAAAATATAATTATGTATAGAAAATGAGCTCTTTAATAAGAAATTGTCCTGAAACAAAATTTCCACTGCAAATTATTTATTCACGTAAGAAATCATTGCCATTTGTGAAATAGTTTATTCATTGTGATATATATAAATTTATTGAACTTTTTTAATTCAGGGACTTAAATTTTATTTCAGCGAGCATTTCCTCAAAAATATTTTTTCACGACAATTAGCATTGAAGAAGACGTCTGTGAAGTTGGCCCACCGACATTGAGATATCCAAATTTTCAAAATGGCATTCGTTTGAGCGTCGTTTGAGCGTGTTTGAACGCCCTTTGTAAAAGAGTTATGAGCATTTCAATAATCATCGAGAAGGGTTTGTGGTGGCGCTGTGGTACTGCGCGCTGGCTTTCGGTACTGAGGGTGCTCGGATCGAATCCCGGCGTCGCGCCACTAAAATATCTCCGTTTGTGTCGTTCCTTCATAGGGGGTAAATCTGATCCGCCTATATGGTGCCCCGATTATAAAATGGCCAGCAAACTGCGGTGAATTATAGACGAATGTCTACACGGCAAGTGCCTCCGCTAAGAAAATAAATAATAATCAGTGGGAAAATCTCCTAGCTCTCCCCGACATTGAGATAAAACAAGATATTGTTTTCAGAACTCTTTTACAAACGGCGCTCAAATAAAAACTTTTGGTGCTCAAACGAATGCATTTTCAAAATTTGAATATCTCAATGTCTGTGGGATCTGGGTGTTTTTCCCTCTGATTATTGAAATGTTCATAACTCTTTTACAAAAGGTGCTCAAACACTTTAAAATGGCGCTGAAACTGATGCCGTTTTCAAAATTTGAAATCTCAATGTCGGGGTTAGGTGTTTTCCCACTAAAAAAATAAATGCTCATAACTCTTTTTTAAAGACGCTCAAACGAATGCTGTTTTGAAAATTTAGATATCTCATTATCGGGGGTCCAACTTCACAGACGTTTGAAGAGGCTATCTAACGACCGGTAAATGGGAGAAAGAAGACGAGGAAAGAATGCTAATGGCTGTGAAAAACTCAAGAAGCTCTCACCAAATCATCTAACCATTATTCTTTAGTCTATTGATTCCCATTGGGTCGATTGCTTTAGGCAGCAAATGAAAGTGAAAACCATGATCGATGGCTACCGAGTTTTTGGCAACAGCAGTTTTTTTTTTCTTTTTTCCCCCGACCAATGTTTATTTTATCGGAAAATCAAACTTCGGAAAGGTTAGTAAAATAGGTTATGAATGCATAATGCCTTGTAATGAAAGAACTGCGAAAAATTGACAAATAGATTTGAGTTATTTTTGTAAGAAAAAATGGAATGTCCCACAACCTTGGAACGACAAATATGTTTAGTTATGATTCAAAATAAGGTTTCTACAGTTAGTAAACGGCAAGGCCGTATTCAGAAGTTTACGAACAACCGATTGAAAACTATTTGAAGAGTATTTGTTGTTGTAACTGTTTTTACCTGGTTACAATTTTAGGATCTAAATGAATGTAGCGTGTTAAGCTTTCAAATATTACTTCCTAGGCATTCAAATACCTATTTCATCAAGAATTAATTGATAGAAATACCAATAAGTTATGGGTTGTTAATAGTGCATACATTCCAGATTTTCCCAGGAAGGATTCAGTAGTCATGATCTGGCTTTTAACTGGTCATGACTGTTTGACTAAACTTTTGGAAAATTCTAGTGAGTCCTTTCTGCACTATTTGTGGGAAACCGCAAGTTATGGACATTTACCACCTCCAGACCTGTGAGGCACTGTCGGTGTACGATCTCTGCAGTCGATATTGGGAGTCAAGAGCACTGATCAATTGATACGTTCCTATTTCCTTCATTTTACCTTTTTTTGTTGTTTGTTTTATTATACCTTTCTTTCTTGTTTTTGTTTATTACTTGCTATTAGAAATTAAGAAAAATTTTAAAAAACACTCAAGGCCTGATTAAGACAGCCAAGTGACTGTCAGCACAACCTTCTTCACTCATCCCGTCCCTAGACCTACTTTTCTAATTTTTGCGAGGGAAAACCAAAAAACAATTTATCTTTCTGGATATTAGTACACATACGTTTAGATATATATATATATATATATATATATATATATATATATATATATATATATATATATATATATATATTGAGTTTAAATGGAAAGGATTTGAGTCCTTTGAGGAAAGTTTTTGAAAGTTTTAATCAGATTCTGATTAGATCAACATGCAAAATCAAATAAGGCTGTAATTTTTTCCCCTGAATTTGTGTATTTTTGTGTATTTATAAGAAATATGTTTTAGGCAGCTTTGATACGTCACTTGAAAATGGAAAGCACTGAAACCGTCCACTTTAAATATAAATAAATCGAATATTTCAAATAAAGCCTAACTAGTCTCGGTTAACCAACGTTATTAAGCAAATCCTAAAAACAGGCTTACTTTAGTTCACTTGTTACATAGACTTTGTGGCTGCAGTTAGCATAGATGATGCCTAGAGAAGTATAGCTACATGAGCAGATTGAATTTCCAAGACATTTTGAAAAAGTTTCTAACTTGCTCAGAAAATCGATAAAATATATTTTGATTTTTAAATAATTTTCATGGCTAGAGCAGTAATTTTTGTGTTTGTGATATCATCTTTTGAAGCTAGTAAAAGACAATATTTTGATTAGAAACTTCTACGTGGGAATAATGCTACGTCATACGACGTCACTTGGATATGATCTTTTAAATATTCATCTGAATTTTTAAAAAATTCAAAAAAAGGTGAAAATGATTAATTTATTACTCATTTCCCTCAAGCTGTTATTTAGAACTTAATTTTCGTATTCATGTAGATAAGATTATTTTAAGAACTCTACACCAAAAATTCATAAGAGGTGGGAAATAGATTGTGAAATCCTTGAAAGTGTCTTTTTGGACTTACAGTAAATTTTTAAAGATTGTATAATTTAGCTGAAATTACTTAACTGTAATACACATCATTGAGAATCACATTTCATCAACATTTTCAAGCAAGAAAAAAGAAAAGGTTGCGACTCTTAGGTATTGAATTTTTGACTTTTTAAAACTTCATGAAGAAGTTTGAGGGTTTACTTGCGTTAGGTGTTCAGTTTAGGCTCATTTAGTCATATAAAATCCACCAAGTCACACTTATGCATCAGTGATGTAATCTTAAAACGAATCATTGATATAATAGTACTTTAATGTTAAATTAAAATTGTTAAATTAATGTTAGATTAATTTTTTTAATTCATGTGCACAAGGTCACAAGTGCATATTTGGGACTAAAGAATGAACTCATCAGTGCAATTATTGGAAGAAAAGTTTCGGATTACTAAGAAAAATATTCGATTTTTATTCTTGGCTCCTGGTGAGAAGTCTAGATCTTGATATTCTCAAGAATTATATATATATTTTAAATATTAAAGTAGCGGATGATTTAAGATTAAATATTAAAATATAGTAATGAAATCAATATGAGAGAGGGAGAATTTAATTTTTATAAATTGCATTTCTTCTCATTTTCTTACTTAAGTACAGACGTTCAATATATCTCGCTTCAAGAATGTTTAATTCAATTTTCAACAACTAAATAAAGCAAAAACGAAAAAAAAATCGAGTTATTTTTTCCATTCGTTATTTGTCCTCTAAATTTTTTTAAGCATTTCATTAGGGACACGCTATCGTCTGTGAGGATAAGAATTTTTAGACTAAAAGAGCTTAGAATCGATTTCTTCTAAAAATTTAATAACATAGACGAGATCAATATGTCGATTTGTTTGTGTCTTATTACCAGGTATTTGTTTTTTTTTTTCTTTTTCAAATGGGGTGTCATCTTCGTGCTATGAGAATTTCAATCGATGTAAATAGTTGTATTATTTTGCGAGAGAACTGGAAAGAAAAGAATTTATCATAATAAAAGAATTTGATTTTAACTTTTAAAAAATTTGTTCTTATTTTTATTTCTACATCTGCTGGTTCAGGGGTACATAGATTTCATATCCTATGCATAATAATATATCAACTAAGGGATTTCGTCTGAGTTTCTGACTCTGTTATAAAAATAAAAAGTTTACCTTTAAAATGTCACTTTACTTTACGCCATTCTTCCTCGAATATTCTCTTCGCTATTTGAATTTTTTCTAAAAAGAATATATTTTTAATCCCAGTATTTTGTTAAAACTAACTGTAAGCTGTCCATTTGTCATTAAAAATTTGAGGCTTAGATAGCTGAGATACCAAATGCTTTGTGTTTTTTTTTTTTTTTTTTGTACTCAAATAGCAGTAACCTAGCAACTTGAATTAATTTTAACGCAAAGGGATTTTTCAGATGGCATTTAAATCGGAAACCTTTTGGGTTTTTTGAGGTACATTTATTTTAAATTTATTGTCACTTAGTAAAATATATTGTTTCCTAGATTTCAAGGTGGTATTACTTTAAAGAGAGTATTTTTAGATCCTTTTCATTTTTTTATGAAGATTTTTAAAAAAACATTTCATTTTAAGCTACCAAATATTTAATAGTCATGACAAATTATATGAAATCTCATTGTATCAGGTTTCGATGCTTATTTTTTAAAATTTTTATTTTTTTCATAGAGACATAAAAGTTATTTTCAAAGTTTTGTCTATACTGAAATGTAAAATATATTAAGCATACAGATGAATGACTGTGAATATAAAGGATGACTTATTAATGGACAGTCGCCAAAATTAATGGCTCTTTCGGAGAATAAACAGAAATACCACTTACTAATTTCAAATTTCTGAATCAATTTTTTTAGAAAATCCCTCTGTTTAGAGAAAAATAAATTTTATATACCATAGCACTCTTATTTATTTATTTACTTGTCTTTAAAAATGTGAAGAAAAAAAGGTGTTGCTGTTGTTGCTTATGCCACTTGACCGACAGCAACATCAGATCAAGGCCCGAAGGCTATGAAGGTGGGGCACCACAAGGGTCGGAGTCCGACTTGGCCAAAGGACCAGTCCCGTAATTTTTAACCGACTCAAGTGACGAGACCAGAACACTTGACCCCGCACCTCCAGAGATAATTGTAAGAACTTGAAGGACATTGCAGCCACGACAAATTTTGCGTTCACCAGCCGCCATTAGTGTACACGGCAGTGGATTTGACAGCGTACGAGCATCGAACCAGTGACTTTCAGATCACGAGCCCACTGCTCTTGCCAACTGGGCCACTGCGCCCGTTTTCAAGGCACTTTTATCTATGCTCAAGTTACAAATTTTGAGGATATTTGGACGATGGATTTAAAAAAATCCCTTTTCTATCCCCAGAAAGTGCCATACATGACCGAAAATTTATACTCCTAGCTCAAACTGGTGTGATTTAGAGCGCTTTCAGATAGACAGATATATTGATGAAAGAATCAGTATACAACAAAATAAAAAAAAGCCTTCCATTTCTAGTTTTCTAACAAAATATTAAACTTCCACCGAAAAAAAAAACAATCAAATCAGCGAGCTAACAAACAGGTATCAAACAATCATAGTATATCGGAAAACATTGATTTATATTCATATATATATATATATATATATATATATATGTATATATATATATATATATATATATATATATATATATATATATATATATATATATATATATATATATGTATGTATGTATATATATATATATATATATATATATATATATATATATATATATGTATATATGTATGTATGTATATATATATATATATATATATATATATATATATATATACATATATATATATATATATATATATATATATATATATATATATATATATATGTATGTATATATATATATATATATATGTATGTATGTATATATATATATATATGTATGTATGTATATATATATATATATATATATATATATATATATATATATATATATATATATATATATATATATATGCACACATTTTGATTTTAAACCTAATAAAGAATCGTTATAAGTCTGTAATTTCAACGAAGTAATACTTATATTAATACTGATTCATTATTACATAACTCAGAAGCAACAGTATCTAATACGAAAATAATTCTCCAAATGGTATATCTATAATAAAATATTGGGGGGAATTAAAAGCTTTACAGTGAATTGCTTTTCAGAATTATTTATTTATTCGTTCGTATCCTTTTCGTAATGGTAAAATTTGTATCAAGGCAACTTCTGTTTTTTATTTACAGATTTTACAGCTCTCTAGTTATATTTATGATTTGCAAAAGTAATTTAGTCTCGTATAATATATTTCTCACTACTCTGAATATTAAAAACAAAAAGCACGCCGGTAGAAAACGGTAAGCTGTGATATCTGATATATTTTATATTAATATACTTTATTCGACGATGCAAGAAAACAAATGCGCATAAATATAATAAATATTTATCCATTTTAAAAAAAGCAGCAAAAAATCAGTCTGCGTCGGGTGATTTTCTCGTCCGCTTTCGAATAGAATCAATAGCGCCGCACTTTTTTCGAAGTCGATGATGAAAGCAAAATTTTGGGGGAAGGAGCGCATATTTCCACAAAGAGGAAGCGGGGAAATGATGTTTGCTTCCCCCTGAGCATTCTTCTTTAAGATATATGTCTCCAGTTCCCTTTTAGCATTCATTCCTGGAACGGCAAGGGTAAAAAGGAAAAATCACTGACCGGAAGGACACCGGCAAAACCGGAATATTGTACAGCTTACGGGAAGATCAATAGTAGCACGAAACTAGTATTTAGACTAGGGATTCGCAACCTTTTTACGTCTGTGGCGCCCATATGAATGAGATTAGAAAGCCCTTATTAGAATTTTAGCTTTCAATTTTTTAAGTATTAAATCAACGTAGAAAGTTTATCTGGAACATGCTAGATTTAATTTTAAAAAATATGCATTTGCTGATTTTATACATTTATTAAAAGCTATAAGTAGGGATACGTAAATTTCGCATAAAAAATATCGAAATTTCACAACAAAAAAAAAATTCAACATATGAAATTTCTCATTTATTCGCAAAAAAATATAAATTCAAAAATTTCGCATTTATTTTTTAAAAAAAGTCACAATTTTACTTACTTGGATAGGTAAGTATCAAAATTCTTAGTTAAAAGTTAACATTGTAGTAGTCTCCACATTATTTCCCTTAAGTCTTTGCCTTCTGTTGTTAATTACTGTTGTACATATTAAAATATCTCAGCATCTGCTTTGTTAACCGGACTATAGAGGCTTTGTATAGCTGCCTTTGCAAAGTTAAGGTAACAGCATTTCGTTGCAATTAAAATTTGTATAACATCAACAGGAGTCTCTTGGTTGACTACTGTAAGCATCCTAAATATCCATGACTTTGGAGCTCAAAAGACGTTCTTAAATCTACTAAATTGTTCCACAAAACTTGATGGTTGATTTTTACAGTTAGATTTTTAAGTTCGACTCCGGTACGGACAAATTGTCCAGGTGAAATTCGGAGCCAATCTGAAGGCGAGTGAGATTTCTCAGTTAAAGACCGCGGATGGTTTTAGTTAAGTAATTATGTTAACAAATGATTACTATTATTACCTAATTTCGCTTAAAAACCCGTTTATCACCGAGTTTTCGCCGAAAAATAGTAAAAAAATAATTTTCGCATTTACTCGCATCTATTTCGTAAATACGGAAATTACGTATCCTTGGCTACAATTAACAAACACTAGAATAGCATATATTAACACAGTTTCAAAAATAACAAGGGATTCAGTATAGTATTACACTAAAGGACTAGAATAGAAATTGCTAATAAGAGTTTTGTTTTATTAATGGGATTGATGCTTAGAGCACAAATGTTTGATATCATGCTTCAGCCATTGTGAATGAGATTAGAAACTCGGCGCACCCTTATTAGAATTTTAGTTTTCAAATTTTTTAAGTATTAAATCAAAGTAGAATGTTTATGGGGAACATTTTAAATTTAATGAAAAAAAATACTTACACATTCTCTGATTTTATTCATTTATTACAAGCTATAAGTAACATACACTAGACTAACATATATTAATACAGTTTCGAAAATTACCATGGGATTCAGTATAGCATCACACTAGAGAACTACAATAGATATTGCTAGAAAGTGTCTTGTTTTATTAATGTGAGACTTGCGACTGCTTCTTAGACTAAAAATGTATGATATACGTAACATTTGTGGGCGTGAGAGTAGCTAGCTAATTCATCCTCAGGAATGAGTGCATCGATCTGTGTCAGCATCTGTCGGGCGTGAGAGTAATTAATTCAACTTACTGTTTATTTTAAGGGGGGGAGGGCCCTAATAATATTTTTTATTTATCCCCAATAAAATCTCGCGGCACTCCTGGCCAATATCACGGCATCCTAAAATGCCACAGCACAGCACACCGGTTGGTAATCACTGATTTAGACGATTTTAGATAAGTCTGTTAGGGTGCGAATTTTTTGTTGCTAGAAAATTCTTCTATTCAGGCATTCTTCAGATTTATTTTTTCTGTTTTTCGCTTTTGAATCATTGTCTTAAAAATATTTTGCATTAGTTTTCTTCTGTGCAGTTCATACAATGTACAAACATGTTTTCACATGTATGCATTGCATACACACCTGTGGAACCTCTTTTCAGATATACATTGATAATTTCGGAAAAACATGTGTTAAGATATGCCTATTTCTACCTATGTTAAATAAATCATTTGGATTAGCATGGTAGCTCTAGTGTAAAAAAAATAAATTAATTAATATTTTTCACGCAGAGTTTAAAAAAAAAATTTCTCCGTTATGTAGAGAGAGATAAAAGAAATGCTTATAATGAATAATTTTATATATATATATATATATATATATATATATATATATATATATATATATATATATATATATATATATATATATATATATATATATATATATATATATATATATATATATATATATATATATATATATATATATATATATATATATATATATATTATCTTGTGAGTATAGCTCAAATTTTAATGATATTAAAATAAATCGATAGTACACAAAGTATGTAAAATATCTCGAGTTACTGTTAATTTTTGGTGAAAGTGGCAGTTAGTTTCTCTCTTTTATTTTTGTTTTCTCAAACATAATCCGCCGCCCTTTATATTTAAAGGGGGGGAGGACTATAAGAATACCTTTTGCAGAATACATCCAATGTTTGATGAAATTAGTTTTCTCTTTTATCACTCTGCATTACTGTGTAAAGAGGAGATCCATTCAAGACCTTCAAGAACTAATCCTTCGTGGATGTAACATCCGGCTCTTCTAAAAGGAATTGCGTGCCTTTCTCTTTCAGTGAAGGTGACTGAATCCGATGAAATGCATCGCGGTGCACTTTTTTTTCCGATCGCAGAATCAATTTAGCTGTGCTTTGCATGCCGTTTGATATCTTCAAAACCATTAATTGTCACTTTCATTACCTTCTACTTTCATTACATTCAACTATTACCTTCTAAGACTTTAAAAATAAGCTATAACAAACACATTTTTTAAAAATTAATTTATTTGAGAGGGAAAAAGAAAAAATAGAACGCACAAGATAACTGTAATAAAAAAATTAAAAAATAATCAAAAATTGTTTTATATCATGAAATTATTCATAATTATTCATTTATTAATAATTGGAACTGTAAGCTCTAATGTAAAAAAAAATTTCAATGTAGGTACGCGTTTAATTTTGTTGCGGTTTTTCCTAAGCGTTATATATGAAAATTAGGAAATATTTTCATCGGTATGTGTTTATTCAAGCATTTTTCACACATTCACAGTTATATATTTGCCCAACTGCAGAAGATCGATCCCTACTACAAAATAATCTGAACTATGAGGGTTCGGTAATACCACTCCTAAAAGGCTGGTACTTCTGTTTGAAACACTTTTACTCCGTTCTGATAAAAGCTTCTAATAAAAAAACCTTCCACATCCAGGCCTTTTACATTCCGTCTCATATCCATTCCTTTTAAATATGAATTATTTCATTTCTGCAATGAATCGGTTATTACGTTTCCGCTAGACTACTTTGGCACGCGTCAAAGTTGCTGAATATTTCAATGTGTAGGGAGAGAGCCTCATTATATTTAGATGAACAGGAACGGTATTCATTGTATTGTTTGAGCAGGAAAATAAGTTTCAAATGGATGTTTATTCCCACCACGAATATTACCGAGCATTTTCATTTGATCATGCCTTAAATATTTTAAGCTCGTGGTTTAATGAATAGCATGAAATACAACGCATGAAAGACTGGGCAACGTTGATCCGTTAATGCGGCAAAAGCTGTTTAAACGTAAGAAAAATCTGGTTGCAAAGGAAAACGTATAATTTTATCATACTTTAGATACAACCAACAGAAAAAAGTTCAAGGCCAAGGAAAATCAACCACCGCAGTCCCTAGTCCCCCTCGCTAGGGACTTATTTTTTATCGTTTTTCTCAAGTATGCCTTATGAATAGAGTACACCCTTTAACCCAATAAGGTTCGCTATTGCACAGTAAGCACAATCAGAACGACCCCGCGAGTATCCTATAAACTCATACTACAGTTTACTTTACCATCATAGCCACCTGCAAAGGAGGATAAGCTATCAAGATTTTGCTATCGTTCCATGATAAATCCCGAGCGAATGCCAGATGTTTCGAATGAACCCTTTTCAGTTGATTTACCGGGGATCCACGTACCCCCTCTCCTATGTGAGATATTATCCTTCTCAGATCGGATCATTTCTGGGTAGTTTCTGTCAACAAATACTTTGAGAGCATTTAATTAGAAACTACATTTTTAGGGCTCGTCGCATCATTGGTCATATTTTTAGAAAAGTCATGCTCTCCTGTCAGGATACCCTATTGCCATTAGGCCTTGATACGACAAACTATAACAGTCATGCCACCTCGGGAGCTAAGCTGAATTTCCGCATTATTGCTTTTGCATGAGTTATTCCTTGAAAATATTCATACTAATACATGCAGTAACGTACATATACATGAAAATTTCTGGAAATTTTTCTTCCATTATTTGTCGATGAATCAACCTCTAATTTCTCTGTGACGTGTCCTATAGCCAGAAATTCCTGCTCAGTTGATAAGAAGATAACGTTATCTTATTCCCTTGAACTTACCTTTGGATTCTCGCACGCGCGAATAAATTTTAAAAAAAGAAAAAGAAAGACATTACTGAAAACGTACATGACTTGTTTAAAATTTCAAAATGATGTAAAACGGGATAATTATAGACTTGTGAGCAGCCCACTGAGTTACTGCCCTTTAAGATCGGTATTTAAAAGGAATAAAGAAGAAAATATTTTTAGTGAAACGAATTAAGAAAACTATTTTCTCACCATTTAAATTAATATTCTTAAATTTCAAAGTAAATTAAGTTATAATATTTGGTCTACGTTTATGAGGGTATGAAACAGATAGGAATAATCTGATAGAAAAATGTAACAAACATAACTTTCGTTTAATAAATGCAATTCATATCAAAATTACAATTTCAAACAACTTCATTGTGAAAACTTAATATAATTATAATAATATAACTTAATTCAAAACTCAATATATTATTTCTTTGAATATATTCAGGGGATAATATATTCAATATACCAGCTAAGAGATGTTTTATGCGTTTTAATTTAATTAACAGTGGAGCTCTAAAAACTGCTGTTTAATTTAATTTGGCGACCTTCCCTTCTACTTTGACTTTAATATATATTTACACAGATAAAAATCTCATTAATTACGAATATACTGTGTAAGTTAAAATTCTCTTTAAACGTGTGTTTTAGCTTCTTTTTTGTTTCAATTAATGTATGGAATAAATGTGCGCCTGTTAGGCAAATTTTATTGCAAATTGTTCAATTATTAAGCTGGAGTTCAAATTTCTTGGCACAAATAAGTTTAATAATTTAAATCATTGCATAAATTTTCGCTTAAGAATATCTGCTGTGCAAGCTAATACTTTTTAACTAAACAGAAATATTTGAGAATTTTTTAACTGATAAATACAAGTTTGAGGTATGTTATTTAAATGAAACACTTTTATGAGGAAGATGTATTACATTACATAACTTTCCCTGGAAAAGAAAAAGCTCACTATCATTTGCTTTTTAAAGAGCTTTACTTTATATAAACTTTTACAGCGAATTATAATTCAATAACTAATATTTTTTCAACTTTAAAAATGTTAACCTTAAAATCAAAGAACATACCTGATTGTATCACATCAAGCAATGATGCTCCCATAGCTGTATTTCTGTTTTTCAAGTTCTCGAAAACTTCTTTCGACAAGTGCTTCTTCAGTAGCGATTTGCACCCTTTAGCATCCTGAAGTTTACGGAAGCCGGCTTCCAATTTCTCCAAAGTTGCTTGATCCACCATTTTCGAAGATGCACCGATACCGCTTCTGGAACAAAAATCAACTTAAAGAATGAGGGCGAAAATTGAAAAACTAAGAACAACTCTGATGGATTGATCCTTCTCCCACAACGGAATCGATTGCACAGAAGAGTGTACAAATTCCGTCCTGACTCTCAACTGCTAGTGTACTTTGTACTCGAGTGATAAGGGACGATCCAGTCAGTGTACGGTAAGGGGAGGATTGGTTGCTTCTGCGCATGCCTCTAGGATGAAGTAGGGGAGACTAAGCTTGGTGACTATCGATTATTTATTCTTCTAAGAGCTATTATTCCAAGAGCGGTAATTAAAGTTTACTAATTTTTTCCCCCATTCCTCAAGTTCAAAGCGAGAAAAGGAGAGCATAGGACACAAAGTTTCAAAAATATTAGACTAGGAAATGTGTTTAAAACTTCCTAAAATATGTGATTATCTTTTCCGATCTCATAAATTTGAATCATTAAACTATTTTTAACTTTAGCCCACAATTATTCCCTTTATTATTTTTTTTAAAAGACCACACCTGTTGCCTCTGACAGTTTAGTTTGAAATAACTACAACATTCTTAAATAACGTGACACTCCTTTTTTTTTTCTTTTTTACCAGCAAAATTGTCATTTCAACCTTAAAAATAATAAAATACTATTTTAAGTAGCGACTACAAACTTTATTACCAGAAAACTTGCGTTTTTGAATATCCATAAAACCTCAATGAATTTCCTTTGACAATACTTTATTATCAAAATCATTTATTAAATCAGTAATCTGCACAGTTATAGAAAAGCTGCAAAATTATGCTTAGTTAAAAGGTAACATTACTTTTTTATTTCCTGAGACTAGAAAAAAGGTTATAAACTAAAATAAAGTTCTTTCATTTAAATTTGCTTAAATCAATATGAAAAATAAACTAAGCTTTTAATTTACTTAGTTCCCATTTAGTAATTAAAAAGGAAAATTGTTTAAAAATGCAATAAATAAATAAACACATTTTAAACAGGTACATATTCGTTAAAAAAATCACTGAAGTATAATTATCAATTTATTAAGTTTTTGGAATTTTTTAAATACTGTTGATTTCGCTATAACTTTTTGAAATCTTTTCCTTCTGTAACGGAATTTTCAGAATTAATCTTTGCGTGTTTTCTTCACAAATTTCGACACTGAAAACGCCTAGGAATATATTACCGCAAATAGTAAAATTTCGAAAGACGACTAATGTGAATTTCAAAATATTCTTGATATCGGCTTGAAAAAAAACCAAGATTTTGGAGCTTAAATGTAAATTTCCTAGAGATTAATTTTCATTTTGCTAACTGGAAAACTCAGTGAATTTATATGACAAGAATGGAACGAAAGACTGTTTTCCATGACCAATGTGTATACTGAATTCCATATGTTCATAATTCTTAAAAATATATTAGCACAGGAAATTTTGAACAGTTTTCTATCTTTATTTTATTTTTATTTTTACAAAACCAGAAACACATTATTATGATCTTTCAGCCCAGAAGATAAAAAATGTGTCTTTCATATTTTACAAGTTAATGAAAATAATTAAAAAATTATTTTAAATCCTTCATGTGTGAACATGCGTTTCTCTTCACTTCTCTTCTCTCTTTCTTCCTGTGTGTGTATATACATATATACATTTACAGTGAACCTTATCTAAGGCGGCCAGTTATGGTTCTGAGTAAACGCGGCCGTTTTGAGGGGGGCCATCGAACAGGGTTGGACGGCTAGAGAAGTTTCCATATCTATATATATGCATATATATTAAAATATATATATATATATATATACATATATATACATTTATATATATATATATATATACATATATACATTTATATATATATATATATATATATATATATATATATGCATACAGTGCTAGATTTCTAGAAATAGAGGTGCCGTAACGGTATCCTTCCGGGTTGTGTGTGTGGGGGGGGGGGGGAATTCAAATTATTGGCCAGAAAAATTTGATGATGTAAGAATTTCAGATACAAATTTTAATGATTTTAAATTAGTATTTTTAAATGTGCTTTATGCATTTATTTAGTACAACAAATAGCTTCACTGCAAATTATGTAGTAATTTTACTTTTTTTAATAAAATTGATCAATATATTAAGGAGTAAAAAAACATTGAATGACTTAAGTTCTACTTTAAGTTGTTCATCTTAAAATTTAAACTATTATATATGTATAATTTTTTCATGCATTTTTAATCTTTATAGATTTTTTTAAATTGCATTTTCATCAGCACATTGACTTAAGTATTATTTTAATTTTAGCATCCTCAGATATTCATGACAGATGATTCTTCAGCAGAGAAAGGGGCTTTAAAAAGAGTCTGGGATAATAGTAGGAAGTTGTTGTGTCAATTTCATGTAGCTCAAGCCGAGTGGCGCTGGCTTTTTACTCATGGCATTCCAAATGACGAAAGACTCCGTTTGATGAGTCTTTTTCAATCAGGAAGACTACTGTTTTCTCTAAATTATAAATTTCGATATGCATAATTTTTAAATAATTTTAATTTTTCTAACATTTTTGGCAGTTGTTTCAATACTTTTGATCAAGTATTAAAAGTTGAAATATTCCATTCTCCTATCAGTACAGTTCATAGTTAATTTCTCTGGTTTAACTAATTCTAACAAAGAGTTTAATTTAGGTTTTATAATTTGTATCAACTTGATATTGATTTGTTATAATAGGGCTCAAAATTCAAATTGTATGATTTAAAATATATATATATATATATATATCGATTTAAACATATAGATTTTTGTTGTGAAAATAGGGTTCTATAAATAGTGTTATTGATCTAATTGTGAAAGATTCATACGCTTACATGTATTATTTGTTACACTTTGGATGCAGGTTTAAAATGCTAATGTTTTTTTAACACTTTTCAACAAAGAGAATTTTAAATACAAATTTAAGAGCACTTTTTTAAAAATGATTATAAATTAGTTTTAAAAAATGTGTTTTTAAGTATTTATTTACAGCAAACAATTATTATTATTATTATTATTATTATTATTATTATTATTATTATTATTATTATTATTTGAGAAAATATCTAGAGGTAGTATTGCTGTGTTCTAAGTTGATGATGATTGTATGAAAGTAAAAATTTTAATTTTTATCATTTCTTAAGTGATGTATGCTGCTTCAGAATATGAACTTGTTAAAGCTACCGCTAATATTTTAAAGGAAAAACACAAGTATCCTGATTTTGTGAAAAGATTTTATGCTTTTTTTAACCGTAAAGTCGAATGGGTATTATTTTATAGAAACGATTTACTGACTCGACAAAACAATACGAATAATTTTGCAGAAATATCCATAAGACTTATGAAAGATGTAGTTCTCTGCCGCACAAAAGCCTTCAATGTGGTTGCTTTGTATGAATTCTGTATAACGGTTTGGGAGCTGTATCTGGTATAAAGGCTTTTAGACTATGCCTATGCAAGAAAGCATAAACCTGCAATTTTGTACAGTTCATTATTAAGAAAAAGCAGCAATTTCAGTGAAAGTGACATCGAAAAAACTGATGATGGCACTTTTAAAATCAAGAGTGGGGAAAACACTTATGTAATAAACATAGATATCGGTGCTTGCTCTTGTCCTGCTGGGATATCGGGGTCTTTTTGTAAGCACCAATGTTTTTTGATGAATTTAAGAAAAATAAAGCCACCAAATGCACCCCCAATAACGCAAGCGGATCGCCATGAATTGGCATTGTTAGCACTGGGGCCTAAATGCCCTGAAATGGCTTTTTAAAATCATTTTCAAATTTCTGAAGAACAGGAATATGAAAAAAATGTACAAGAAGTTTCCCAGGTGGAGTCATCTGAACCAGAAGAACAAAGCAGAAATCAGCCAATGGACTCTTCTGAAATGGACAACCAAGAGCATTCTATGGCCACCCCTGAACAAAATGAATTACTTAAAAAAAGAATTCGAAAGACTTGCCAGCCTTGCTTCTTCTGGAATGACAAGTAATGGTGCTGGTAGACTTTTAAAAATATTTTAAAAAATTGAGTCTGTGGATGACTTAAAAAATTTATATGTTTTAAAAACAATTGGTCAAAAGACCAAAAGAATTAAAGTACAGCCCACAGCAATATCCAGATGCCAAGGACTTGTAAAATCAAGCAAAAAGCTTTCCTCTGGCCGTCCTCCACTAGCTGGTTCTAAAAAATGCTTAAAAATAAAGAGACAACTGAGCCAAAATATTACGAACAATTCTCAAAAAGATTCATTTTTAGAATTTAATTTATTAAATGCTGATCACGTAATTTCTTTTCTTTTTGTGACACTTTAAACTAATTTTGCATCTTGTGCATAACAACGAAATAAGCAAAAAATAATAATTTTTTATTCTTTCTAATGCGGCATACAATTGGACATTATCCAAAAAAAATATTAAAATACAGTAAAAGAAATGTTTCTCAGATTGTACTATATTCTTTAGTATGTTCTATTAGATTTGATTTGAATATTTTCTTCTACATTATTTTGTCTATACAAAAAATCCATTGTAATTTTTTTTAGAAATATATTTTTTCGTTTTTTTTTTTTTTTTACATCAATTGCATACATTGATCATTGTATTTATTATAAATATACAGTGGCTCCCAAAAGTGTTCGTACACTTACGATTTTCAATGAAATAGGGGTCTATACATTAATTAACATGAATATTTCAGAATGGGTATTTAATAATAAGATCTATAATCTATTCTTAACAAAACTACATGAAATATTTTGAAAACATAGTAAAACTTTATTTTTAAGAAACCAGTAATCAAAAAGTAACACAAAATAGTAATCTCACAAAAGTCATCGTACACTGAAATATTTTCGAATACATTCATAATTAAAACTATCGTCTGGCGCTTTATTTTAATTTTGAATTGTGGTGGCATTTAAAATATCGTTTCGCTTTAATTTTTGCTTGCCTACTCCATAATATTCTATTTATTATTTAAAAATGGCTCGTAGTCGTAAAGAAACAACAAACAGCATTTGAAAATTGATTATTTTTCATCATAGTAGTGGTAAATCAGTTCGAAATATTTCTAAATTACTTATTTTATCCCATTCTACTGTGCAGTATGTGATAAAACGCTTTAAAGAAGAAAATTGGATCGAAAACAAGGTAAGAAAAGGCCGTCCGGCAAAGTTAACAAAACGTGATCAGAGATTTATAATTGGAAAATTTGTGAAAAAGACACGTTTGAGTGCTGTAAAAGTTTATACAGAATTTAATGAAACATTTTCTACTTCAATTTCACCTGAAACTGTTCGACGAGTTCTCAGTGCAGCTGAATTACATGGGCAGTCTGCCCGTAGAAAATTTTTTGTGAGTGAGAAAAACAGAAAGCTTAGGCTTTCCTTCGCACTATCAATGATAAATAAGCCCCAAACATATTGGAATAAGTCTTATTTGCCGATGAAAGCAAGTTAAACATTTTTGGTTCCGATAACTGTATGGAGAAGAAAAAATGAGGAACTTAATCCCAAGAACTTAGTAGGAACAGTTAAGCATGGCGGTGGAGGTATCCTTGTGTGGGGGTGCATGTCAGCATCAGGACTAGGTAATTTGGTATTTATTGATGACATAATGAATCATGCTGTTTATATAAATATTTTAAGAGACAATTAAAAATTATCAGCCCAAAATTTGGGTATTGGAAACAACTTTGTTTTTTATCATGATAACGATCCTAAGCACACAGCCCTCAACGTTCTCCTCTGGTGTCTCTATAATTGTCCACGAGTTTTGAAAACACCACCTCAATCGCCAGATTTAAACCCAATAGAACATATTTGGAGAGAACTGGAGGTTCGAGTAGAAAAACACGACATTCACACGAAAAGCGAACTAAAAACAATTATGATGAAAGAATGGATGAACACTGATGCAGAAATTACAAAAGAACTAGTGCAATCTATTCCCAGACGTTTAAAACTGTTGTGGATGCTAAAAGATATCCTACAAAATATTAATTTAACGAAAAATTTGAATATTTACTAATATGTAGAGATTTTTTACAAATGTACGATGACTTTCGTGAGATAAAGTTTTTGTTACTTTTTGATTATTGGTTTCTTAAAAATAAAGTTTTACTATGTTTTTAAAATATTTCATGTAGTTTTGTTAAGAATAGATTATAGATCTTATTATTAAATACCCATTCCAAAATATACATTTTAATTAATGGACAGACCACTATTTCATTGAAAATCGTAAGTGTACGAACACTTTTGGGAGCCACTGTGTGTATATATATATATATATATATATATATATATATATGGCATTAATTGCATATATTGACCGATGTATTTAATTTGAATGTGCTCCATAGCGAAGTACAGGTTTTCAGCTAGTATTTGTATATGCTTACATGTACTAGAGATGGTAAAATGCTGTGTTCCATTGCCTTTTTTTTTAATTTAGAAAAAGAAAATTTTGATAGAACACATCTTTGGATGACATCGCAAGCAATATAAGAAGTTGACCTTTAAAGTTTTCAGTAACAACTTTAAAGGTCATCAGAGCATTTTTATATGTTGAGAGATTAATCACAAAAAAAAATATTTCAGGTAGTCTCTTTTAACGAAATTACCGCAAGTTATTAACGTAGGATTACTTATCGTTTTCTTACCTCTTTTTGTTTTTTCTTTCGCACATTTTGGTATATTTCTGTTTAACTGTTTACTGCTACTGACTTTGGCGTACTGACAAAATTATAACTCAACGTAGGACAATTTTTTTTTCTTTCGAAGGACCGATATTGAGGAACGTTATCCTACGTTAAAACTTAATGTACAAACATCAAATTTATGTCAGTTTGCATGGATTTTTTCTTCTTTTTTTAATAAATTATACTGCATGGGTTTATGGTGGTGATGCTACTGCATGAATAAAACTAAAAGATGATTCTCTTAACATTCATATTTATCTCTTTTGTATGTTGTAAATAGTGTTCTTATTCAAAAATGTGTTACCTTTACTGGTATCTGTGTTTTAAAAAAGTTATTCCATTATTGTCCACACACATTTTTCTATTGCTAATGGGTAAATGTACTTTTTAACATTTCTTCAGTAAACTAAAACATAATCATTGCATTAGTAATGTTTTAAAATTGAAATCAACATCAATAGTGTTTTGTAGAATAATAAATTGAAATATTAATAGTGATAAAAAAACTTACAAGTAAAAAAATTTGTTCAAATTTGGAATTAAGTTTTTTGCATGACATTTAATTGATACCTCTGATGGGGGAATATTTATTATATTACTAAAGTATTGCATGAAACTTATTTTTTCATACGTATGAATATTTAACTCACTTATGATTATGAAATGTTTTGTGCATGTGTTCCATCTACTAACTGCCTTTTGCATGATATAAGATATAATTTTTAAGTTTATTCCCTTTCAGATATTCATGCAGTCATATTGGCTGAAAGTAAGTGTTGGTTATAGGGTGTGCATGCATTCCATCAATTGTCTAACAGATGTAATTTTTAGAACTAACAGTATTAATAAGTTTATTCCCTTTCAGATATTCATGCAGTCATATCGGCTGAAAGGAAGTGTTGGTTATGCAGTGTACATGCATTCAAGCTATTGACTTCTGTGTGATATAACACATGTAATTTTTACAATTAATAGTATTTATGAGTTTTTACCCTTTCAGATCTTTATCCAATGAGTATTGTCTGAAAGGAGTTAAAGATTGTTATGTGTCATTTGAATGTGCTATTTCTATTAACAGCTTTATGTATAATTTTATAGAAATTATTTTTAATGATAAATGTTAATGTTTCTATTTTACCAGGGTAGTTGAAAAAACAAGGAACTGATTGATGGTGTAATTTTCTTTCAAGTTCTAGTACTGGAAGTCCTGCTATAAATGTATATTATACTTCTAATTTATATATATATATATATATATATATATATATAATATTGATTCATAAGAATAACTTTTTTCGTTTTTAAAAGTAATTCACATGTACCTAAGATGGAAGTGAAAGGGATTTTGTAATCATCTAACTAAACTAAATTAAAAATAATTTATTTATTTTTCTTTTTTAAGGCATCTGATCATTGCTGAAAGTGATTGTTTTGTCATTGAAACCGTTTTTCTTCCCCATCATATGTTCAGTTTAATTTCTGTGAACGTATTCATTAATAACGTTGAATTAAAAAAATAAAGTTCTATATAGCATCTTGAGAATAATAATCATTAGTTATGTGTTTCAACTTTTGTCCTTAGTAGTTCACTGTGAAATAAGATAAAAGTTACTTTTGCTGCTGCCTGTTATGAAGCTTAAATACTTTCCGTCCATACTAATATGTAAGTATATGTATTTCTATTTACCGCTTTTAATGGTTTAATTAGCAGATTGTTCATTATAATGCGTGTCAAACAAGAAAAATATATTCACAAGTGACATGTTTTTATGAAAGCTCTTTCTCAAAATATAATTTTAAATTAGTATTTGTAGTTATTGTTTACTGTTTAATCACTAGGTTAAAATGTGTTTTATATGAATATTCAGTGAATGATTAATTTACTGACTAAAGTTGTCTAAAATATTAGTGTATTAAGCTAAATGAGTACTTGCTCAATGCTGCTGTAAAATTAAAAAGCAGTGTCTGATCAGTGGACTTTTTTGGCTAGTAGATTTTAACAAATAAACTTAAATACCTACTGGAGTATATTACTTTTTACTTAAACACTGTCATATTTTCCCTTTGAAATTATTCATATATCTTGCAAATAATTGCATACATTGACCGTTGTATTTAATTTGAATATTTTCCTTTGCATTATTTGTTCTATAAAAATATCCGTTACGATTTTTTATAAATATATATATAAATATATTTTTGGCATTAATTGCATAGATAGACCATTGCATTTATTATAAATATATATATATATATATATTGGCATTAATTGTATACATTGACTGTTGTATTTAATTTGAATGTACTCCGTAGCGAAACACGGGTACTCAGCTAGTGGGAACTATATCATTATAATATTACTGTTTAGAGCAGGTCTGCACAACTGGAAATTTGATGAGGGCCATATAACTTTATGGATAGCTGCTGTGGGCCGCAAGAAAATAGTATTAATGAGAAAACAAAAATGATTTGTTCTAACAAATGAATTATTGGTTATTTTTAGAATTTAATAAATATTAATATCCATTGCTTATATACTCTTTTCGTACTATTATAAATCTAAAAATATTCTGTATTTTGCATGTGATTCAGCAGCCTTTTTTAACTTTTTTACATATTCTATTCATAAGTAATTGATTGTTGCTTAGTATATGTTAATTTTTAAATCATAGTTCATTCTAAAAAATTTATTTTTTAATCCTGTATACTGTATAAAGGACAGAAAAGAATTTGCGATTTTCAATTCATATTCTACTTATAAAAAGTTCTCATCAGTCAAATAAAGAAAGCATCAACTAAAGAAATTTCATAATGGAACCTGAACAAGTAAAAGGTTCATTAAAATTAATGTATAAATATTCTATGTAACAAGCATTCAAGAAAGTAACGAATGATATGAGGGAATGTTTGAAAGTATGTAAAAAGCGTTTTTAAAAATGTTAATGCAAACATTCTTTAAGCTTCTCTCATGGGGGAAAATTATAACAGTATAAGTATCAATATTGCTATATAATGAAAATCTAATATACAAGGTATGTGGAGAAAATTAAATTTATAAAACATTAGATGTTAAAAGCATTATACAGATATTTGAAACACAAGAAAATATTAAATAAACCAATAATTTTTAAGTTGCCAGCTATTGAAAACCTTCTCCACATGCAAACTTAACACGAGAAATGCCAAGTTGACACGCATGCGCAGTCAGGCAATCTGAAATCCTCGCTTCCTTAAGCTAATCGCTCCTGTCTGTAGTCGCTTGTACTCTTTTCGCCAAACCGCCAAGCGGGTGCCGAAATCGTACGTCTTTCAAAATATGCATCCGGGAGTGTTGCTTCGATGAATACCATCCGTAGGGATGCACACCTGCTTCGTTTTCTTGGTCGTGCTGACGCCCATAAGCCTTGATCCCAAAGTCCAACCTCTCTGCTAGGTTAATGTGGTGCAAAGCACGTCGAAAGTGGACCTTAGATCAGCAGATACGGGTTCTCTGGATCGATGAATCAAGGTTCACCCTCTACTGTTCGGATGGCAGGGTCTGGGTCTGGCGTCTGTCTGGAGAACGCCTCCTGCCAGAATACATTGTTCCCTCACTAAAGTTCGGCGGAGGTGGAATTATGGTCAAAATTAATATGAATAAATTTCGTTTTTCTTTTTTATCACAGGTGTCCAAATACTTATTGGTAGATAGTGTATATATATATATATATATATATATATACTGGACCCTTGGTCCCAATTCATGGTAAGCTCAGCGCCGACGCCTACTGCACTATTTTGGATGACAGTGTGCTTCCTAAGTTGTGGCAGTTTTACGGGTTGGCCCCATGTTACTTCCAGGACCACTCTCATGCTGCGAGGTCCAACATGGATTGGTATGCTGACAATCGGTTAACCGAATGAACTGGCCTGCCCAGAGCCCAGACCTGAACCCTGTCGAGAACCTCTGGGACGAGTTGGATCGCTGAATTAAGGTGTGCAACAACCGTCCAAAATCGTTGAAGGAACTTTCATGTCATCTCCAAGCCGAATGGAAGAAAATACCACTAGCCGTCATACAAGGACATGTGGAAAGCATGCCCCGGAGGGTTGAGGCTTTAATTGCCTCTCGTGAAGGCTCTACCAACTATTGAATATGAATAAATTTTGTTTTTCCTTTCTATCACAGGTGTCTGAATACTTATTGGTAGACAGTGTATGTGTGTATACATATATATATATATATATATATATATATATATATATATATATATATATATATATATATATATATATATATATGTATATATATATATATATATATATATATATATATATATATATATATATATATATACATATGTATATATATACATATATATATATATACATATATATATACATATATATATATATATATACATATATATATATATATATATATATATATATATATATATATATATATATATTGATATTGTAATTTGAACTTTTCTTTTCTGTTCCCCTATATTTTGATGCTTTTTTTTTCCCTTTAAAAAGAAATATAGTTAATGTTTTTACTAAATCATTTCAGAGTGACTAAAACAAGTGTTTTTCTTCTTTTTTAACTTTTACAAAGGTAATCTACACATATTATTCGATTACTTTTAGGCTTTTGTGTGGACAGTTTGAAGTTAACAGATGCCCAGAGCCATTTGGTCGATTAATTTTATATACACTTTTCAAGCACACATTTTTATTACTTTCCATTCTACCACAGAAAATACATAAAAAACTTCCTGTCTAAAATGCTACAAATCTTACATATGAATCGGGGGGGGGGGGATCAAATGCTTCAAATTTGTACCTTGAAACTTTTACTTTGAATCTCCAGAGAGGAAAGTTCTTTATTCAGTTTAAAAATTAATATATTATAACATGGTTTCATTACTAGACTTCCCCTACAAATTAAATTTATAACAAATACTAAAAATATATATTCAGGATGGGGAGTAAAAAGCATCACAGGTTAATGGTATAATCCTGTAATTTTTCTGTAATCCTGTAATTCCTGTAATTTAAGACAGTTTTCCCAAAATGTCCTGATTTGATTTCAAAGCAGTTAAAATTCAGAGAATATATTAACCTGAAAAGCTAATATGACTTTGATAGCAAAAATACATTCCATTTAAAACGCCTACTTACAAAATTAAATACTTAGTTTCAAAGAGAAATTCCTAAGAAAAAATGAATACGTTTATGTAGATTTTATCAGATACAAACATATGCATACCACTCAAAAACATCCTTATGCATGATTCTGAACTCTGAAAATACATCGTCTTAAAATTCTGTTCTTTGTTTATTACAAACGCTCAATGTTTTCTGAGTTTTCCTCTTATCTATGAAGAGATGAGGAATAACCTATGGATAAGTATAAAGTTTAGTTTAGGAGTATAAAGATATTATTGTCCTGAAACAAGTGACCTAGATTACATTCGGCTTGAATCACACTTAGTCACTAAAAACATAAAAGGCTTTTCCTTCGCCTATGTATGAATAGAACGCATAGATATGGAACAGAAGATTTCCAAATTTCAGTATCGCTACTGATTCGTCCAAATTCTCTTGAATCAAGCCAAGAAGTAAAAAGTTAACACGAATCTAGAAATACTCATGGGTAAATTATTCTTATTATAATGTTGCAGTTTTAGGGTTGTGTCAGTAATAGCTATATCTGAATCTATTTCTTTATTTGAGAACATTTGCAACGTTAAATTATAAGAATTAATTCAAAATTATTAAAACCTATGCTTCATTAAATTTTATGCTTAGAATTTTAATCAAGTACTGGAAATTTCTGTCTTTTAAAACTGAAATATACTGTAAAACAGCTGGGTACATAAAAACTATAACTCTAGATAAATTATGCATAAGTATTAAAAAGCTTGGAAAAGTATATTTAAAAAGGTATATTTGTTGAAACTGAATCTACTCCTCTTGTAAAAATACAGGGTGTCCGGCTAAAGGTATCCAAAAGTCATGACTTATTTTTACGGAACTACCCATTAGAATTTTTTTTAAAAATTATTTAAATAGAAAGAACATCTCATCAAGTTTTAATAACAATCATAGATTTCTATCATAGTATCATAGATTTCGATGTGTGCACCTTTTGTACACGACTAACGTCTAAATGGTAATCAAATTTTCTCCAAGATTTCGTAGCATATCAGGCGTTATTAGAATTTTTTGCTTAGGTATTCATTAAATCCGTTGTGTATAAACAAAAATTGAAACTGGGGATGAGTTGAACAAGCGTATCATTTTACCAATTCGTGTAATAACTCCTGATACGCTACGAAACACTTGGAGAGAACTGGATTACCATTTAGACGTTTGTCGTGCTACAAAAGGTGTACGCATCGAAATCTATGATACTGTGATCGAAATCTACGATTGATATTAAAACTTGGTGAGATATTCTTTCTATTTAAATAATTTTTTTTTAAATTTTAATTGGTAGTCCTTAGAAATAAGTCATGACTTTTGGATACCTTTAGGCCGGATACCCTGTATATTCTTTTTATCCGAAAGAGTTAAGATTAGGTTATTAACCCTTCTGTCATTTCTTAGACATAAAAAAACATATCTCTGCTTAGATTTATCTCTGTTATACAAGACACATCTCTATTAAGAAAAACTCCCAAGAAGAATCATAATATTCGGAATTCTTTATAATTTTTCAGCTATAAAATATGTATGTATGAATGTATGTATGTATGTATATATATATATATATATATATATATACACTGCTGGCCACCCAAATTGCAACACCAAGAAAGACAAGAGATATCACAACAAAATTTATTTTGTAGATAACATGTTGACCAAGTATCAAATGATTAAATTTATAGACTTCTGTGAAGTGTGGTTCCTGCCAAAATCAGTAGCCAGAGTAGCCGCCATTGTTGGAGATCACCGCTGCCACACGCCTCGGCATTGATTCAAAGAGACTTTGGATGAGTTCTTGGGGTACAGCAGACCAAGCAGCTTCCACACGTTGCCAAAGTCGATCTGCTGTGGCAGATGGGGATGGAATCTGGGTCAATCGTACAGCAACCATGGACCACATGTTTTCTATCGGCGAAAGATCCGGAGAGCGAGGCGGCCAGGGAAGCAATTCAATCTGGCGATTGACGAAGAACCGTTGGACAATGCGTGCCACGTGTGGTCGCGCATTATCCTGTTGAAATATGGCTGTCGGCAAGCCCTGAAGGTAAGGAAGGACAACTGGCTCCAACACCTCGGAGATGTAGCGCTGGCTGTTTAAAGTACCGGCAATGCGTACTAGAAGTGTGCGAGAGTGATATCCAATACCGCCCCATACCATAATACCCGGTGCAGGACCAGTGTGGCGGTGCATAACGCAGCTGTTCAGCATCCTTTCTTCTCGGTGTCTCCAGACTCGAATACGACCATCGTGGTGTTGCAGACAGAAGCGTGACTCGTCAGTAAAGACAATTTCATTCCATTCTGCCGTCCACATCCTTCTGTCATCGCACCATTGGCGGCGGAGGCGTCTGTGGTTCTGCGTCAATGGTAGACAAAGCAATGGACGTCTTGCGTACAGACCACTCTGCTGTAAATGGCGTCGAATGGTACGCGCAGACACTGGATGATGCGTTACAGACTGCATGTGCTGTGCTATGGTTCGTGATGTGACTGAGCGATCCGTCACTGCCATGCGCACAATTTGCCTGTCATCACGTGAAGGGGTGCGCTGAGGTGGATGCGATTGAACACGCCGGTCCGTCGTACCCTCCTGCATCCAACGATCACATATCCGCATTACAGTTGTTTGGTTTCGTTCAACACGACTACCGATTTCCCTGAAAGATAATCCACAATCTCGGTAGGCCACTATCCTTCCTCTGTCGAACTCGGATACTTGATCAAAACATGATCGCTGTTTTCGACGAGGCATAATTGATCGTTTTTTGAAAAAACCACAAGAAAAACACTATTGCCGAACTTGAAATCGTCGAAATCTCCAAGCCTTAAATAGCGCTTTGAAGTGGCGCCAAAGGCGCGCGTGATGTGCGTCTGCGCTGAAATTCTAATCATTTACATATCTTACCTCCGCTAATGCATGTTGTAAATTTCATGTTATTTGCATGTTTCCTTCAGGGTGTTGCATTTACAGTGGCCAGCAGTGTATATATATATATATATATATATATATATATATATATATATATATATATATATATATATATATATATAATGTGTGTGTGTGTGTGTGTGTACGTATCGTTTTTTAAATAACTATGGATGTGCAATATTTAACGTTTATTGCTGAAACTTTTCTTTCAGACATATATTTTCAAAAACTCACAAAATACAAGTAGTATTGATTCGTGCTGTTAAAGTTTATTGATGCATCGAGTCAGATTATTACTCATCTCACGCAATCCAGGGCTTTCTTTTGCAGTAAATGGATGTTAGCGACTAATGATCTCCATTTATGTTAAATTAGTTCACTTTGCTCTTCATCACTATTGATGACTTTATTCACATAAAAATCCAAATTTTTTTTTTCTGACAATAGGCTTCAAACGAGGCCATTTGATTAATGTCAGTTTATAGAGTGTTTCTGTTTAGATTCCAAATGCTGGCTAGGGATATATTTTTTTACAAAAAATTATACCTATTTATTCGGTGCTAGCATATCGCTCTCCCGGATTTATAAACTGTAAATTATTTTCACTCTTGGATTTAGTTTGTTCTGTACAGAAAAAAAATTATACAGTTGAAAGCTGCAAAGAGTTGTTAATTTGTGGTAGAATAAAAACATTAAATATGACGCGAATAATAGAATCTACTTAATAAACGTTTAATTCTAAACTAAAATGCAATGCGAACGTTGAAAATTGCTGCTAATAGAACTACTAAATCTTATATTTTAAATTATAATTATAGCTAATCATTTTGTTCTTTATGGTGCTGGTCTGCAGATGTGGAACAATTTCAATCAAGTGAAAAATAGAGATGCATGATAGCAATTTTTCTTATACGAGCAATGAAATAAAAGACCTCTCTTTATGTTTTTATGTTTCTATGCATACCAATTACTGTAAAAATGGTAAAATTATAGCAGTTTCTGAATATATTCTACTATGTAACTAACTGGATTTAAAATAATATAGAGGCATAATAACATAGATGAAAACGTACTTTCATTTTAAATTTTTTTTCAAATGTATCTTTCTTTTATTTCTTTTTATGAAACCCTGCTTCCCTCTCTTAAAATTTCAAGTCTTATGAGTTAATTTTACTACTTTTATCTTGTAAAACTCTTTATCTTTAAGGGTATTATCACTTCACTTTTGATAGTAAGAACGGCTCGTGGGTGACCTTTCCTACAATTTATCTTATCATTAACCAACATTGAGTTACCAGTTAAAGATATTATTTTGTTTGTTATCTACGGTGATATCCTCTTAAACATTTATAGCCAGATTTTTTACTTCCGTGAAGCACACATCGGGCCCGACCAGGCTTTAGCCCCACTGGGATAATCTCGTGCGGATAGACCCGCAGCAGGCAACTACTCCGCGAACGACCCAGACAGCCCCCCCCCCCCACACACACACACACACCCCACACCCTCAGGACAAACCCTACAAAGCAAGAGACACAGACGGACTCCGAGCAGGACAGACGGATAAGCCAGAAAAATAATTAAATTTTGAAAACGACAATGCTCTGCCGGAGGACTCTACTAACCTAATGCCATCTGTTGGCTAGTGTAATAATTAGACAAACAGAACGACGAATATTTTCTCACTGGAAGAAGTAGACATTTGAGATCTTCAAGAACTTGAAGAATCCAGTTACCTAGTTCTTGCGATCAGGTGACGATATAGGCTTCGGGCTGAAGTGCGCGGTTCTGGTTTATATAGCACCACAAGGGTTGGAGACCGTCTTATAGCTTGTTTCCCCCCGCAATTTTGACCGACCACCACCAGGTGGGACATCCGGGGGATTGTACCCTCTCCCAGCTTCTCTGACCTCATATAGGGACTTTCCGGTCTACGGATTTAACGTGCCCATATCTGATCTAGACACGGTGGTATTTAATGGCTCTTGTCGGATTCGATCCGAGCACCCTGAGTACCGAAAGCCAGCGCGCTACGACAAGGCTATCTCGAGTCCATTTCGCTAATTAAACATAGTCAAAGGGCTTCTTATATTTTTAGTTAAATGAGAATACAAAAAGACTTCAAAGAGTGCCAATAAAATAATTCAGCTTTGAGGAATAATTTTCCATTCATTGTAGATAAATAAATTTTTTGCAACCTAAGGTGTGTCCTTGAGTTATATGTAATTTCTATAACAAAATTTGATCTTGAATGGAATCGACTTAACGACCTGAGTTGACTCTATAGTTTCAGTGGTCTTAGTAAACTAGAAATAGTACCCCAAACTCATAGTCACGAAAAGTAAATATTAGGCTTATTCTAGACAAAAATTTGTCTAGTCAATAATATTCTCTCTTCAAAATAGAAAATTCAGTTGTCTGGAAAAGGATTTACTCTGAGTTCTTTAATGCAACTTCATAGCTTAAGGGATTTACAGAAATATTTGTCAAGCAGTGTCTTTAGAAAAGTGAGTGTGTTTTTGACAGAACGATAACTAAGGAAGGAAATATGTGACTCGGCCAAATAAAAATTTTGCTGTTAATTATTGCCATGGTCAAACATATTTTTGGACTTTAATACCCAAACAAAAAACCATTTGGCTAACATTTGGACTTGAAATGTAATGCTTTCACAATAATATTTAATACTCGCCACAGTTTCAAATCAAGAATAGATTATTTGGGAGAAAGTCCTCTATAAATCCTAAAACATAATATTAATTTATCGGACATTACAACTGCCCTAAGATGGGATTACTTTGTGACTACAGGGGTAACTTTGTGACACATAGTAATTTTTTCGTATTTCGGATCTTGCGGTGCACCCGTGATACTAGGAAGGCAAAGAAAATGCCAACAGCTTGTCCGACAAAGACACCTAGTGGGTAGTATCCAAAGCTTCTGCGTGTCATTTGTCTTCGCTGGCCAGTGTATTGTTCAAACCTTTTGTCCAGCTATTGACTCAAACTTCGGAATTTTTATGTGCTGAAGACCTTATACAACCAACACCTTATACAACCAACTACCACAGGTAATTAGTTTTTATTGTCAATATGTTGGTTAGATTGTGGAGCAATATAACTTTGTGTAGTGATATTTTTGAGAGATATGAGAACATAACCTAAATAACGAAAGGTGACGGGGTTACTTTGTGACACCTTGACACTGTCACAAAATAACCCACAAAATCGACCCACCTCCTCCAGTCGCTCGATGTTGCATTTTTCCGTCCTCTAAAATACCACTGGAGTGAAAGAAGTATTGACAATCTGGAAAAAAATTCCCGAAGGAGCAGAATGTGCCGAAAGACGTATTTCCTCATCTTCTCAAAGAACTGATGGCTGCCCTTGGCACCCAAAGACTCTTTGATGTCAAAGATATAGTTAAAGCTATCCAATATTTTCATTAGGTATATAAAATTGTCTATCATGCTTTTGATAAGCGTTTTACTGTCTAACTTTGTGTCAAGTAATTTTTCCTCTTGGATTTCAAGGCGAAAACACAGATGTCACAAAGTAGCCCCACTCGGCGGGGCAACTTTGTGACACGTTTTAACTTTAATTTCTCAATGGCAATTAAAGATCCGAGTTAGCGCAATACATTACTACGTAAGGAAAGGATGTACCAATGTTTTGCAATTGTTCGTTTTGGGCTGCTTTTAAAACTGATCGGCCGGCATGGGAAAAAACTTAAAATCCGTCACAAAGTAATCCGTCACAAATCTTACGGGTTATAAAATGATTATTTAACTGTAAAAAATTTAAAAGTAATTTTTATTTCTCTTAGATAGGGCTAATGCATGTGCATGTCGCTCTTACGTCCCATATAAAGATAATGGAAGGAAGTACCACTCTGATTTTATGTTTAGTTTGCTGTAGCCGATAACAGAATCGACAAATTGATGACTGTAAAACACGGGGAATATCAGTAATAGTGACTAATTAAAGCAACTGCTAATGCCCAGCAGCTATCACGCGTTTGTTTATCGTTACTAGGCAAGTCACTAAACCAAAGCACTTCACCCAAGTTGAAAGAAAAATGGAGTTATTAAGACCGATGAAATCAGATGGCATACTCGTATTATCTCCATACAGAAAAATTGTCAATGTAACGTCATGCCACTTATGTTGAGGTGGCATGTTTACATGTCGTCCTGACAGCAGTATGGAAACGTCATATGTTATGCCTTGGGTTTCTGATATTTAATTTATTTATTTTTTTACACCACGAGATTCGTTGATTTCTTGTAATGGGGGCAGTGGATAGGTGAACCAACATTGCACCCAGGGGGCCACCTCAAGTTAGATCGAGCATCCCCCAGGGACGACATCTGGTGGGCTCGTACCCTGCTCCCCCCACATACCCCACTGAGGGACTTTCCGGTCAATGTACATAACCTGCCTATACTTGGCGTATACACAAAGGAATTGAGAGACGTTTGTCGGAATTTGAACCGAGCACTCTCAGGGATGAATTTCGGCACGCTAACCATTAAGATTCCATGACCCCCATAATAAATAAATATATATATATATATATATATATATATATATATATATATATATATATATATATATATATATATATATATATATATATATATATGCAGTGGAACCTCGATATATCGAGCTTCAAGGGAAACGAGAAAATTTCGAATTATCGAGGATTTCGATATACCAAGGTTCGGTTTAATAATAACATGGGAGTGTTAAGCAGGTTCAAGGAGAATGGAAAAACTTCAATATATCAAGGAATTCGATCATATCGAGGTTCTACTGTATATATATATATATATATATATATATATATATATATATATATATATACGCGCACACTGAGTGGTCATTTTATTATGACCTCATACTCAATTCATTGTTAGGGCCCCTTTTACTCTCAATCCTGCTGCTATTCTCTTTGAGATGTTCTCTATGAGATGTTAGAAGGTGACTCGAGGAACCTTAGACCATATTTCATGTTTTACTCATTCCAGTTTTCTAAGATTAGAGGGTTTTGGATCCAACTGCCTGATGCCCCTTTCAACCTCATCCTACAAATGTTCAACTGACTTTATTTGGGGTTTGTGGAGACCAATTAAGTCAGATGAAACCTCTATCCTGCTCTTCAAACCGTCTGTTGACAATGTGAGCTTTATGGCTTGGAGCATTGTCGTGCTGGAAGTATCAATTTCTATTGGGGTAAACTTATAACAAAACTGGATGCACATGGTGAACCACAATAGTGAAATAGCTTTGGCAATCAGACGTTGCTCCACACAAATCAAAGAAGCCAAACAATGCTAGAAAAACATCCTCCAAATCCTAACATAACATTGCTTCAACCAGCTTGAAGTGTAGGGGCAATGTACTTAGGGCTCATGCTTTCATGCTGTTTTTTCCATATTTGTATAATGTCATCTGCATAGTGTAGTTGAAAATGTGATTCATCGGACCATATTACCTCTTTCCATTCATTTACTGTCCAATCTTTGTGATCCTGCAAAAACTGAAGATGCTTGATCGTGTTAGTTGAAGACATCAAAGGTTTCTGAACAAGATTTCGGCTTCCATAACCGATGCACTGTGATGTTCGGCGAACAGTACGTTGAGAGGCCATCGGAATAGGTTCCTGATAAAGATTACCTGTAACACGACATACTGTTGCCCTTCTGCTGAACTGCACAAGTCCGTAAACTCTTCTTTCAGCTTGAGTATCCGATAGATAGTGACAACCACAAGCATTACGTTGAGACCCGGTTTTTGTTTGGTAGTTCACTCTTTGTAAACTTGAATAACAGCTGCTATCGAACCGTTCACAAGCCAAGACACTCACTCCAGTGCACCAATGCCACAATCATTCGAACTTTGAAGTCCGTTAAATCGTGTTTTTTACCCTTTCCTTCACAAACAATACACTTCAAGTGTCTTTACAAACATCCACTAATCCCTTTTTACACAAATCTCCCCATCTAGCAGAAACAGCATGCTTTCACAGCCGAATTGTATAAAATTGTCAGATGGTCATAATAAATTAACTACTCAGTGTGTGTGTGTATATATATATATATATATATATATATATATATATATATATATATATATATATATATACATAAGCATTTCATATATGAGCAATAAAAGTTACGTTATTTGCAGCAGTTTGGGTATGAAGTTCAAACCAGTCTTTAAAGCTCTGCTCATTTCTTACTGTGGGAATAAAATTAATATGATGTCCCAATTTCCTCTGATACCTCTTCAAAATTCGAATCGCTCAACAAGTTTTTTGAAATTCAGAAGAAAGTGAAATGTTGAGATATTCAACAATCATTTTATATAAGGATCTAAAAAATTTTCGTAATAACTGAACGACTCATTTCTGCATGAGGGATTTTGAACTTCCTTCGATTGCATTAAGAATGTAAAATTGCTTTTTTCAATTCCTTTTTCAATTAAAAATTGATACAATAGTGTTTTCATCTATTCACAATGTTAAAATTATATTTGGAGAATGCAAAACAGCACAAGACTTTTAGAAGATAAATTTAGTATTTAAATATAATTCTTTAATATCCCCTATATTTGGTCCCCAGTAAGAATTCAAGAAATTTTTCCTCCGTTATACAAATTCCAAAAAAATTTTGCCCACTTCAGTTTTAATGAAAAATTGACCTTTTTTTCCAATGCGGTAGGCGATTAGACATTATCGTAACGCCATATACATTGCAGAATTGCTGGCCATTTATGGAAAAAATTGATCTTGAATGTAAAATTCGACTCTTTCAAATGTAAATGCTGATTTAAATATAAATATTTATCAGTTTTAGTAAGTATATATATATATATATATATATATATATATATATATATATATATATATATAATCGAAAATGTAAACCAATTAATTTAAGTTAGAAAAATTAATTGGATTATTGCTATAATTTAGTAAGATCTCTTAATAGTAAAAATGCCACCAAAGACGGATACTCTAACAACTCAAAATTTTCAAGTGCTGTTTCGGAAAAAAAAAGAGAGGAAAATGTATGAAAAATCCTGGAAATGGCCATATTTACGTTAGAAGTAACTGTTAATTTCAACGTTAGCAATAACTTTACGCTAGGAGTAAATGTTAATACTAAAAAAAATCCTTCAAAAGTGAATACATACAGATATATTTTAATCTAAAAAAGAGATTAGACACTCGAGCTTTAAATACACATCTCACAACATGATTTAATTTCTGTGCGATACACAAACACATGATCACAGATATGGATTGAGGTTTTCACGAAGACTTCTTTTAAAATATAATTTTTCGAATTTCCAGCCATGAAAATGAGTCAGTTCTTCAGAGCCTTAAGAGTCTGGTTTTAACTAATATCTTATTTTTCTCACTTCCCCTGTTACATGCGACTTTACAATAGTATGAGATACAATAGTATATTTATACTATGCTAGTATATTTGTAATATACTATTGTATTACAATAGTATATTTTTCAGACAATTCAAATTCATTAAATTTTTCGTTACTTTTCAGAACTCAGCGATACAACAAAATATTATCCCTGCTTCTACGGCGTTCAGATGTGAGAGCATAGTGAAGAGCTCTTTGCAATTCGTTTTCATTAATATTTGATACAATGTACCAAAAATATCGCTCGATTGATTTCTAAATATATCTCAGCTGTGAATAATGCAGACTGCAAAAATGAGCTGTTAGAGCATGAAACTGAGAAACGGTAAATCTCATTTCGTGATAATTTGGTGGGGACACACAGTCAATGCAGCTTACACTTTACTTAAAGTAGCGCAAAAGAGGAATGAAAAAAACATTATGTTGTAAATTATTGATTTTCGTCTCCTGGCTTTCATCCAATTTTTATGTTTATGTTTACTGCAGACAGTCTACAGTAATATGAGACGCCAGAAATGGATATCAGTCTACCAAAGAGTTATTTAGAGGTTTTGAAAATAGACCTCTCGTGATTAATGAGATTTTTTCATTCTCTCACTATAAGATCATTTCCCCCTTTTCATGAAAAATTGATAAAGATGCGAGTTGTCGCTGCATAGCCGTAAAACATTTATATCAATGCTTCATGCATCCAATGGAGCAGAAAGTTATTCTCATTTCTATGCACAGCTTGACTAAATAAGGTATGCATAGGAATCAGAGTATTTAATACCCTTATAACGATATGCATACCCTACTAACATGCAACGCGTGCTAATTATAATTAATATTACTCGGTATTACCCAACTTAACACTTTGTGTGTTCAACTAAAGTCTACTCTCAGATAAAATTTTCAATTAAAATGTTCTCAAATGTTTTTCCTGTTTCGACCTTATAAAAATTTTTGTTCGACTCTAATACAAATTGAAGGAGCAAGTTAATTTCATAACATATTATTCCGTTAAACCAATCAAAAACGTAAAGAATTTGATAATTTAACTAAATGATTCTGAAACGCAACAAGTTATTTCGTTCTTCCAAGTTGTATCAAAAAATGAACAAAATGATTCTAAGTTTTCTTAGATAAACAAAATTACTAACTAAACATGTGATATTGATCTATTTTTACAACCTTACCATAGCTAATACACATAAAGAGTTTCGGATGTGAAACATAAATTTACATTCTTAAAAACCCAAGTGCTTATAGAAAGAGCCCATAGAAGAAAAATAACAGGCATATTGTTCTCATATTAACTGCAAAACAAAAACTTTCAAGTCATAGGCATGTAAAAACACTAAACTCGTGAATTTAACGACATTTTTTTATTTCTCAGGAAAAGAAAAAGCTATACAGCTGTAAATTTTTCTCAATTTTTTAAGCGTATTGACACAAAAGAGTTTTACATTAAAACAACCAGTTTTGAAAGTAAGCGAAAAATAATGTGTATATAATTTGATAGTTTAAAACAATACTAACTGTCAAACAAAAACAACCATTCGTAAGATACGAATGCTAGGAAGTTAAAGTTCGACATTTTTTATAAGACTCAATTATGCAGTTTTTTTCATCCAAGTAAAAGTTTCGAGATAATTATCCTAATACAATTTTACTGAAAATAAGAAATGGAACCCAATTTTGAAAGCAAATAAATATTTTTAAATTAAAATATGTAGAGGAAAAAAATGTAATATTTTCACTGAGTTTGATCTGTGTATATTTTTTAATTGTATAATATCAGCAAAATATTAGAAAATTATCTATATAGAAAATCAAATAAACTACTGCATCAGAAAATGTTACAGCCCGTTTTAAATATTTTTCTGTTTTTGAAATAAACTGATACAGAAATCCGTAATCAGAAATTCATACCGTTCAGCAGTAATCTATATATATAAAACAGTTCCGTAACTGACTGACTGACTGGCATATATCGCACAGACCAAACAGCTAGACCTAAAGGGCTGAAATTTTGCACGCCGATTCTTCTTATAGTGTAGGGGTGCACTAAGAAAGATTTTTGAAAAATTCTTCTTAGATTTTATTAAATTAAACTCTTAAGCTATTTTTGTAACATTTTTTAAGTTTGCATTTAAATTTGTAATTTGAGGGTTATAAAATTTATATCACGAGAAAGATCATAAAAATTTCTTTTAAATGAAATCTTTTTCGAATATTTACCTCCATTTTCTGATTTTTGATGAATTTTTAAAGATAAATTTTTAGAATTTAATTTATTAAATGTTGATCACGTGATATATTTTTCTGGTACTTTAAATTAATTTATCGTCACGTGCATAACAACGAAATAGACAAAAAAAATAATTTTTTTTCTTGCTAATGCCGCATATGATTGGACATTATCCAAAAAAATATTAAAATTCAGTAAAAGATATGTTCCTCAAACTGTACTATTTTTAACTGTACTATATTCTTTAGTATGTTCTATTAGATTTAATTTGAATATTTTATTCTACATTATTTTGTCTATAAAAATATCCCTTACGATTTTTTTATAAATAATTTTTTTTTTTTTACATCAATTGCATACACTGAACGTTGTATTTATTTTATATATATATATATATATATATTTGGCATTAATTGCATTTATTGACCGTTGCATTTAATTTGAATGTACTCTGTAGCGAAGTGCGGGTTTTCAGCTAGTAGATACATACATTTAGAAAAAAGTGAACCAAAAATTTTTTAGTTGCAACACAAAAGGAAGCTGCTAATTTAGGAGGATTAGAGTATATTTTGTCGAGTCTCTCACAATGTAAGTTCATTTCCATTTTCATTTTTTTTTTCCTTTTTGGTACTATCGATCACCTGAATCACCATAAAGGTGAAAATCGATGTGCGGCAGGTGAGAACGGCGAAGTGGAATGGAGAAGTGGAAAGGAATTAACTGTGGGAGGAGATGAAATTGAGTAGGGAAGGAGAATGAAAGGAAAATGGTAAGAATGATTCACATAAACCTGTACTCAACCAAATATTTTGAAAAAAAATGGTAATAATTAAAAAATAAAGAAATTTAAATTATGATAGTTTTTAGGCTGTGAAAAAGAGATAGTATTTTAATCACAGATATTAATTACCGATCACGATTCTTAAGAAACTTACATATTTTTATACCCCTTGAAAATACCTTTTCCTTGTCGGCTGTTAAAACAATGTTTGAAAGCATTCTGATTCATTGTAATAATTACAAACCATTTGCAAATTAAACAAACAATATATTAATTATTATTTTATGAAACAAAAGATAATTTTGTGACCACAAAATTTTTAATTACATATTTTTATACTCATCAAGGAAATATTTTGAAAAATTACTGAAAAACATTTACTCTCAATAAGAAGGAAATTGTAGGAAATTTTATACAAACATTCAAAATTTAATTAAAATAATTTTAAAAATTTATAGCTAAAAAAAATTCATTTAAAAGCGGTAAAATATTTGGTTTATTCTTAAAAAGAAAAATTTTATAAAGAAAATGTAAACAAAAGAAAATTTTTTTACATTTTATTTTATTATCTAATAACAGATCTAATAGTAGCTAACAAGTATAATTTTATAATTAATTCATCTTCTTTTGAGAATATTAAATATATTTCTGGATGCATATTTTAAATAATGACAGTAAAACACTTTTCCCCTTGCATTATTTTTTTCTTTTATTTATACAACAAAATATTGTACAACAAAAATTCTATCAAAATATTTGTGCATGCAAGATAAAAGCTATTAACGATACACAAGCGACAAAAAAAAAAAAAGAGTGTGTGTGTTTTGTTTTTTATTTTATTTTTCAGAGTGTGGATGGGAAAGTAATCTAAAGCTTCTAAGGTAAATAAGCAGATTAGAGGTTACAGTCTTTTGTTTCTGAAGGTACTTAACTTGTTTAAGATGCCTCAAGCGGAATAAAAATACTGAAAGTTTAACTATTGATAAACATCAGTTCGATTTACGAATCTCTGAGCTAAAAGAAGTTATAATTTCATAGAATTCTAAAAACTAGTTTAAATCCAAATTGGAAAGACTTCGTGTTTAACCTGAAATTCTTATTGACATAAGTATACACTAGATTAATATTAATATCTATTTCAGTCAGCTATTAATTTTTAATTTATTTATAATATATTGTTGTTTCTACTATTTCTTCGGATATTTTTCTAGAGAGATAAAATTGCTCCCTATCTTTCTGTATATGTATATATATATATATATATATATATATATATATGTGTGTGTGTGTGTGTGTGTATCAGGCTTTCATTTTCGTAGTCTTAGTAACTGTCCCGCTGGAACCGTCGAAGATCATTATACTCGTGGTACAAATAACATTACTCTCTCAGTCTATTTTCAAATCCTTCCTAGTCCTTCACACCTAAGCCCTTCATTAGAAAGCAGTACCTTTCAGCATACGATGTCCTTAATTTCTGTGATCACATTTTAGTATATGTGTCCGATTACTTTTGGCAACATAGTATATGTATATAATTGAAAAAACGCTTGTTTGAAATTGGGCTAATATTTATCATATAAACCATCCCAGTGTATTACCAAAATAACGTGATAATTATTTTAAGGTATTAATTACTTAAAATCAAAGGAATTGAATAATTATTGATTATTCGACTGACATTTACATAATATTTAATGTTATAGTAAACTTTACTATTTAATATTTTGCATAAAATTTCTATCAATAGTATTATCACCTTAAAATGTAGTGTTACGGAATGAATAATTATGCTTTATTTGTCTATATTTTAGTATTTTAATCTATATAAACTAGTTTCAAAATGCTGCTTATTGAAGCATTGATGATATCGATTTCTAGACACTCTTCAAGTGGATCGTTATTACGTCTGTTGGCACTACTTGTTATATGAGCCGGTCACTTGCCAAATCGGTTAAGTCCATAAAACAAAAAGTGGAGAAAAGTGATAAAATAATATACGCTGTTTTTTTTTTAAATTCCTCTGAAAATATAAATTCAAATAAACATTGTAGAATGTATTATTGCAGATGTAGCTTTCATATGACGACATATAAATTCTACAAGATAGAATATCCTTGGAGTAATCGCTATTATTATTATTAGAATTTTTGCGTGCCTAAGGGGCTTAACCGATTTGACAAGTGAAAATAAAATAATAACATCCAATTCAGTCTTCAAATTATTTTTTTACTACAGAAAAAAAAGTTAAATACTTGTTTAATAATTTACAAGTACTTACTTTTGCAGCAGTTTGGCTGTGACTGACTAATTTATTTTACTTTTTTTTTGATGAAACAACACTAAACGTTAACTTTTATCATCAAGTACTTTCTTCTGCATTTTAATTGCATTAATGTAACGATTTACATTAGAGTATGGACTTAACTTGATTGGCTTCTGAAAAATGTCACGTATTATTCGACGACCAAAAAAAATTTTTGTCATTAAGTGATATTAATCCTAATTATTTGGGAAATTTGTTATGAATGTAAAAAGTTAGAAGTAAATCAAGTGCTTTGACACTAAAATTTCAAAAAGTGAATTTAACCGATTTGGCTTGAAAATGGTTCATATACTGCGTAAGACACACCCTAAGTGCCTCCAGCCAAACGGCAAAATCTAGAGAAAGTTAAAAGTTTCTCTTCTCCCACTTGAGGGCGACAAGTATAACTGAAAGTTAAGAAAAACGCAGTAACGTATAGCTGAAGTTATTTAGGGTTATTTTCAATCAAATTATTAAAGATTTTACTTATACAACTGTAACTCTAAAAAACTTCGTATAACCAACAAATATGTAATTAGTATTATAATTTGTATATACATACATAGCAGTAAATTTTAACTACATTAATGAAAAGACATTAGAGAAGCATAAAATAATGAAACATTCATCTATTTGAAGGTACCTTAGGGTGTAGTTTAAGGTAAAAAGAAAAGAAATGCTGCGCGGGGGGGGGGGGAGGAGCAACAGTATATTAAAAAATGAATTACATATAGCAAAATTGAGAGTCTTAGCCTTGACAAAGCTATATCAAGACTATACATAATTGGTTGGTAGAAAAAGATGTTTCTTTGCAACTTTTTTTTACAGCATGAATTAAAGAAAAACACATCATTCTTCATGTAAAGTTGAATAAATAATTGATCATAAAAGAATAAAATTAGTAGTCAGTATTTGACATTTAAAATTAATTTTATGAACAGTTCATAGAAGTTGTAATATGTGGGTGTGGAAAAAAATATTGACAATAAAGACAAAACATTTTAAAATGCTATATTTGTCAAACTTAAAAGAACACTGTTTGTTGGTTTTTTGGAAGATAAATAGCTATAATTTCCCTTGAGGGAAGTTAGGAGAGTAAACCTTCCTCTTACAAGAGATTTTCCAAAATATATCATGAGACTTTCCTCTAATATGGCTGTAAAGGTGTAAAATTTCAGATTTGTTTTAATATGCTTGTCAGTGAAATATCTTTGGTGTCATACATCTAACTTTTTTTTCTGAGACCACACTTTCTCCATTCTCTAGACATGGCGTTGCATTAATCATGAAGTCACGTGGAACCAATAGCAGAAATGTAACAGGGAATGAATAGATGATTATAACATAGAAATCTAAATTGAGTCAAAATACACGTTTTAAAATACTTCCACCACTTTTTCAACTATAAATTTAGGATTTTTAAAAATATGTTAACGACAGCAATGAAAATTTTCTGAACGCAAATAAAATTTTCTTTTATGAGCAACTTTACATATTGACCTTCAGGTGGTTAGAAAATTATACAACCCCTTTTTAAATATTCAAGATACATAAACACTTATATTGCAAAGTTAAGCTTTTAAATTAATTTTTTACCAAATAAATATTGTATAACGCTGCAGATAATCATATATATGTGTTCCATATTATTTGTACGAATCTTATGGTTAAAGAGTGTTTCTTTTAAAGTCATGTTTGGGAAATTATTAAATGTTGCAAAAGAAACTTTGCATGCTTTGTTCTGGTTTCCTCTATGCCTCTCAAATTGGTGAAAAATTCAAATTATTAAATAAATATTCGTTATAAATGTTCTCCGTTGATAGAGTTTTTCATTAGAAATAAAAGTATCAAAATTTAATAATGTGAAATCTAATAATGCATTCATTATAGGATAAAGAAATGAAAATAAAAATGTATATGCACATATATATCAGCACACGCACACACTATCGTACACAGTCATATGATATATATATATATATATATATATATATGTATATACCTAAAGAAAGAATGAAAGTGTGATAAAGAGAAAGAGAAATATATTTGAGTAGATGTATAAAGATGTTGGCTTTTATTAGAAAAGTGCGTATATAGGTTGCAAGATAGAAAAATGTGCACGCGTATATAAATGCAAAGTGTATGTACAAACAAAACAACACTAATTTTACAGAAAAAAAAATTAAATGCATGTGTACATATTAAAAATAAAATTATTTCGTATCTAACCTACGTGTCCCTACGTAATATATAAATTGCAGAGGATGAAGAGAAAGATGTGAAGCACTGGTGCATAAGGGAAGAGGAATTATAAGACATGGATGAAATTTACTGTGGGAAATGAATAAATAAGTAAATGTGTGTGTGTGTGCATTCAAACATAATCAGATATACCCCTATTTAAACACTTTCTGTTCAAAATTACGAAAATAAGTACGATGTTATGAAATTAAATATGAGGAGAAAATCTGAAATATTTCAATCAAAATAAAACCGGAAATATCCATTTTGTGTTCATAGTATCTTAAATATAATAGAATTATTTAGTTATCACAAAAAAATATACAGAAAAAAATCCCTAAATCAAAAGAAAAGTAATAAAACTTGCAAACAATTTCTGAAACATGTATAGTTTATGGAATGCAAACTTTTGAGTTCAGTTTATGCAGTTCAAACTCACCTTCTTGACCACTGAAAATATATGACAGCGATGCCAGCAACCACCGCGCTCAATATCACAGCTATCGACCGGTTCTCCATTGGACCAGTGACCTTCCTTTTATACTGATAAATTCACTATCTTTTATGAAGAAATATCTCACTTTTCAGACCAATTCTTCCCCTAGATATCTTTACGACTGCAATCAAAACTCAGCAAGAGACGAGAGAGCGAGCGGTCTCTAGATCAAAGTTAGATCATCAAAGGTCTAGAGATAGGGCGTTGTAGGCAAGATTCTAAATGTAGCTCCAGGCGAACGAGTAGAACTTTTTTTATTACTTTCATTCACTTAATTTCATTCATAAAATAGCTGTACTAATGCATAAAAAACATTTTTCAAATTTTTCACTTCTAACTTTATCAATTTAATTACTGTCATCATTTTTACAATAAAAAGTATATATAATGATTGTTTATTTATACATTTAGTGAGTCTAACAGGTAGTAGTCATATCGTACTCATTAATAGAACAAACGCGAATGTAAGGTTAAAAATATACACAACACGTGTCGTGCCGGTGTCGGAAAGAAAACCGCCGTTCCATTTGCAGTGCATATTCCCATGGATCGAAGGTGTTTCTCCACCTCGTGCACGCATATCCGAGCGAGATTTTAAAAATAACTTCGCGATATGCAGGCCCGGAGAGATCTTTCAAATATACAGTGACAAAAATGACTCGGGAAAAGCTTTCAGACTCACCCTTTGATGATACAGGCCAGGTACCAGAGGGAGAGCATGGCTGGAGAGAGTAGGTTCCGTCTGTCAGAGAAGACGCGGGGAAGGTCAGGCGCGGAGCATCATGGAACTAACTCTGGCAGATCTGGGCACACCCTCTCTCAGTCACATTTCTCCCGCACTTCTACTTGCTTGAAGGAGAAAGTCACCTACCAGGCTGTCTGCCGCAAATCCAGGGCCAAATACCCGCATATATGAATGAAGTCATATAGTATATTTAGAGTGTACCAGTACAATCAATAAATAAATATATATTTGAAATTAGGAAAAATAAAATTAATAAATAAATAGATTTAATAAATTAATAAATATATAAACGTGTGTGTATATGTATAAATAAATAAATTTATATATATATATATATATATATATATATATATATATATATATATATATATATATATATATATGAATGGGGGGTTGTGTGCGTGCAAATTATTATTAATAATATATTTATATGATATCATTTTTTGTAAAATTTAGATCAGTTCGCACGTAAATCTCATTCAGTGCAAAGCCTCTGGAAATTAAATAGAAAATATTGTTTAATAGAATCTTGTTGTGAGGTGGCTTTACTGTATTCCCTCGCATCAAGTCGCTTTATAGGAAAAGTGAAGCAACAGCAGAAATGAAGCATACACATATGTACATTATGTAAACGTAATGCATGTATGTTTGTGCGAATGTAAAAAAACTACCAACGGATATGTATTTATTAATGTGTATAAATGCATCAAAACCTTCTTCCTTTCGTTTACGCAGGATTTACCCGTAGAAATTATGTGAAAAAATTTATCACGTGGATTTAAAATTAAATGTTATGTGTATTTTTATGTGTATGTGTGTGTGTATACACACACACACACACACACACACACACACACACACACACACATATATATATATATATATATATATATATACTAGCTGAAAACCCGCGCTTCGCTACGGAGTACATTCAAATTAAATACAACGGTCAATGTATGCAATTAATGCCCCAAAAAAATTATATATATTTATAATAAATGCGACGATCAATGTATACAATTGATGCAAAAAATATATTTTATAAAAAAATCGTAAGGGATATTTATTTTTTTGATAATATCTAATCGTCTGCTGCATTAGAGAGAAAAAAATATTTTTTTTTTGTCTATTTAGTTGTTATGCACGTGACGATAAATTTATTTAAAGTACCAGAAAAAGAAATCACGTGATCAGCATTTAATAAATTAAATTCTAAAAATTAATCTTTAAAAATTCACCAAAAAATCAGGAAATGGAGCTAAAAATTCGAAAAAAATTTCATTTTGAAGGAATTTTTATGATCTTTCTCGTGATATAAATTTTATAACCCTCAATGTATTATTTTAAATGCAAACGTAAAAAAAGTTTAAAAAACAGCTTAAAAATTTAATTTTAAAAACTCTAAGAAGAACTTTTGAAAAATATTTCTTAGTGCACCCCTACACTATTAGAAGAATCGCCATGCAAAATTTCAGCCCTTTAGGTCCAGCGGTTTGGTCTGTGCGTTGTATGTCAGTCAGTCAGTCAGTGAATGAACGAGTCAGTTACGGAACTGTTTTATATATATAGATATATATATTGTGTGTATACAAGGTGTTATCAAAATAACGGATATACAGCTTTTATAAAACACGTCATTTGCGGTGTAAGCAAATTACGGCCACGATGTCATCGGCAAGCAGGAGGTTAATGATACGATGAAGTAGAACTATTGATTATCACGCAGTAGTAGTGCACTAGATGTAGAAATAGCTGTTGCAGGTTTATGGTGCAAAATTTCGGGTGTGAGTGACTCTCAGAAATTTATGATATTTAGCGTGAGGCTTGCGGATGCTTCTGTAACTTAATCAGTGGATATTATCAGTGTTTCATGGGGTCCAGTATCAAAGATTATCACACTTTAAAGAAATGAGCAAGATATTGAAGCTAAACGAAAAAAGTGTGGACGTCACACGAATATGTTAGCGGGGGAAAGGCCAAATGTGGTACGCATTGTTCGACTAAAGCCTAAGATTACAATACAGAAAATGATAGCAGAGATTAAATACGAACCGTAATGATCCTGTTTCATTAATTTTCAATTCATCTACAGCTGCATAAAACAGGAATTTATGGTCACTGTGCCAAAAGCTACTCATTACTGATAAAAGTGCAAGAAAATGTGCCAGATGATACCATGAACATAAAAACTGGAGTTCAAATGATCGGCAGTGGGTCATCTGGTTGGAAGAATCGTATTCCACGTTTATTTCCTACCACTAGTACAACATACATTTGGCGAACACCTTCTGAGAAAAACCATCTCGACTGATTGGGGCCTACTATCAAATATGACGGGTGCTCTTTGATAGTGTGGGGTGTTATCGCTTGGCATTCTCTAAGACCCTTCATTATTCTCCAGTAACCTGTGACATCGGAAGTCTACAAACCTTTCTGGTGGGCCATATACATCCTATGGGGTCGACGTCATTCTCAAAGGGCCGTGTTTCCGAGACAATAACTAGGGATACGTAATTTTGTTATCTACGAAATAGATGTGAATAAATGCGAAATTTGGTGATATGAGCGAATAAATTCGAGAATTATTTTTTTACTACTTTTCGGTGAAAACTCGGTTATAAACGGCTTTTTAAGAGAAATTAGGTAATAACAGTAATAATTTATAACCATAATTGCTTAACTAAAACCATCCGCGGTCTTTAGCTGAGAAATTTCACTCTCCTTCGGATTTGCTCCGAATTTCACCCGGACAATTTGTCCGTACCGGAGTCGAACCTAAAAATATAACTGTAAAAATCAAGCATCAAGTTTTGTGGAACAATTTAGTAGATTTAAGAACGTCTCTTGAGCGGCAAAGTCAAGGGTATTTCAGCTACTTTATTTATTTATTTATTTATTTTTTTTTGGCTAATGTCCCTGGGGGATGACGACATTACACCCCAGTCCGGTGTACATATGAATACAAGACATAGAAACAGACAAATGACACAATCACAGAAGAATAATTGACAAACGATGACACCGGCGATGGACGATGGGTTGCAGCTCCCCTTTCTAGACGGGGTTCCAATTGCAGGCGGAAGACTGACCGGTTCCCCAGAATACAGCCAAGTCTTATGCGGGAATCGAACCCGCAGCCCCGGCGTGGCAGGCTGATGCCTTAACCACTTAGCCGCTGGGCGACTTTCAGCTACTTACAGTAGTCCACCAAGAGACTCCTGTTGATGTTATACAGATTTTAATTGCAACGAAAGGCTGCTACCTTAACTTTGCAAAGGCTATACAAAGCTATACAAATCCTCTATTGTCCCGTTAACAGAGTAAATGCTGAGATATTTTAGTATGTACAACATAGTATTTAATGACAGGAGGCAAAGACTTCAGGAACATAATGTGGAGACTACCACAGTGTTAGCTTTTAACTAAGAATTTTGATACTTACCTATCCAAGATAGTAAAACTGTAATTATTTTAAACAAATGCAAAAATTATGAATTTATTTATATATTTTTTAGAATAAATGCAAAGTTTTATATATTGCATTTTTTTTTGGGGGGGGGGTGAAATTTTGATATTTTTTATGCGAAATTTACGTATCCCTAACGATAACGCATCCATGCATAGTGCGAGACGTGTCAATATGCCATTTGAAAATCACGAGGTTGCGGCACCTCAGTTGCCTAACCATACCGTAATTGAACAATTGTGGGAACATCTGGAGAGAAATGTTTGACCATTTTGTACTCTTCGAACATCACTGGAACAGTTAGGACATATCGCTCACTCCCTTCAACAACTTCATATCTCAAAAATCGGCGGTTTTTAGTTATGCTTGTTTTCAGAATGCCCTGAAAGAGTAGTATATCCCTGCAAGATCGTCCTATCTCACCGCTCAATATTTAGTCGCTAGAGAGCAGAATTAAAATTTATTTTCAATACATTTCAATGTACTTTTAAACTTTCAAATCACTCTCCTGAAAAATCTTGTTTTTTTTAGATATAACGTTGTTGAAAGGAGTGAGCGATATGTTGCAGGATGAATGGTACCGAACGTTGCCCAGTGGCTAAGTTGTTAAGGCATCAACCTGCCACGCTGGGGGGCACGGGTTCGATTCCCGCATAAGATTTGGTTGTATTCTGGGGAACTGGTTAGTCTTCCACCTGTAAAAGGCCCCGTCTAGAAAGGGGAGCTGCAACCCATCGTCCATCACCGGTGTCATCGTTTGTTAATAAAATTCTTCTGTGATTTGTGTGTTTCTATTTCCTTGTATTCATATGTACACCGGACTAGAGTGTAAAGTCATCAGCCCCCCCCCCCCAAAAAAAAAAAAATAGGTACCGAATACCAATATCTTATGTACAACACGTTCTCCGTTGGATTCATACAGTTTATTAATAAAAATATCTGTAAAAACCATCAGGACTTCTGTTATTAGGATTATCTATATATACATATATATGTATATATATGACCCCATTTGTATTTTTCAGTTGTATATTTTTTACAGTTACAGGATAAATCTGTAAATCTGTACCATGTTTGAAATCTAAAGAATTTCCCTGGTTTTAGCAAGTTTTTGTTTATTTCCTGTAATAGACACTTTAATCTGTTTCATGCAGTTTATCGGATTTAGTTTTGAAAGTAACATATCTTTTTTGCCTCATTCATATCCTATTTGTAAACTTCATTTTCTTTTCTGGTAATTTACTTCATTAGAATGACTGGCACTTCATATTATAATGAGAACTGCATTAGAGGAGTATATATACGATCAGTTTTGGATGAAAAGGTTCCACAGGTCAACATAATTGTACCAGATAAAACAATACAATTAATTAATACATTAATATTTTACAATTAATACATTTACATTCAATACATTATACCAGAACCAATCTGGTATAATGTATTTTATACGCTCATAAATTCCTTTGGTGGACGAAATTTATAAAATGAATCCTGTTGCAAGGTGAAGAAAAGTTCAGGGTATCTGAAAATACCATTTTTATTGGATTATCAGCAATTATGTAGCTGTAAATAGTACACAAATTTTCTCCATAGGTTAACAATGAGGTGAGCGAATCCTATAGGGTTAGAACACAACAGCCTTAAGAAGTTTACCCCTGAACAGTTTCAATAAGTAGCCCACATTTCTTGCTTTTTAATAAGATTAAATTCTCCTTCCTCCACGTGATTTTAGCGCCATAGCCAGGATTTCTCTGAAATAGACTCTTCGGGAGGACTCCTGGGCTCATTGGTATTGTCATCACTATAAAAGAGACAATACTAGAAGACTTTTCCAATTTTTCGGTCCCATTTAATGCTCGGTTATCAGTTTTTCTTCATCAAACTTTATATTACGATTTCTAATAATTACGTTTATGCGTAGGCTTAAGTTCTTAAATTGAATATATTCAGAAACAGTACCATATGAATGATGTACTAACTCTCTATTTCTTTCGCTTTCTTTTTTTCGAACATGATCAGGCAAAAATAAATTGTTTAAACTGTATCTGTCAATAACGAGTGAATGTTCGGCATATATTTAAGGCTAAAGTAGATATATTCGTATGTCTAGCCTTACATCGTAAGATGTCTGTAAGAGAACAAAGATATTGGGTGATGTGAGGTTCAAAATGCGTGTTTTAATTTTATGAGGGTAATCTCGGCTAAGCTCGAGTTCTATTGTCGTTATCTTTTAACTCTTATCATGAGATATATTATTTTGTCTTCACAATAGTCATTTTATGCTTCTTTAGACATGCAAGCAAAACTTATCTTTTTCATTTCTGAGACAATGAAATAGGGTTTTCAAGTATCTGATGATTTCTTTTTAACTTAATCGGAAGTAACCTTCTGGAATTTTCTATTAATTAAAATCGAACGAGTTTAGGATAATGGGCATAGATGTTAAAAGACTAATTACATCAAATTATTTAACACGATGTAGAACACATAAATACCTATTATAACTAATTAACGCCCTGAGCCTCAGTAGAAAATTTTATTATGAATCAAATGCGTCGGAAGGAGTCTCAATAGCAGCATGACCTTTTAGGTGAAATTTTACTTCAAAAATGGCTTCGATGCATGATTTTACTTAAACTATAGCTATATAATGCTAAGTTTTTTAATATCTGTATGTTGTCACGATGAAAGAGTAAAAATAAAATTAAGAGATTTATTTGTTTAAAATCAGTAACATAACAGCAAAATTTTGCTTTAGCCCCATACAGAAACTTTTGCACAAATGTTATTTTGGACAGGACTTTTGTATTATATTTTGTACTAGCTGAAAACCCGCACTTCTCTACGGAGTGCATTCAAATTAAATACAATGGTAAATGTATGCAATTAAAGCCAAAAAAATAAATATATATATTTATAATAAATACGACGATCAATGTATACAATTGATGTAAATATGTATATATATATATTTATAAAAAAATCGTAAGGGATATTTTTATGTACAAAATAATGTAGAAGAAAATATTCAAATTAAATCTAATAGGACATACTAAAGAATATAGTGCAGTTAATGTACAGTTTGAGGAACATATCTTTAACTGCATTTTAATATTTTTTTGGATAATGTCCAATCGTCTGCCGCATTAGCAAGAAAAAAAATATTTTTTTGTCTATTTCGTTGTTATCACGTGACGATAAATTTATTTAAATACCAGAAAAATAAATCACGTGATCAGCATTTAATAAATTAAATTCTAAAATTTAATCTTTAAAAATTCACCAAAAATCAGAACATGGAGGTAAAGATTTGAAAAAGATTTCATTTTAAAGGCATTTTTAGGATCTTTCTCGTGATATAAATTTTATAACCCTCAAATTATTATTTTAAATGCAAACTTAAAAAAAGTTACAAAAACAGATTCAAAATTTAATTTAAAAAAATCTAAGAAGAATTTTTCAAAAATCTTTCTTAGTGCACCCCTACACGGTAAGAAGAATCGCCATGCAAAATTTCAGCCCTTTAGGTCCAGTGGTTTGGTCTGTGCGTTGTGTGTCAGTCAGTCAGTGAGTCAGTCAGTTACGGAACTGTTTTATATATATAGATTATACTGATTTCTGGCTAATTTTCCTGACGCACTCATGGGTATCAGGAAAACATAAATCACCTCTTAACTATACGTAAGCGAAAATATCTTCGCACACAAAGGTTTGTTTATGGACTCCTGGAGAATTTTCAAATTAACGATAAAATATTAATTGAAATTTTAGAGTTTACCACTCAGCTCCCTTTCGAAAGGAATTCTAAGCATTAGGTGAAAGAGACAACTTCTGCTCTTCCTTTACACACACAAAATAAATATTTATTTAGAAAGCGTTCAAAATATTTCATATTTCAATATTACTAAGCAATACGAATGGTTATCGTGCGTAAATATAATTTTATTTTTCACTAGCATCTTCTCCGCTGTGCGAGAGTTTAGCATAATCCAAAATAATGGGGTTTTTGAAGGTAGCACATCCGGAAACTACTAATCGTATACTATGAGCAAAATCAACTGTAGAACTAACTATATATAACTGTACTAATAATACTAACGGTGAAATATATGGTAGAATATACTTGATGCTACTCCGCCACGTATTCAAATGATTATTCGACTGAATTATATAGCTTTTACTAATGCCCTTTATGAGGTTTCCTCACTTTCTTTCAGGGATATCATGTTATGGTTCAATGGTGTAACACTCAATCCACCTATCCCGTAAGCAGAAGGATCGGAATCGATACCCAATCGAATGTAGTTGCTTTTAAAGTGAAAGAAAGATAGCATAAGTGCGTGGATCGTTTGGGTCGTTTCGGTTGTAACCCGAAAGGACTCGGCTGCTATGTCAGGGCCCATCCGGTACAATTGAGTCATTTCAGTTGCGCCAAACGGAAAAGAAGATATAATTTCGATCAGGAGACAGTGCCCTCAGACTTTCTCGGGATAAAAAGAATATGAGGTTCATTTCGAGATATCTAAGTGTGGATCTGTGGTTTTTATGGAAGGCGCATCTCTCCCGTAAATAGTAGGCCCACGTTCGATTTTTGAGTGAGTTTAATGGTTTTAAAAGGGGAGGATAGAATGTGATAGAAAACAAGTTGTCAGTGTAAGGGCCTGTTCACATAGGAGTCCGTTGCGTTGCGTTAAGGAAAAGATGACGTTGAGACGAAAATAAACCAATCGTAGGCGTTAAAAATTTCATTGCTAATCGTTTGGAAGCATGTGATTGGTTTATTTTCGTCTCAACGTCATCTTTTCCTTAACGCAACGCAACGGACTCCTATGTGAACAGGCCCTTAGTCTTTATGCTTTTATGTATATCATATTTTTATACAATGTATTGATAGTTCTGATTCATGATTTACACGTTTACGAGCAATTCGTATAATTTAATTTGTCTAAGCACTGCATAAGGGTTTGTAAAGTATTTAAAAACCTAGCTGCCCTTCACTTATTAAATTATATCTAACATAGAGCATTTTACTTTGGTTTACAAAAAGTTAACTCCGGGAAGTACTTTATTCAATTAATCACGTGGCAAGTAAATAAAGTTGCCTAATTCCTAAGTCATGGTACATTTTATAACATTTTCAGACTAACTGTTCAGTGGACTTCTTTGTATAGACTCTTCAAATTCTTTTAAATCTTCCATGACACAAAAAGTCGCTCAAACACCACATCTCGAAAAATCTCATCGCAACAGTTAAAACTAATTACAAATTCACAACCAATAAACCCTTAGAGATATCCTGTGTGCGAAACTTATCTTTCAAGACGCAACTAAAGAGCGTCGCTCACTTGCATTGACTTTTTTAATGCTTGTTCCATTTACATCGATGTCCAGCAGTCAAAGCTTCGACAGGGCATCTGATGCTTCATAAGAAATTCAAAAAATTCAAAGAAAGGACGCATCATGACTTTGAAAGGAGCTGGTGGACTATGGTCGAAATATTACCCGTTTAAGCGAAATGGGTAGGAGCTTGCCAGTAACAACAAGATGAATCGGCTTGGTATGCACGTCACTAGAAGTGAACGGACATGCCAGGCAATTGATCTTGTGTGATAGTAAATGAGACCAAACCTCTACCGATTGTTTCATTTGCAACTAAAAGATATTGAACTCCGCCTGCAAAGCATGCAATGCCTCAGCGTACTTTTTCAGCACGACTGGCAAAAGCGCTACTCCAAACAGTGGTGCAGTCAGAATCTACTTCTTGGGGACGGGTTCCTCTCTTTTCATCGAAGAACAACAAAACTCGAATTTCGTAAACCTTGTAACGTTGAAATTAAATTAACTCTATCGATTTTCATTAGCTGTTTGTGCTGACAGCACTCCACCTAACCCCGAGATTGAAAGACAGCATCTATACTGTAATTTGATGTGGTGCTACATCCGAAACTCTAAGAAAGTATCCCACCGATATTATAGCTTTCAGTTATGAATCATAGTTTTTACATGGCGTACATAATGAACAAATGAATATAACCAACAACCTGCTTAAATTCAAGATCTGAGTTACTATGGGAATGGCATCCCCTCTGGAGTTGCCGACTGGAGCATCGATTTATCATCCACACAGTACTCATTCGTGATATCTTATCATCACAGTGATACGTCGATGACTTCCAAATCGACAGATATATGTTTCGTTATAGCAGAGTTTCACTAGCCTTCAATACAGCAAGATGCTTTTTCTCCCTCTCTCCCAAACCAAAAGATTTTGAGTAATATACGAGGGTTATTCGGAAACTAAGGTCCGTTTACTTATAAAACAGAAAACATTACAGATTTTTTCAAAAAACTTTATTTTTTAAATTCCTTACATGTGTCTCTATTTTTCTACATAGTTTCCATATTTTTTTAAACATTTGTCATAACGTTCTACAAGCTTCTGTATGCTTAAGTCGTAGACGTCTGCCGCCTGTGAGGATAACCAGTCTTGAACTGCTTCTTTCACCTCGTCATCTGTGGCGAATCTCTTGTCGCCGAGAAACTCTTTTAGGTAGCGGAATAAGTGAAAATCACTCGGCGACAATTCTGCACTGTACGGTGGGTGGTCAATCTGTTCCCATCCAAAAGATCTGAACAGAGCTTTCAAGGTGAGTGGGTGAGAGCTTTCAAGGACGGACGGGAAAATGCTCATGATGAACCGCGTTCAGGTCGACCATCAGTGATCACAGATGATTTGGTCAAGATTGATAGAGAAGATTTTTAGAGAAGATTGTCACAGGGGACGATACGTGGGTTTCTCACAGAACCCCAGAGTCTAAACATCACTCAATGGAATGGCGTCACACAACATCACCAATCAGAGTCAAGGCCAAGCAGACAATCTCAACACAAGGTCATGGCAACCGTGTTTTGGGATAGACATGGGGTCTTGTTAGTCGAGTTTATACAGCAAGGGACAACAATAAATGCAGCCGCTTACTGCGCTACCCTAACTAAACTTAGATGTGCAATACAGAATAAGCGACGTGGTCTTCTGGTGTCTGGAGTTTTGTTGCTGCATGACAATGCCAGACCCCATTCTGCCATTCACACCCAAAATCTGTTCAGATCTTTTGGATGGGAACAGATTGACCACCCACCGTACAGTCCAGAATTGTCGCCGAGTGATTTTCACTTATTTCGCTACCTAAAAGAGTTTCTCGGCGGCAAGAGATTCGCCACAGATGACGAGGTGAAAGAAGCAGTTCAAGACTGGTTATCCTCACAGGCGGCAGACGTCTACGACTTAAGCATACAGAAGCTTGTAGAACGTTATGACAACTGTTTAAAAAAATATGGAAACTATGTAGAAAAATAGAGACACATGTAAGGAATTTAAAAAATAAAGTTTTTTGAAAAAATCTGTAATGTTTTTTGTTTTATAAGTAAACGGACCTTAGTTTCCGAATAACCCTCGTATATATATATATATATATATATATATATATATATGCACAGGCCCAGATTTCCGCATGGGCATGAGGGGCACTTGCCCAGGGCCCCCAAAATTATGGGGCCCCCTAATTTAGTATTAAGTTGTACATATTTTGAAAATTTGGGTTTGGGTTAATAGAGTAAATGGGGGTAGTGGCGTATACAGAAAAACCCTGGGTGAGGCACAGTGCATCCACTATAGTGAAAGCATACTTACATTCGTAAGCGTTTCTGGTTTATTTTTTTATTTTTATATTTTAATTTTATTTTAATTTAATTTTATTTATTTTTTTTTCGGGGGGGGGGGGGGAGGTGTAACAACTTCAAACTGTGATCTGTTTTGAATTTCAAAAGAAAATTTCATGAATTTATTTATTAATATTAAAAAATAAATTAATAAATTAAGACTTATTATTATTATTATTATTTTACAAAATTTTTGACTTGGTCGAATTTTTTTTGAATTTCCAGTCCCAATTTAAGGGGGGACCTGGGTGAGTGTCCTACATGTTCATGTGGAAATCTGGTCCCCTTTGGATCTGTCCTTGGAGGGGGCCCCCCAAAGTCTGCTTTGACCAGGGCCCCATTGGGTCAAAGTCGGGCCCTGTATATGCACGCACACAAGTGCGTGCATGTGTGTGTGTGTGTGTGTATTCTTGACTGAGGATATGTCAGTTGAAATCGAAAGCCAAGGCAAAGGCAAACCTAAACAAGATGACCACAAGTAAAACAGTTTAATGACAATGATTCCAAACACCCTATATATTTCTTAACTTTTATAAAAAAAAAATTCTTACTCAGGAAAGTGCTATGATCTGCACCTGATTATGCAAGTATTTACATCAAATTCAAATTCTTCCTCTTCCTTTTGTTTCAATTGTTACTGTCTCAATGAATTAAATTTGCCATTTTCCCAATATATATATATATATATATATATATATATATATATATATATATATATATATATATATATATATATATATATATACCGGGTGGCCATAATTAAACTGACAGTGCTCACAGTGTTCTGTAGCGCGATCTATTTGCGAGAATGACGCCACATTTTGTAGGAAGATTAAACAAGACGGGGGACGAAGGATTCCGCGAAAAAATAAATTAGTTCCAAAAGTCACAGCTAGGGGAATATTTGGCGCTGTGTAATAGAAAATAGAGTGTTAACAAATGCAAATTAATGCGGAATAAAATTACCTTTTATTATGCACATTTTCTTATTTAGTTCAAGTGCAATATGGCAACACTTTTAAAAAAGCGTAAAATCTACATAAACACCGATAAAGTCTCGTGATCTGCAATATCACGTACGCTGAGCAGAAGAAGTTCTTTATTCAAATTTCACGTTACATCCATTGGCACAGTGCCAGCTGCTTGGGTTTTAAAAGGCAATGTGTTACGTTTCGAATCAATCGGATTGAAAGTTTATGTGCAATGTCTCCTTCTTTAGTCGAGCGTGCGTTACTGGTCAAATTCTTTTACCTCAACCAGTGCAACGCGTCAGCCGCTCTTTGTGCTTTTAGAACGCACAAAAAAATTGCGTAAAGGTAACGGTCCTGTGTCAGTTAATGGGCTAAAAGCAATGGTTGCGACGTTTGAGAAAACAGGTTCTCTGAAGGTTCAGTCAGGCAGAGGACGAAAACCTGTACCACAGGATACAATCGAAGCAGTTGCCACGGCGATTGTCGACAGAGGACCAGACAATATTGCTGCCACCTCTAGCGATCGTGGATTAGCTCGGAATATGGATATGCCTTACAGTACGGTATAGAAAATCTTACGAAAGATTATCAACTTTTATCCGTACAAGATCAGCCGTGTACAGGAGTTACTGTACCCCGACCATGATAAGCGATTGACTTTTGCTCTCACTTTTCTTGCCAGAATGGAGGTGGATGATGCTTGGCCGTGGAAAATCTTATGGGGAGACGAGGCCCACTTTTACCTGCATGGAATTGTGAATACCCAGAACTGCCGAATTTGGGATGACAAATCACCACATGCAGTCACAGAAATTCCCTTTTATTCACCAAAGGTAACTGTTTGGTGTGGGTTCACAGCGGAATTTATCGTAGGTCCATTCTTCTATGAGAAAATTACCCCGACAGGACCGGAAACCTGTTTTGTTACCGGAGAGAAATATCGCCACATGTTGAACAGCTTTGTCATTCCGGCACTTCAGCAAAGACAATGCCTGGGGGAAATCATTTTCATGCAAGATGGAGCCCCTCCACAAGTTGCTGTACGGGTGCAACAGCTGCTACGACAGAAATTCACAACAGAAAGAGTCATTAGCCGCTACTTTCTAACTGCATGGCCACCTCGGTCGCCTGATCTTACCCCATGCGACTTCTGGCTATGGGGTTACCTTAAGTCCAAGGTCTATCAAGGAGTGGTCCAGGACCTGGCTACGTTGAAGGATAACATATCACGGACTGTACGGGAGATTCCTGCAGACATGTTACTTTCTGCTGTTGTGCATACTGTGCACAGAATGCAATATGTGGTCCACAACAACGGCAGCCACATTGAACCTGATTTGAATGCAAAATAAAAGGTAATTTCCGTATTGATTTGCATTTGTTAACACTCTATTTTCTATTACACAGCGCCAAGTATTCCCCTAGCGGTGACTTTTGGAACTAATTTATTTTTTCGCGGAATCCTTCGTCCCCCGTCTTGTTTAATCTTCCTACAAAATGTGGCGTCATTCTCGCAAATAGATCGCGCTACAGAACACTGTGAGCACTGTCAGTTTAATTATGGCCACCCGGTATATATATATATATATATATATATATATATATATATATATATACACTATCTACCAATAAGTATTTGGACACACATGTAAATGACGATATCTGCGGTCCTGATATAGGTCACGCCCTCCACCGTTAAATATCATGTAGGAAACAACATTGGCATTATTCGCATGCAAGATAACACGAAATGCAGAGTTATCCGATTTTGAGAAAGGTGTAATCGTCGGGTTTCACAGAAATGGCCGATCCTTAAGGGACATGTCTAGCGAGCTGAATTACCCAAAATCGACAGTGGCCTATTTGATTCAGAAATGGAAGATGGGCGAGCGGTAATTGCAGGAATGTGCCCGGTGTTGGCAGACCCACAAAACTGAGAGATATTGACCGACGGGTGCTGTCCAGAGAAATTCGGGAGAACCACACCCAACCGATGGCCCCCATCTGAGAGTGTTGTTTCGATTAATACCATCCGTAAGGAAGCACACCTGCTTCGTTTTCTTGGTCGTGATGACGGCCATAAGCCTTTGATCACAAAGTTCAACCGGGCTGCTTGGTTAATGTGGTACAAAGCAAGTTGAAAGTGGACTGTAGATCAGTGGAAACGAGTTCTCTGGATCGACGAATCAAGGTTCACCATCTACCGCTTGGATGGCAGGGCCTGGGTATGGCTTCTGCCTGGAGAACGCTTCCTGCCAGAATGCATTGTGCCCAAAATAAAGTTCAGCGGAGGTGGAATAATGGTCTGGGGGTGTTTCTCCTGGTATGGACTGGGACCCTTGGTCCCAATTCATGGTAAGCTCAACGCCAGCGCCTACTGCACTATTTTGGATGACAGTGTGCTTCCTGCCTTGTGGCAGTTTTGTGGGTTGGACCTACAGGGTTTGTATAAAAAGTATCGGGAACAATTTTTTCCTGACGTGACTGTACGTCGGAGCGCGCTCGTATCGTGCATGCTCGGTGGTGGGAGATGTAACCTACAAGACGCACCAAGCGCCAGTCGCCTGCGAGCATTCGTTCAGGCTGGATCGTGTTTTTAGTGGACCCCTGTCGAGTGACTCGGTGCAAGCGCAAAATGCAGCGAACGATTGAACAGCGGTACGCTATCAAATTTTGTTTAGGAATGGGGAAATCGGATACGGAGACGTTGGGCATCATTCGCCAAGTGTTCAAGGATGAAAGCATGTCACAAATTGCGGTTTTTAAGATCTTCAAAGATGGCCGAGAGTGTGGAGGACAAGCCCCGCGAGGGACGGCCATCGACCTTAAGAACCGACGATAAAGTGCAACGAGTGCGTAAAGTGCTGAATTCAGACCGTCGATTAAGTGTGAGCATGGTCACAGATAAAATTGTCATTGATACGATGACAGTGCACAGCATTATCACTGAAAATTTGGCGATGCTAAAGATCTGCACTAAACTCGTCTCAGTGCACACAGCCACACCTGCTCCAAGATCACATAGTACCTGACGATAAACGGCATCGCGACGATTCCCCAACCCCCTTACAGTCCCGACTTGGCACCAGCAGACTATTTCCTATTCCCAAAAGTGAAATCCTCCCTCAACGGACACCACCATGGTACCCTAAGTGCCGTCAAAGAAGCTTGCACGCGTACCCTTAAGGACGTTCCAGAATTCGCCTACCAGGGAGTCTTTGAGTCGTTGAAAAGCCGCTGGCAAAAGTGTGTCGACGCTCAAGGGATGTATTTTGAAGATTCAAGAGGAATTGTAGCAATATCTCAAATAAATTTATTTTTACGAAACTTTTCCCGATACTTTTTATACAAACCCTGTATGCCACTTCCAGGACGACAACGCCAGCTATCATGTTGCGAGGTCCACCATGGATTGGTATGACAATGGGGCTAACCGAATGGACTGGCCTGCCCAATGCCCCGATCTGAACCGTATGGAGAACCTCTGGGACGAGTTGGATCGCTGAATTAAGGTGTGCAACAACCGTCCAAAATCGTTGAAGGAACTTACGTCTTCTCCAAGCCGAATGGAAGAAAATACCACTAGCCATCATACAAGGACTGGTGGAAAGTATGCCCCGGAGGGTTGAGGCTGTCATTGCCTCTCATGGAGGTTCTACCAACTATTGAAAATGAATAGGGGAAATTCTTGTACCTAGGGCCGGCTATTTTCAAATGGCAGTATCTTTACTTATAGCTAACTTGCAATAATAAAAATAGTTTGTATACATTACGTGCTTTATTCTCTTTAAATAAAAATCACATCAAGTGTAGAAAAAAAAAATTTGTAAATAATATTGAAATTTTTTAAAAAATTACAAATGGCCCTAGGTACAATAACACTATTGTACCTAGGGCCAGTTATTTCCAAAAACTGAAATTGTTATTTTCAATAAATAAAAAAAAAAAAAAACTATTTGTATGCATTTCTTTCATGCACAATTTCTAAAATCTTCATAAGGAAGAAATGTTAATTGTAGGCAATGTCTTAAAGGAAGAAATGTTTATTATTTCATTACTTTCTAATGTATGTTTTTTCTCCATTGTCTTCTTAATGTTCCCACATAAATTTTCTGTTTCAAACACAGATTTCATAACCTTTTTTTTAAAATTACTTTTTTCAATATTTGTGCTTGAATTTCATTTTTCTCGGGAGTATCAGTGAGAATTCTACACTTGCCAAGTTTTCGTCCACCTCTTTTCTACCAGAGGCCATGGCCCTAGGTACAAGATGTTGTTTTTGGCAAAATGGCTTCCATAGACAAAGACCTGCAGTAACCAAACTTTGTTTTTATATCATTTTTTTCTTTAATGATTACAAAAATTATCTGCTATACATTAAAACATAAGTTTGCACTTACTTTCACAAAATAAGACTTCAAATTGAAGTGAAAAAATTTAGTTTTGATCATCAAATCAAGACTTCCTTTTCTATTTAACTATAGTTCTTCTTGCTTTCATTAAAAATGGATGTTATGAGTTGAAACAGTGTTGTCACTCACTCCAATGAGTAAAAAAGCTGTAAAATAATTATTTAAATAAAGCATGGTGACCCTAGGTACAAGAATTTCCCCTAAATTTTGTTTTTCTTTTCTATCACAGGTGTCCAAATACTTATTCTTCAAACGACAGGTTCAATTTTCTTCCATTTCACGTAACTGAAATCTTCTCCCCGATTATTTCAGAGACTTTATCACAAAGTATTCACACTCACTGTATTTAGACCATTATGCATTGCAAATGCTAAAGCGTGCACTCTTCAGTTAAGCCGAAGTTTCATGTAAGGGGAAAAAAAATGTTTATGACGATGTCTGAAAATACAAGGCCTATTTCTTATATTACTTCAAAAGAATTTTAAAAGCCCATTGAAATTAGTACATTTCACATCTCTTCTGCTCTGATAAAGGGCAAGGTACAAGGATGCTGAAGAATGTAAGGTCGGGTAGTGTTATTATTTTATTTATTTTTAATTGTAAAAGATTGTGGTTTTCAAATAACTTAAAGAAATAATTAAAAAATTGTTTTTATCCAGTTAAACAAGCAGACACAAGGATTGACTGGTGCAAACCTCCTCTAAATTATATCCTAAAATTTTGCTATCACATAGCACATTTAATACATCAGCTTTGAAATTTACATTATTTTATGGAAGTGACAACAGCAAAATAACCAATACCAAATCTTTTCTTGAAAAATTTATTTTCTTTCATACACATGTTTCAATCAGTTCAACAATATATTTTTTTTAAACTTTACAGACTTTGGAAAATATGCAGATCAAACTAGGTATTATATAATGAAACTTGAAAAAGTGTTGATGATGTATGCTATGAATGCTATAACGTACAAACAGCTAGAAAAGCAAACTGAGATATTACAAATTGCAGGATAAAACAAAGAATCAAATTCCAAACTAGACAGAATTTAAAATGTTTAAACTATTAAAAACAATAAGATCTAATCAAATCATATGTTAAAAAGAATATAGTTTTCAGGGTTGAAAGAGCTCACAGTTTATTTACATGGGGAAACATGGATATAAATTTTTATTTATTCAAGCAGATTTTAAAATTACAAGCATTTTTATTTCAATCAAGCAGAGTTGCAATTGTTTTATATATATTTAACAATTTTCTTTTTGAACTATTAAAAACTTTACAAATGGCAGGTAAAGTAATACGTCAAGACTGAATACGATGTTATGAGCAGATATAATGAGCAATTTGCTAGTATTACACACATATGTATCAATTTTGTTATGTAAGTATTTAATAGTTTAAAAAATTAGTCTGAAACTTAATAAAGAAGCTCTTTCATATATATTTTGATTGCTCCTAAAAAATGTACATATTTTACAAAGAAAGTAATAATAATAAACCAATCTGTAATAATGATTCTCTTCATCTAATGTACAACAATGAAACTAACTCTAAAACAAAACAATCAAACGTTGGGTTTCTTGCATGTTCATAAACTAGTAATCAACTCATCAATAACAATTAATTCAAGCTCACAAATTGAATACGAGTATTCAAGCAAGGCAACAGAAAAAAAATGCACACAAAAAGTATATACAGAAGATGATAATTAAAATGTACGTAATGTACAAGAACAAGATTTAATGAAACAAAATGCCCTTAATCTTGAAAATAATATGCACACTTAACTCAAAAGATAAAACAACAGGTTAGCAATACTAGTTAACTATACATGTAGAAACAATTCTATATAAGAATCTAAAATTAATAAACAACATATTTATGATATGAATACACAAACTGTTAAATTAAGAGCAACATTTAAAAGAATGCATGATCAATATGTACAAATATTACAATTCAATCTATAATATTAAGACATTTCAATATAATCAACACACAAAACAATTTCTAGGATTACCTAAACAAAGTAACAAAACACATAAAGTATAACAATGCATGTTATGTTTAGATAACAAGCTACTCATGATTGTAAATTTACTGACATGATTGAAAATGAATTTTAAAGGCTTAAAAGAATCTTCAGGTACAGTTCTCAGTGATAAATAACACACTTGATTGAAAAAACTCAGACAAATCCTTCCCTCAAGTAAGATTATCATTTTATATGAACAACAGTACCTTACAAAAAAAAGGGGATGTATTTCAATTTTTATTTAATAAGGTCATGTAAATGGTTTCTGAGCATTCTCTGAAGACAATTAATCCTACATTAAAGCATTAATTACACAGAAAATTCTCTACAGTCAGAGACATTTGAAATATGGCTTATATAAATCAATATTTTGTTATGCTTAAAAAAGCAACAGATATATATAATATATATATAAATATATATATTAAATATGAGTATGTCAAAAACTCCCATTCAACATTTCTTACATTATCAACAAAATTGAAGGAAATTGCACTTATATGCAGAAAAGAAAGTGAAGTAGGATTTTCTTGAAATATGAGTAAATATTTTGCCTGAAGCTTGCTTATTATCGTAATATAAACTGTTAACAAGAATAAAAATGCAGAATACTCAGAAATCATAATTTCTTACAACTTAGATGTATAACTACTTCTGTAAGATGATAAACAAAAATATCAATACGACGTTTGCATTTTATCAAAGTATTATTGCGGTTCAAAAATTTCAATAAAACTGAAATGAATAAAATTATATTTATATAAATTATATATATGAAGCTTGCTTATTATCATAATATAAACTGTTCACAAGAATAAAAATGTAGAATACTCAGAAACCACTAATTTTTTATAATTTAGATGTATAAACTACTTCTTTAAGATGATAAACAAAAATATCAATATGACGTTTGCATTTTATCAAAGTATCATTGCGGTTCAAAAATTTCAATAAAACTGAAATTAATAAAATTATATAAATTATATATTAGTAAATAGACTAACTTAATTCAAAATATACAGAAAACAACAGTAAACAGAAGAGTAATTCATTTTCCTCCTCATAAAATAACTAATGTATAAAAAAGAAAACAAAAATTATAAGTATGTATATCACTTTTGTAACACAACATTAAGATGTATGCAAAAATGTATAAGTAAGAAGTTACTCAAAAAATCCTTCATTTCACTAAAACACAAGCCGTATCTAAATAAAGTCAGAGAAATATGAAAATTCCTCATAATAATTGATGAATCATAACTAAACAACAAAGCAATAAGTAGCAGTCGATCCACAAAAACTTTTAGAAGATGGTTCGGTTTGGAGCACTACAATCAATTTTTTGCTACACAAGGGCTAAATAGACCAGGACCTACTGCATTTTCATAACATCCACTACTTCCCAAGGAAATCATTTTGTAAATTAAAAGTTAATAACACCTATCACTGTTATGTGACATTCATATAACTTGAAATGCTCCCTAACAAATTTTTAACTAACATAAGCAACATTTTCCTCTCAAAGATAAAAAATGTTTAACGCATAGTGATGATAACACAGAAAATATATTGATCCTGAGTATATAATTCCTACACAATTTTGGCTACCACACACATAATTGGGTAAAACTCTTTTACTTACACAAACACAAAGCAAAATTGATTTGACACCTTGCTACTGCGAAAGAAAAATAAGAGACTTAAGATAACTAAGTTGATTCCAACATGACAGACACTATTATGACCTCCAAGCCAATGTACTACCAAGCCACTCTTAAGATGACTAATAAAACAAAACATTGTCTTGGCACACTTCCAGCATAAAAATACACCCACTCAAATCCCCCAAAACATATTTAGTTGGTAATACAAATATTCTAGCAATGATTTAGCCCTTTCAAATTTAAAACTGTTAAAATTATTTTCAACAATAAATTTGAAAACACTTTTTTTTTTTTTTTTTATAATTTGGCTATGCTTCATCTTTAAATTGATATACATAGAATTTGCATTTCTATGTATAAACTTATAAATACTGAACTTCACAGAACAATATTGTTTTCCTAAAACTACAGATCATATACTACTGCCTAAGAAAATCATTCTGTAAATTATAGGTCAATAACTCCTATCACTGTTACAAAAAATTAATAACATGAAATGTACCCTATCAATTTAATGACTAATTTAGGCAACATTTTTAACTAATATTTTAATTTTTTGAAGATGTAGTTAAGTGCAGTTTTTAGAAAAATAAAAACTAAAATTATATATAGTATTAAGTAAAGTCCAGCATGTAAACTACCAGAATTAGTACCATGAAAAATAGTTTTTGTTAACATATATATTTTTGTAACACCTTACAACATAATTATAGAGAGTTTGTGATTGATCAGCAGATTCATCCATTAACATAAGCATAAAAATGAACAAAAACAAAATTAGATATTTTATGATTGGCTATACCATGAAAAGAAATCTTGACAACCCCATTTTTTTACCATCTCTTGGAGTATTTTTAAGTCCATAAACTCTTCTGGGATATTATCTAAGCATGAGTTTCCAACACAAGAGATTTTTCATATCCATAAAGAGACAGAACAACACTTCTACTGCCATGCAAGGTTCTTTGAATAATTATCCACCTCTAGCATATTGCTGACATTTGTTGATGGAAAGAAACTACTAAATATACAAATAACCTACTTCTTGACAGGAGTGGTCTTTAGAACCCTTTATTTCACTTATATATCAACAACTAAACTTTTCATACATACCAAATTATCTTAAAAAATAATTCTCTATAAACTCATAACCGTGAGTTCTGAAATAAGTATATTTAAACATTTCTGATATTAACATACTTGAATACAATTGTTGATGAGCATAAAATCCATAATTATGATAAACTACTAATTTGCATATCTTCTTGTATGTACTGTATGTCTACTTTCAACATAGTAAACAAAATATTTTAGAGTGTGTGCAAAAAAACTACCCCCAACCACGATAATGTCGATTAAAAATTTTGCATCAATCATCACTGGTCTTTGGAATCCTTTATTTTACTTTTGTAATCAACAACTCAACTTTTCCTGTACACCAAGTTATCTTATAAAATAATTCCCTATGAAATCATAACTGTGTGTTCTTAAGTATATTGAAACATTTCTGATATTAACATACTTGAATACAATTGTTTATTAACATAAAATCTATAATTATGATATATTACCAATTTAAACGTATATTCTTGGTACTTGCTGTATGTCTACTTTCAATATAGTGAACAAAATATTTTCCAGTATGTGCAACAAATACATACACTGGGTGTTCAACTCATAACTGTGTGTTCTTTAATAAGCATATTTAAATATTTCTGATATTAACAATCTTGAATTCAATTGTTTATAAAAAAAATCTATAATTATGATATATTACCAATTTAAAAATATCTTTTTGGTACTCACTGTATGTCTACTTTCAACATAAACAAAATATTTTCAAGTATGTGCAATAAAACACATACACACCATAGCATTATTTAAACATAACATGCATTTGAATCTCATCAAACTCTACCAAAGAAAAGTATACATCAAATTCTATTTTACAACAATCTACATTTCCAAAGATTAATAACCAAAGGGTTGAATACACATAACTGCAGATCAAAAGTAAAAGAAAAATGCAGTTTAGAAATAAAGGATATCATGTACAAAATATTCAATGGAGGAGATGATGTTCAGAAACAATCAAGGCAAATTTCACACTATTATACTGCACATATTAAGCATTCTTTGGCATTTTTATTTATGAAAGTATACAAGATAAAAATATTTTGATAACATGTCAACAGTTAAAACTTTCAAAAAAAAACAAAAGAAAAATAATATGTACCAAAATAATATAATTTGCATATATCTATATGATCATATGCTACTGTTTGTATACATTGTTTTCAATTTCTCTGATTTTTGTTAAAATGAAATGACCTTCTTCCCCTCCAACGACCACCTCGAAGAGGGCGCTTATGCCAATTATTTCTTCCGAACCTTTGAGATGGTCTAGTCCACCTGGACTCAGATGATGATTCGCCTCTATAAAATTGTTCTTTGTGAAATTCATGAGAACCTGGTGGGTAGTAATGAGAGTTGCTTTCAGAATCAACAGGAGCAGTTTCTTGTGTACTTTTCCAGTTTTCATCCCACTGTGGTACTCTATTTTGCCAAGTATTGTCTTTTGATTGCTGAGGTGGGATGTTCCAAGATGGCCAAGCCTCATTTGCTGGGTTAGCATCACTTGATTTTGAGACAATAGGTAAATGTGGAGGAGGAGGAGGAGGAAAAGATGTTGATATAACATTGGGTGGGGGGAAATTCTTTATATTGGGAGGGGGTGTTTGAATTGAAAATCCAGGTGGCAAATGTGGAAATGTAGATGGAAGTGTAGGGGGTGGAAAATGAGGCCCAATTTGTTGTGCATCTTGAATTATTGATGAAGAATATGAAGATGGAAGAGAACTATCTGAAGCTGATGTTGATGGAACTGTCTTTGATGAATAAGTGCTCTCCTGTGTTGTTAAGTCAGGCAGTTCTAAACCAGGTGGAGGAGGTTCTTTAAATTGATTCCAACAACTGGATGATATTTTGTCAATACTTGATGTTGCCAATTTTTCCTGATTACCTGAAACACTTTGACTGTTAGTTAGGGCTTTTTCTAAAGCTTCCATTTCAGCTAATTCCTTTTCAGCCCTTTCTACAAGCTCTGATACAGACATATTGCTTAATGATACATTGGCAGGTTCTTCAGAAGAAAATGACGATTCTTGAAAGCTAGTCCTAAGCTTGATCCGAGGATCAGATGGGCGCACCACAGCAGGAGATATTTCCTCATTATCATCAAGAGGAGGAGTTGCTCCTCGAGACAAGTCTTTTTCTTGAGAATTACTTACTTTCCCAGATTCACTCACACTTTGAAATGCAGGACTAAACTTATCCACAGAGGAGTTAAAAGATTTGTTGAATATACTACTTATTCTCATATCAACATCACTTTTATTAGTAGCCAATTTCTCTTTGTCTAAAGATTTTTCTCGAACAACATTTAAAATGTCTTGAAGGTTTTCAGGCAAATCCAAGAAACTTGACATTCCAGATGCAGTTACACTATTAATATCTAATGTTTGATTACCAGGAGAATGAAATTCTGCATCAGAATCATCAGGGTGAGAAATAAGCTGCTTTAAGGCATTTACCTGACGATCTGTTTCTTCTACCTGACGAGTTAAAGCATCAAGGATTTTTTTGTGCTTTTCTAGATTTTCAGTGGCTGCATGCTTATCAATATTTTCTTTGGGGCTTGATTTTGAATCTTTTCTTTCTGGCTCAATGTTTAAAATATCTTGCTCGGGATCATATGGTTTATCATCATCTCTATCCTTTGGAGAATCTGAAGATAATATCTGTAATGGTGGGGTATAAGAGGGTTCATATATTTCAGAGTCATTTTTATTCTGTACATCTGTACATGAAGCAATAGAGTTCTGTGTGATATCAGATTCTTCAGAGGATGCAGTGCTTTTTAAATCCATAGAGGGGCTATATGCAGTATCTGGAGAAACATTTACGGAGCTATCAGTTTGTAGAGCAGGAAGTGGAGGTGTATATGAACGTGTTTCCAGTGGAGGTGTATACGAACCATCCAATTTGTCAACATCCTCTTTACATCTGAAAAGAAAGGAAATAAATAACAATCCATACACACATATATACATACATACATACGTATATATATATACAGTCGGACCTCTATATATCGAACTTCCATATATCGAAAGTCTCTATATATCGAACAGTTGGTGAATCCCCGTTTTCATTAGGTAGAGAAACTATCTCTATATAACGAAAGAAATCTCTATATATCGAATTTTTTCCCCTAAAGATTCTTAACGTGGCACGCGATTTTTCTGTCCAGTAAAGATTTTTCCCTTAGAGATATTTTAGACGTTGATGAAAGCATCATTGTTTCCGATTACCCCACAGATGACGACATCATAAACTCACTTTAGGAAGAACAAACTGACATCCAAGAAGATGAGGAGACTCTAACTGAGGCAGAAATTGTTTATCCTTCGAAAAAAGAAATGCGCGCAGCATTTGATGTAATCCGTCGTGGTCTTCTATTCGCAGAAAATGTCCCGTAGACAGTATTTCGTGGACTTAATAAGTGTGAACACTTTTATGATAAATTTTCTTCTAAATTTATTGTACAACAAGACATTCGAAAGTTTTTTACAAAAATGTCAATCAATTGCATTTGTATTTAAAGGTATGTAAATTTTGTTTGATAATTAAATCTAGTATAATTAATTTATTGATATTTTTTAATCGATAATAATTTTCATTTATGAATTTACGTAATTTGTAGTAATATGATTCATATTTAAATTTGTTGATATGAAAGTGATTTCGTATATTAGAAGAAAATGCACATTTTTCTTGCAATACAATGTATCACCAATAATTTAAGCATAACCGTTTCTATATATGGAAATTTCTATATATTGAAATTTCTATATATCGAATTTTTTTCGGGAACCGTCGACTTCGATATATGGAGGTCCAACTGTATATATATATATATATATATATATATATATATATATATATATATATATATATATATATATATATATATATATATATATATATATATATATATATATATATAAGCCCACTAAAATAAAATCATATAATGAAAGGAAACCAACTTCTCTTTCTTTGAAGCAGGTATGCCAGTTTGTTTCACTTTATGGCGAACAATAACACCAAGTAGTAGATGAGGTCTAGGAGAGGGCAAACCTAAAAAATAAAATATTCATACTAAGCATTAGCACAATAAATATCATCAGACAATCATGTAATATAAGCATGCGTTATATGAAGAGAAAAAAACAGATATTCATGATTTATGTAAGTGATTTTTATAAAACATCACACAATCAATTTATGGCTTTTCTGAAGGGAAAAAAGGTACCTGCATAACAATTACAGGAATAAAAAGGAAGAAAGCTATTTGTAAATAGACATACAGTTATAAATCAGAAGCTTCCCATAAGAAACTGAAAAAAATGAAATATGAAAATGACTTAACACACCCCAAGAATTTAACATTTGATAATTCATCATATTTCAGCATGTGGTCCATATCTTAAAACATACAAACAAGGAGAAGGAATTTTCTAACATTTGTGCATTATTTAAGGTCAGAAAAACTCATTATCTAGGTGGAGGAGGAAAGTGAAGCTAATGTATACAACATTCCACCATAAGCATAATAATGTTATACAGATTACTGTGATGTAAAGAGCCAAAATAATTCCCATAAAACAAGGATAGAAACATCTGAGCAATTTCAACAGCTTATATAGTGTAATATATAAAGTTTCAACAAAAGTTACCTAAAGGTGAATTCCCGTAAGACTTCAGGTTTCTAGGTTTAAATTTTGGAGAAACATTTTAATTTATTTCAAAACTCTGCTAACCACTTAAAAATATTACCCTTATAAAAATTTTACATCATGAGTACATAACACAGAGAGGGCACAGCCATTAACAAAAAGATAATGCAATTCTCACACTTATTTCTGCTTTTGAGATAAAATTTACAAGCAGAAAACCATAAAGGTAAAATGTAGGACTTTATTAATTCATTTAGCTTTCTAGACCTTAAAACTTAAGAGTTTCAAACAAACTTAACTTTCTGGTCATAATAAAGTTTCATTACCTATTCATAATATGAGGAAGTCAGGTAACAAATAAGATACAATAAAAAATTGGATATAAAATAAGAGATCATACCAGGTCCATCAAATGGCATCAAAACAATGGGTACTGGACTGGTGGCAGCTAAAGGTAAGATATAAAAATCTTTTATCTTCTTTGAGTAATTACTAACAACTCCATATCTCTTTCGAGTACTCAGGTAAGAATAAAATGAATTATAAGTAACAGCTTCTTCCTCATTTGCCGCTTGAAATCTGATAATTATAAGTTCCTATGAAGAAAAACAAATATTGACTATTCAAAATTTAATGATCCCAATCATTAATGAATACATCTATTAAATGGCATATATAGCTCAGTTAAAAAGGGTAACAATTAATTCAAAAAACAAAATTCTCATATATATAACTTCTTTCTCTCTTTCACTCACACACAAACAGCCTTTGTTCTCAAATTATAGCAAAAACTTGTACTATATGCTGCTAACAGTTGCATTAAGCATAAATATGAAATGCTATTCCAACATTAACATTGGGAGGGGAGGAGGAGGAGGATAGTCTTAATGCAATGTTTATGAAATTTTTAATTCTTCGTTTTTAAGGTATGGGCTGATTAATCCACAAGATTTAACAAGCTCAAATAAAAATCATGAAATGCAAAATTTTAAAACACCAATACCCCTCCTCCCTCCATAACTGCATGCCCCATATAACACAAGTTTAAACCATAAAAAAATTAAAATTTTAAAATATTTTATGATGCTCTTTTAAATAACAAAAGTATTCTGTTCCAAGACATCAATAAGTTTTTTTTTCTTCTCCAAGAGAAACTAGAGCTAATTTTTTCAAATAATTTGTTTTAAACCATTAGAATGCAGATCCTAAAAGAACAGTGTTAACATCAGAACAAAGAGGAAATCTTTTAAGTTAGGAGTAAGTTGGGAAAATTTACATAATTGTCCAATACGATTTTTAACATGGGAAAATATATATGCCTTCATACTAGATAATGTATATTTACAGCTATAATTTTAATACTTGATCTCTTCATATATGTTATTTTCATTTGATTCCATTATCAATTTTTTAAAAATATAATAATTTTAAAAACTTACTGCTGCTTTGAAGAGTATGATTAACCTTAAACTACTTTTTAATAGTAAAATATTTCAACAGTAGAGAACTCAAAATGCAAAATTTGAATTAGAACCATTAAATACTAAGGAAGAACTGTTCACACTAAAGAGCGAACATTCAAAATTTTAACTTCAGGATCCACAAGCTTATGCTACTAAGTTTAAGTCAAAAACTTTTTGTGTTGCATATATCTATGGGTGTGTGCATGTGTGAGAGGGAATTTGTGTGCATGGGGAATTTGTTTACAGGAGGGGGAAGTTTTCCTCTAAAGCTTTTTTATTGTACATCATGAGGTATAAATTTTCAAAAAATTCTTTTCTTTATTATAATAAATAATTTTATCAACTCAGTACTCTAACAACTTAGATGACTACATTTCTATGAACTATCTATACCTGAAACAGGGGCTACTTTATAACAAGGAATGAGTTGTACCTTAGATATGAGATTTCAACCCTGAAATTACTATGTTACTAACAAGGCAGTCTAGTATCCTACATGTTACGATGTGATTTTTTACAGAACTGGCTAAAAAAGTATAAAATATACAGATTTAAAACTCTAGAGTAGTAAATTTCACCTTATTTCCAGATTGCTTGATCTTTCCTAAATAATCCCACACTTGATCAGGAATGATTCTTCCACAAACATGAATAGTGTCAGGAACATCCTATAAATTATAATTATACTATTACAGAAACTTTAAATAATTGCATAATTACATTTAACTAATTATAAAAACAACTTAACTCAAAATTCTTAAAATGGACCAAAGTAAATTACTCCTCCACATTAGATTATTTTGATCACTTTGTTTTCTTATTAGTTTCTACACTTAATTAACATTTCCTAAGGGATTTATATACATGTATTTGCATAGTGTGATTTTCTCTTCTTTTCACAGTCATATTTACCTATCTACTTTGAATAAAACACACATATAATCTTTAAATATGTTAATTATGAGATTGTTAGTCCTTTATACAACCTTTAAAATAATCTACTGAGCCCTCTAATTACAACATGCTAGCTTTATTTAATTACATATCAACCACATATTTACATGTATATTCTTTTTTCAGACCTACTTTTCATAAAATATAAAAATATAAATGAAAAATAACAGATGCATATAGCTACACAACAGCTTTAAGTCTTTAAATACCTCATTGCCTAAAAAAATCAAATGTGCAATCAATAAAGCACTGCAAGAACCCCAAAATGCCTATTCTTCTTACCTCTTTCTATTTCCTAAATATAAAGAGGGAAAAAGAGAGCATTTGGAACCATTCAACTCCCAGTGCTTTTAATCCACTCAGAGTACAGAGAAATTTGCATAAAGATAAGCTGCATACATCTCCAATAAAGGTCAAAGTTTGACTATACAAAGTAACTGATTCATTCCCTGATATTACAACACTTCGACAGATTTGAAACAAATTAATAAACCAACATAAACTCTAAAGTGTGGGTGTCCAACATTTTGGCTTGCATGTGCCTAATTCAGGGAAGAAGAATTGTCTTAGGCCACAACTAAAATATGTAATTTAGTAAATACAAATAAGTAACCAAACTTCATTTATTTTTTACTATAACATAAAAAAAAGCGGACAACATAAATATAAATCTAGCTAGATATTTGACTTTGTTTGTGTGAAATTATTGAATTAGTGTCTGATTTGATGGGTTTGGTTTGGTTTGGTTTGGAGTGCTATGGTCAACTTTTTGCTACATGAGGGCTAATTAGACCGGGACCTACAGTTTAAAGCCAATTCCTACAAACATCCATGCCAACAGTGGTACTTGAACCCACAGGATCTGAACCGAATGCCATCACCTAGCCCTGATTTGATAGGAGTGGTTGCAATTCTCAGCAAGTTCTTAAGGTTTTTCATAGGTCTTATCAAGTTAACAATCTTGTGAGGCTGCATTACTAGCTGTCCAGGGCCACATATAGCCCACGGGCCATGGGTTGGACACACCTGCTCTAGAGCATTTCATGAATATACACCTTGAGCTTTACTTTTTTGATACTTGGTACCTGACAAATAAGAGATAACCAGTAGAAAATCATGCAATACAAAATCAAAGTACACCTCAAATCTAGACTTCCCCACCACCACCACCACCACCACCACTAAATTCCATTCACAGTTACTCTTCTGGGAACTAATGTTAATGAAAAAAACATTTCTAAATATTCAGAGAACTTAAAAATGCATGGCAGGAAGTTTTATTACTGTAAAGTGTATTAATACACATTGTCAAAAAATATCAATGTTATGAAATACTTAAAATTTTGATAATTATACAAGGAATCTGCTGGGGGTTTTCACTCAGAATATTATCGCTATTCTGAACAAACTTTATTCTCTGTGTCCTAAGTACTGCAAAGTATGATTTAATATTAATTTAACACATTAACTTTGGGTAAAATCTTTTAATGCTATTGACACAAATGCTTAATATCTAATATTCAAGACAGTAAAACATCATTATTTACTGAAAATATAAACAGTTCTTAATATTATGAGAGCATCAATATAGGCACTAAAAAACTGAATGATGAAAAATACCATACCAGATGAAGATATTCTGTTTGGCCCGAAACTTTATAAGCACTGGTAACAAATTTTGCAACATCTTGCATGTAGATAAATCCCTTCCATACAGAAGAAGCAACTTTCGAAGAAGCATCATTATCAAAAACATATCTCACTGCAGTTTCAGGAGAGCTGTAATTAAAAGAGATTTAGAATGCATTTCAAACACTGACAAACAAGAAATATAAAGTCTTCAATAGTTAACAAATATCTTCAACCACACAATTGTATTTTAAATTATGAATTCTCTCTTAGACTTCTATAAATTGTTTATTCATGCATTCAGTTTTTACTTAAGTAAATATTACTTAAATTTGCAGTCAAAACAATCTATGTAAAAACATAATGTACAAAACAACAAGCATTTGCAATTATTTAAACATACAATGTTATTTTCACTCATTTTCTTTCAATGTTTACATCAAATTTTACAATAAAACTTTTGCAGGGGAAAAAACTATATACAGCTTATTTAACAGTAATTTACATCTAACAGACCTCATGAATGATTCTTTTCATATAGTAACAAGTCCTATCTAACCTTAGGTTAAAATTTTCTTATACATCCTTTATCTAAAGTTAGAAACAAGATAAGATAATAAATTTATAGAACTCAGGCTATGTACTATCAGAGAATTTTGTTGCTTCTAAAAATAAAATTGATCTTAAGAACAACTTATGTCTGACATTTTTTTCAATAAACTATTCATGAAGCATCCAGCTTCCTGTAGTGCAAGTGTATACTCCCCACTCTCCCCCCCCCCCCCAAAAAAAAAAAATCTACATTTTGACTACATGCTTTAAAATATTAATTTACAATATTGAGATCACAACTTTAGTCACAAATGCATTGTTGATTAGAATTCAATAACAACTTTTAATAGAGTTTATTTGGATAACTACACTAAGCAAGTCAATAGGCTAGCTCCTTTAATATCATCAATGGGGGCATGGTGGCCCAGTTGGCAAAAGCAGTGGGCCAGTAATCTGAACATCTCTGGTTTGATGCTCGTCACTGATAAAATCCACCGCCGTGTATGCTAATGGTAGCTGGAGCATGCAAAATCTGTCATGGCTGCAATGTCCTCCAAGTTCTCAAAATTTACCTCTGGAGGTGCGGGGTCAAGTATACCGGTCTCGTCACTTGACTCAGTTCAAAATTAAGGGACCGATCCATTAGCCAAGCCAGACTCAGACCCTTATGGTGCTAATTTAAAACCGGTGCCACATCACTCAGCCCAATAGCCTATAATGACCTTGATCTGATGTTGCTGTTGGTCAAAGGGGCATAAGCAACAACAACATATCATAAACTCACAGTTATAGGGTAACGATCAATAGCAGTGTAAGTTTTTATAATAAATGATATGCTAGATAAACCATGACAACCCATCATGTAAAGTGATAAGAAGTCGAACAGAGATATTATACCATGGGAGGAAGCTACAGGGGTTAAGAAACAAACACTTCCAATGTTTAATTATAATCAATTTTATTAATCACTTGAGAATCACGGGTCTGTTCAGTGTTTCACAATCTAAATCCCTAAACAACACAGTGAATAACGTGTTATCTCATTCTAGCAAAATGAGAAAAAGGTGGATACAGCAAAACCCTTAGAGTTCAGAATTAATATAATGCTCTCATCAGTATTTTTAAAAATCATAGTGTATTAGAATAGACAGCTAACCACATTTTAAGAAGAGAGACAAAATTAAACAATGAAATCAATAGAGAAAATCAAGATCATCGACTTATCGTACAATTTCAATAATTTAGACCTGTCACAGTCATGAACTTTAGAGAAATTGCTTATCATTCTTAATTAAATATGAGCACATAAAATCTGTAGGCCAGAAAGTCCCTCCATGTGGTTTGTAGGGGTAGGAGGAGGGTACAAGCCTCCTGGGGATACTCGATCGAAACTGGGATGGCACAAGGGGTAATCCTTGTTCACTTATATAGTGCCCATTATAAAAAAAAAAAAAAAAAAAAAAAAAAAAAAAAAAAAAACAATTTTATGCTGTTTAATGGGTAAATATCAAAAGACAATGTGCCTGCTGTGATTGTTTTTTTAATACAAAAACAAAATATCTAGATTTTGACAGGAGCAAAAATATTTTAAAGATAGAAAATCGAAGCCATAACTTGATCTAGCATTGAAATATTGGGGTTCTACAAATGCTAGTACGGTTCAATGTGTTTTTCCTCAGGTTTTAATTTCAGGATTTCTCATGTTTAGAATAATAATTACCAGAACTTCTTGGCAGTCACCACTTCATCAAACAATCTATCGCATTTTATAATAATCCATCTTATGACGTGCACCTTCTTTAAGAACTATAGTTTTACTACTGACAGCTGGAAAAATAGAGCTACTATGTACTGGGCTGCTAGAGGAGAGCTATGGTCTCTTGACTGTCTCTCAACGTGGGGAGGGGGGCAGTGGCGTAGCGAGGGGTGGGCAAGGGGGTCTATCATGCCCCAGGCGACACTCGCACAGGGGCACCAAATGGTCCTTTTCACTAATTCTATATATTATATTACTATATGTTTTTCGGAAGGGGGGGGGGGGGGTGTGCCAAAAAGGTATCGTGTCCCGGGCACCAGTTATATTCGCTACGTCACTGGGGTGGGGGACATTTTATAATAGTATTTTCAAGTGCTAAATCAATTTTTTCCTTTGATCAGCTAAAGGCCATAAATCATGCCTTATCAACCAATAAATAATCTGCAACAACAAAGGTATCTCTCTAAAAATCACATGAAAACTGTTTATATTTAGGTGACAATGTAACCTAAAACCTCTTTCAAAAATGAATATTCTCTCTTTGAGGTATAAATGAATGTAAATTTTAAGACATTATGAATAAATTTCTAACAAACATTTGTAATTTAAAACTGGATATAGAGCTATAATTGGAGTTACCACAATAAAGACTAAAACTCTCAGGATAACCTTACTTAAACACTACCCGAACCTAACTTAAACACTACTCGATTATAAGGGATGAAAACCAATGAACATGGCAATACTGGCAACATGATTCATATATCTTACCGCTACAAATTTAATATTTTTTAAAAATCTTGGTGGCTAAAATTCTATGTAGCTCCTTGCTTATGCCATAGCCTTCACCCAAATGCCTAATTATCTCCCGACTGTCACTGAATAGCAAAAATAGAGGAATGTCTGAGTTGAAGCCCACTGCCAGTACTTGGCTCATGAAAAAATTTCAAACTCCAACTGCCTAATTTTTAGTTTGAATACCACTGAAGGATGATTTAGGGCATATTTCTTACAAGAATTACATGGTTTCAGTAAATAATGTTTATAAGCCATGTCGTTTAAAATGATTAGTTCTGCTGTGCTATATGCAGAAAGACATGCTAATATGCTAATATGCAGAAAGACAACAATGCAGAATTATATACACACAAAAAATAAATTTAGATTATTCCTACTTCATTTTATCCAGGCCCCACAATAGGAGGGATTAGTCAGGCCTGTGAGCTTTAGGGCTGATCAAGCCTCAAGGGGTCTGACCAACCAAAGCCCAGCAAAAATTATTCTTGGACCTTGTGTCTGCTTTTGATGCCTTATTTCACTCCAGTATTTCCAATTCATAGATAAATTCATAGATCCTATTCATGCAGAGTATATATACTCTGTGCATGTATTACACCATTACTAAACAGTTTGCAACACCTTTTCTGGGTCAAGTATGAAAAATGAAGTTAAAAAAAAAACATATAAATCATTTGTACAAATGAAACTTTTTTATGTATGCATCATATCTTAAAATGAGTATATATTTATTCAAACTACATATTTTTTAAGATTGAATTAATGTAGCTATCAGTAGTTCAGGTCCAATTTTATTTCAACATCTTCAGAGTTTATTTATGCTTTTACAGTACTATCACTGAACAAAACTGTTGCTGATGTACAATTTAATATTAATTTCACTCTTCACAGGTTAAATTTCAAAAAAGCATCTGTTTGTCTGTACATCAATAAGTTATTGAGTTTTTTGATAGAACTGCAATATCATTTAAAATAACTTGGTTATGTAAATGAATCTGTTTAAAGCTTAAAAATCTTGAATCTTTTAATTTTTTTTTTCTATTGCAAGAGACTTGGTAACTTAACAAGAACGATAGAAAAAACAAAGAGGAAAGAGAATGAAGGAAAGAAAAAAAAATCATTGTCTTCGGTAAAAATTCAGCCCCTCAACTCCTAAGCTATCAAAGAGGACTCATGGAGAACTAGCTCGGTAGTGTAGTAAATGATAGCCATTTATAAGTCAGTCTCTGCAATGAAGGCAGTGAGGGTAAGACATAAAACCAAAACAAACAATTTAATAAAATAAGTTAAAATTTTAGGCATCTGATTACCTCTATTGGGCATTTGATGAGATTTCTTTTGTTAATTTATTTTCAATACAACCTGAAGAGTAATTAAAACTGAAAAGTAATAAGGCTGCAAAATACTGAAATTCAGGCATAAACCATCTGCCAATTCATTTGTTACCATTACACATTTTAAAAGAGCTCCTAATCCAATTTAACTGCATGAAGGATTAAAAATACCTTTTAACATTGAAAAAAATATTGATTGATTGAGAGCACTATGGTTATTTTTTGCTAAACAAGGGCGAATTAGACCAGGACCTACTGCTTAAAGCTAATTCCAAACATCTACAAACATCCATGCCAACCCTAGCCATTTAGCCATTATTCGGTGGGAAAATTAGTCGATAAACTCCCTATCATAGCTCTTAATAATTCAATATACAATTTAACTAAACAATTGAAGAAATATACCAAATTAATTCCTTTTAAGTTCATTAGTATAATCTATTCATACCTACCACTTGAAAATTCTTTTTTTCTTTTGATGTTATAAAAACCAATAAACATAATTTCACTCAGCATTGGTACATCTAATCCTCCCAGCCCTTATACAAGACAGACTGACTGACTGACAAAATTTGAATTGAATTTAAATTTTATGGCATAAAATATGCCAAACACCCTTATACAAGGAGACATTTTCCTTTGTTTTGAACAAAGAGTCTAAACGATACACTCTCACTTCATTTCTATTGATTTATTTACAGCCAAAAAATTTTAGTCAACTTAGTAACAAACTCATTAAGTTTACTATATTAGAACTTTTGCATTGATTTTACTCCATAACAAATAACTTGTTTCAAAAGGAATTTCAAAACAATTTTCCCTTAATTTTCATGATATAACATACATAACATTCTATGAAATAAGAGAGTTCCAGCAGGCAATACTTTCAAACAGTTCACCTTAAATTTTCTGGAAAAGAAAGAAATGATATTTCATCTATTTTTAAATAATTGTCTCTATGTCAGAGATCCTATGACAAAAACGCCAAGTGTTTTCTGGACACTGGTTCCTTCCTCTATTTGTAATGATCTTTGGTAAAAGGTCAACAGACATACACACGCAGTTAATCATACAACTTACATGGCAGGCAGAAGAGAAGTTGATATAGGTGCATTCCACTACATCTTACATAATCATCAACAACATGATTGAATTTTTCAGCTTCCTTAATTTTCTGAATAAATTTAAAATTCTGAATCAATTCTTGTAACATTTCCCCACATTTTTATTTCTCCTCAACCAATAAGTTAATCCTTCATTGATCACTAAGCAACTTTGAACAGCAAACTTCTTCCACAAACAAGGAGAATAAATACTACAAGTTGCTTGCAAATCATTATTTTAGCACTTACTAAGTTTAAATCATCCTAGTTGCAAATCACTCTAACTTCAAAAGCCCACACTCCCACTCAAAAATGAAAGGTGTTTGGAATAATTGCTTATAATAATCAATCAAAAAATAATAATAAATGATATAATAACTATTAACACTGAAATGGGTAAACAATGTTATATACATAAAAAAATGCAGGATAAATACATATATTCACTGAAAAATGTAAACTGCAACTTAGTCAATATTCTTGAACTTTTACAGGATTTTATGACCCTCCCAGGCATCAAACACAATTTTTGGACAGCTAATATTAGTAATAAATTCAGCTAATACATAAAAAAAAAGCTGCAAATAAAAATTTTAAAACTGACTGAAAATTTCTAAAGTTTGCCCTCATTCAAGAATTAAATTTCTACTCATTTTCAAATGGCCTATGTTAAGGAGTAAATTTAAACGTCAATTTCTTTCCTCACTATGCTGGGACATAACTCTTACCTTCTTGTTTCATATGGTTTCAAACATATTGTAAACATGGCAAAAATTTAAGTAACTGTTAGCTGCACTTTTTACCACTTCTTTGAACGATAAACTGGCTTTGATATTCATAATATGTAAAAACTTACCACAAAATTTAATAATTCCATGTGGGAAAACCTAATAACAAGGACAAAACCAAACCAGATCTATCTACTAGTAACTAAGAAACAATGAATGCTTCTATGTTCAAAGTTTAAGGTCACTCTAAACTGAACATAGAAAAAGTTAAATTAAGATAAAATCTAAATTAAGATAACATCTTAGTTAAATAACAGTTAAGTTATATTTTATGGTTATTTCATTAACCCTTAAGACCCTTTGGAATATTTGATGCATTACCTTGCAATATAAATATATAAATACAATTTTCTATAATTAACAATTTTCAATCAGCTTTTCCTTAATTTTAGTTTAGTTCACTTACTCATGTATACTTTGTTTATACTTACCTCACTGATTTCTCTATTTAATATATATCCATACTTACAATTTCTTCCTCCAATATAACTGTCATGCTTCCATTTTTCCAGAGAAAAATTTATTTTTTAACTACAACAGCAAAAATGCTTTTTCAGCATTTTTATTATCAAGAACTATGCTTGTAAAACAAAAATACTTTATTTTTTTCTACAAATTAATATTTACTTGTTTATTTTGTAAATACGAATTTTACTTAGCATAAAAGTTTTAATTCAAATTATGCTGCATGAAATATGTCAAGTTCATAAGATTGCATAAGTGCTATACACTTAAATGGAGAAGTTTTAGGACTAGAACATTAATGTTAGAGCAGAATATTCTGTTTCCTCACAACACACTCAGATATTCCCATTTATAAATATTTAACCATGACTCACTTAACCCTACAATATAAAATTTAGCATATATAAATATAAACAGAAAACAAAGAGAAAATTTGGATAGCACATGAAAAAAAAATCCACTACCTTTCAAAACCTAACCTTGTCTTGAAAATCCAGAGAGAAAACCAGAAATGATTTTCAGACAGTGCCTTTTTTTTTTTTTAAAAAGCATTTCATATGCAGTACATTGTGTTTCAAAATTAGAAGTATTATAACAAGATATTTAAAAAATAATAATACCAAACAATGAATTTATTGGATTTCATTAACAGAATTCCATAAATCAGAATAATATCTAACTTATATTTATCTGAAGTGAGGCAGGATAGGAATGGAAATTTAAGTTACCTTTTAACACCATACAAAACAACTAATATTAATGTTTTAATAAAATAAAATTTTACAGGAGTTCCCATTCAAATTTTTGTTTCTTTTATTAAGTACAGATAAAACTACATTAAATATTATGTAATTAAAAGTGTATATGTATATATACCTGTATTATATCGATGATGGTTATATTTTTAGAAATCCCAAGCAAAAAAATTATTTTCTACTTTTCAAGACTAGACTTAAATAAGTTTAGAATCTAAAAAAATTCTTATTGTTTACAATTTTGTTGCCACAATATTCTATTACAATAATGGCACAAACTGAATCTCTAAAGTTAATCGAATATCAGTGAATTTTATAAGCATAGATAGCACTTGCACTCCTGGAATAATTTAGTACATTTGTTGATATTTGAAATTAAAAAGGTTTGTGAAAATTAACTATAGTACAGAATTTTAGTACAGAAGATACAATTTAAAGTAGAAAATAGTATCTACTTGAAAGCCAAATTTACAATGTGCTTTTTATGAAGAGTCTGCACCCAGTTGCAACCTGAAGTTGTGTTTTATATGTTTTTATTTAAAACATACATATTATTCTCTGTTTAGAAACATTAATACATATGTCATACTAAATAATTTGAATAAAGGGATAAAATTTATGAAGCAGATAAAAACATTTGATACAATTGCGTATTTACAAAATAAGGACTTTCTCCCCATAACAAGCGACTAAAGCATTTAGTATTTACAAACGTAAACATTGATACTAACAAAATAGATGATTCAAAAAACAGAATTTGGCTGCACAAATAGTCAGTCATACCCAATAGAAACTGTTGATGTAGGTTCCTGATCCAGTGAATCATCTCCAGCACTTGACAAAGGTGATTTTCCATCAACAATTCTAGATATTGTTTTTTCAACAGGATCAATAGCTGCAGGTGAACTTAAATCAACAGATATTGAATGTGCAACACGGATTTTCTTTGGCGTATTATCTTCAACTGGAGGTGGGAGAATTTTTCCAGTGCATATTTTGCAATTAAGATCAAAAAGATGAGATCTGTGATAGTGAGTTGTGTCTTTAACCACCTCTTTATCAGGCTCTGGTTTCTCAACTTCCATTGGCTCCCCAGGGTATGGCTTAGAAGTTTTTGGAATATCCTTTAGAAAAAGAAGTATTTATAAAATAAAAATGAAACTAACATTCAATGTCTATTATACAAAGAACTGATGGCAATATGCAGTGATGCATAAATTAATAACACATTTGTTGAAAAGCTGCAACTAGTGTCAATTGCATGTCCAGATGAAGTCTTAACATAGATGGCTGCTTATGCACACAAACCATGCTTTAAGAAAAAGTCCATATGCTTGACCAACAACTAAGAAAAAGGGAAAAGATTAATGAATGAAGCATGAAATGACTAATAATTAAGAAATATCTCCTGGCTTGAAGGTGCAGATGAGTAACTAGACAGGAAATAGAGATGTCATGAAAGAATAATGCATTATCCACCAGAATTTCCTGATGAGGTTTCATCTATGCTAGGCAATAAAACAAACACTTTATCACACAAGAATATGGATGAAAAAGTATACCATAATACTTGTTATGACAAATTATAGTGAGTTATGTTACTGTGATTGACAGAGATAGCTACTGAAAGATTTCAATACAAAATGCAATATTTAGGTAACATGCTGCAAAAAAACATGGGAAAACAAACTATGCCCTTGATAACAGATACAGAACTGTTGTAACAGAAACTCAATTTACTTACCTCAGACACATAATCAAAGATATATAATAATATAATGAGAGTATATTATCATGTACTTTACAGTAATATTTAATGTAATATTTACTATTGAAAAATGCACTGCAAAGATCACTGAACTATATGAAACTCTGAGGATGTAGTTTAGAACACTGCATCACATTAATTTTTGTGTTAAACCAAAAAGTATCTTTCATTTAGAAGTAAATATTCATTTAGAAGTAAATTAAAAAAACAATTTAGCTCAAACTTTTAAACTCCTTTTCAAAAGAAATGAGGTGTTTTTAGTAACCATTTGGCAAACGATGAACACAATGCTAAAAAAAAACTAACCAACTCTATATATTTCAAGAATTGCAAGAAAAAGCACAAACAGTAGCACTATAGTAACTTTTTCTCACATACACCTGCCAATTAGGTAACCTTAGTACAGGATGGACAATTCTGAATCGCTTTAAATGGACTCGAGCTGAAAATTGTCTATTGACAAGTCCACTCTTCATCAGGGGGTAATTCCTATGTGCACATATTTCAGGGCTTAAATATATGAATGCTGACAGATCTAAAATTTATACTTGCAAGTAAATTTGAATTTATTTCAATAAATAAGTAAACATAAACATTTAAATATACACAAATGCTGCTAGAGTAGGTTTTTCATTTTTTGGGGGGGAGGGGGGAGAGCATGTATGATCAAAATAAACAAAAATGATCGAATAAACAAAATATCAAAAAATAAACTTAAGGGATGTTTTAATTTTTTTTCAAAGTAACTGCATAAATTATGTTACTTTGTATATCTGTGTATATAGGTATGGGTGTGCATATACAATGCAATGTATTTTTTTAGATTGTTCTGCTCAGTACATTCCAATAAAACTTGTTATTATATATTTAAAAAATAGGTTAATACTTGAATTTTAACAACTGAGAATTTAAATGCGGCTACATAAAACCAACAACCATAAATACTAATTTATGAAGCTCATGATAAAATAAGCAGTCTGCATATGCTTTGTATGCATCATTATAGTGTAAAATTCAGTGTAAACTGTCAATGATAACAATGAGTGAAAATAACACATAACAAAAATTGCAAATTGTATTGGGTTATTATGTGGAACACTTGAAGAAAAGGCCCTTGGTTACAAGTTGCTGAAGTAAATCTTGGCTATATAATACTTATTATTCCATTAAGAATTATATTATGCATCATCATTCCGTTTCAATACTACAATCTTCCCTGAGTTTAGAAACTACAGTAAAAGAAACAAATCAGAAATGGCTACAAGTCAGCTATCTCTAAACAGCTGCACACTTTTAATGAAATGTAATTTAAACTGTAAAATTTAACTTTACTAGCAGTTTTATTAATCTAGTCAGTTTCCTTTCCAACTAGATAGATATTTTACTTAATACACTTTAATGATATAGCTTAATACCCTGACAAATTTGATGTTTAAGGCACTTTTCCTCAGTTTTTTCTTCATTACTTGATGTTTCTAAATCAGCGAGTGAAGTTTGGCACATTTTTATCTTATTTTATGTTTGACGATACTTTGGTTTAGAGTGCTACAGTCATTTTCTGCTACACAAGAGCTAATTAGACCAGGACCTACTGCTTAAACTCAATTCGACCGGCTACAAAGTCCAGCCAACAGTCGAACTCAAACCCACACACTCTGGTACCGATTGCCAGCATTTCCCCATGCAACACAAGAGTTATTTTAGCTACACTGTTGTAATGCACAATATGAAACACAAAGTGTGCTGTATTGCATTTTATAATATGCATGGAATTTTGAAAAAGTGTTCGTACTGCTATTGAAAAAACTGGTTCAACTGGAACTGTTGTTCTTGACCAAAGGGGGAATAAAAAGCAGGTCATAAAGTAGAAGAAGACGAAGGGACCTTACAGTTAAAACAAACATATGTCTTTGCCAACTGTCACGCCACGTTAGTCACACAGTAAGTCCTCATCAAAAGTACCTCCCAGTTGGATAAAACATTAATTAGCTGTTTTTCCCGTACTTGGAGTGGCTGAATGAAAATTATCCAGGTAGTGAGCATATCACCAAGCATTTTCCTATTTTTAATTGGGAATGTAACATTGTGTTTAAACCTCCCAGCAGCAATACTTGCGATTTCTGTGATAAGACCAACATTTCCATAACTAATCTTTAAAAAAAAAAATAAACTGCAGCTCTGCTGGTGAAATCAAAAATCTCAAAAAAAGAAAAAAAGTTGTATCTCATTAAAGCTAAAGCTCCTCAAAATCTCATCAAATCTTTGAAAAATGATGCCAATGAAGGGTGCTCTCGCTATCGTATTCAACCTACAGCAGGCACTCCTCACCCCTAAATTGACCAGTGGTATCCAGTTTTATTAATGAAAACTGTGGACATACAACTCTGGTATTCATAACATTAAAACAGGTATCTCTAAAATGTATTTGTGGGATGAAACAACAGCAAATTGCAGATCATGTGAAATCACTAGCTGCATTAGTCCCTTCCTGTCAGACACTGATGATTGCATTAAAAAAGTGATTATATTTAGCAAAAACTGCTTTGGATAGAATAAGAATTTAGTTTTGTTTCATTTGTCTTTAATCCACAAGGGTAAATTCGACGAAATACAACTTGTTTTTATGATACTTGGCCATTCCTACCTTAATTGTGACCAGGACTTTGGACATATGTTGAGTTCAGCTTACCAACGTCTATTCTAAGAATCATTATGAGTACTTCATTCAAAAATGTCTTCATAAAACACCATGCACGGTAGTACAAGTCACAAAAAGTTTTGTTTAGAACTGTTAGCACCAAGGGTTAAAGATAAAGTATATTTTATCCCTAATAGGTTTTCCCCAGGCTTGACATCCAGTCCAAAAGATATAAATGTATAGATAAAGTAACATTTGTTTAAATTAAATATGTTTTATTGTAATATAAATTGTAATTGATAATTACCTTTTATTTTCTGCTGTATACTAAGAGCTGTTCACTTACCTCAGCAAATGTTTTCATTTGGAGGAAGTTGAAGTTGTAGTATGACAGGCATGTGATGTCATTTAATAGTTTGTTAATTACTCATTGGTTCCCAGGTATTAGGTCATCAAATAGTGATTGAGTATTTGAAGTCAGGTACACCTCAACCCTGGGTTTTAATTTCTTTTTATCAAATGGCATCACATGCACATATTTTTCAGTATATGCAGATTTGTGTTCACATAATGATTTAAAAGGCCAAGTTTGGCCAGTGAGCCAGCAAGCAAGCTGCAGTCAGCATCAAGATAGATGTGATTATTTGTTTGATATACTGCTGGTCAGTAGCTTTATTATTTTGTTTAAAGTTTTAAAATAAAGTTAGTTATCCAAGTTTTGTATGCCTGATAAATTTCTACTTAAAAGATCCACCAGTCAACAAGAACTACGCCATTCTTCAAAAATATACCACAAAAACTCAGCTCCAAGGTACCAAATTTTAGGATGGTAAAACTTTTGAGTTCACCAAATACTATGAACAGGGGTTTTACATCTATCGCTGCATTCGTCCGAAAAGCTAACCCATTCAAGTTTTAATAGTTCAGGAAGAAAATACAATGACACACTTGTTGAGGCTCTTTCAGTATTCCACAAGCATTCAGTAATCTTTCAAAGCTTCTATTTTTCTGACACTGTACATATCAAAACCTTTACAGTATATCATGACATCACATTAGCACTTCATGAACAGAACATTGCGACCTTATATATCAACAGCTTATTGCAACACAATGCGAAGTAATGTGCAGTATGCAAGGCCGCTATACATTCACAAAACTTACAATTTTGGCATCAAAACTGCAGTGAAACTTCAGAAAGGAAAAGCCAGCTCTTATGACCCATCAAAGTTCAGTCTGGCAAAAGTTAAGTTACCGCAGCTTTATGATTCCCCTGTTCCTATGCCCCCTACTGCCATACGTTCCATTGGCATGGTCAACGAACTTCACAACTATTCTGGAAAATTAACCTGGAATTAGCTCTATGCCAATCAAGGGTGAGGAAATAGAAGACAATCAAGTGGATTACAAAAACTATAGTAAATAATATTATTCAGTTTCAAATAGAGTTAATATAATTTTTTAAGTTGAATGAGAAAAAAAAGTTATAAGTTCTGATTTTTCTAAACATTTTTTATTTGTATATTTGTTCAACATAAGTTCTTTTCATTACAAGTCTGGTTTGCTCTAACTCTTTCCTTGACATTTATTTTCTTTGCTCAGTTTAGAATGATTGTTATAGATTACATTTATTACATAAATTTCAACATCCTAGAGCAAAAATAGCTAAAGAGTCTTTTTTGTTAAGTTTTCCCTAGTGAAAAAAATTGCAAATTTGTTTTTTTGGATTTGTTGAATTTGTCTTTCGTATCTGCAACACCCCATATTAACAAAACTTTTTTAATAATGCAATAATTTTTTTGTAGGGAGAAGGTGAAGTAAGGTAATACTTGTTAGCTTATGCTTGGGAATAGAACTGCACTTTGAAACTGCTGTTGTGACTAATTGCAGTAGATCTGACTAATATAAAGTTTAAAATTTCTAAATGAAAGCAACCACACATTTTGATACAAATTATTAAAAACCAATAGAATAGTAAGCCAGGACGCATGTTCTAAAGTTTTATTTTATAACTAAATTATTAGGTGCTCTTTTGTCATTTCCCCAACAAAAATTCTTTTTACCTATACTTCCACTCCATTAAAATCAAGAACTTTAGTGTTTACATCCTTTATACCAAAACAGAGAATAAGACTGAGGCTTCAAAGGCTATTATAAAGCTGATACATAACACCTCTATATTATACCACAAATGCCACAGAAAACATGTTAGAACAGCGAAAATTTAAGTTTGAAAATGCAAAACACAAGCAATTTGAACTCTAATTAATAAACAATACACATATTTCATATGTATTATGAAAAAGAGTTCCACTCACATCAATAATATTGGTGAAATCATCTTCTATTTCAACTTCTCCTTTATGTGTTTTCTTCAAGAGGAGGCAACTTCCACTTTGTTGTTCCAGCTGAACTCTTTTAATCATGTCCAGCAACTAAATTCATATACATTCAAATATATATAATAGATACGCTTGTTTAACTAAATAATAGCGAAATATTTAATATGACTTTATACTTAGAAGACTAGTTAAGATTTAAAAAAATTCTAAGACCCCATTTTTGCAGATTTATACATTTAAATCTGGTCATACTTAACTGAGTAATAATAAGAAATTAGTAATTTTAAGCAATTGAATCATACAATATAAAATGTTACAAAATTACACTTGACCATCATAAACAAGAAATGCCATATTGCAGCGTTAAAAACCAATGGAATCAGCATTTATGAAATGAAGATCCATTTAATTTTTTTAAATCAAAATCAGAAAGAAAAAACTATCCTTTATAGTTCTACACATCTATAACTGCTGAATAGTAATAAATGTTTAAAAAACATATCTCTACATGATTATCATAAATATTAAAATTCAAAATAATATTCATTTACTTTTACTTATTTTAATTACATACACAGAATTGCCACATTAGAAATCCATATCACTTCATGTTCGATTAAGAAATTTTACTGAAAATAATTCATAAAGAAGTTTTATCATATATGTTATACACATATTTGAATATTTTTAAATAAGTATCACAACTTTATAAATTTTCTCTCTATATTTACAAGTCAAAATAATCATCATATAAGGTTCGAAAGCAAAGATGCTCTTGTCAATGCATTTCTGAAAGTGTTATATTTACTGTTTTGATGAGCAGCAAGATCTAAAGCAAAATTCAAAATATTCTTTTTCTAGTACATATTAACATCAAATGGATCTCCAAGTTTTTATTTTTTTCATATTTGTATTTTTTTAATATGATATTAATGAGGAAGTATTTAAAAATTATCTCATCATTAGTCTATAATCTTAATTTATTATGGAAATGTTAACTGCTAATTAAAACAAATCAGAACACACATACATGAAGGTTATATATTCATGTTTTAACATCCTAATTCATAAATCCCATATGCCACAGTGAAATTCAGAATCCTGTATAATGCAGAAGTTCAACAAGCAAAATATCTTAATTCTAAATTCTAAACTTAAAATTTCTAACTGTCTACCTCCCCCTCTTTTAAACTCATAAACAATGTTACTATGCAGTACCATAAAGGAAGCCAAAGACTAATGATTTGAGAGATTAGTCTTTTAAAAAATCACACCTCCCCTTTTTTTAAATAATTCCTGAGAATCAAGATGCAATAGCATAAATAGATACCATAAATAGATAAACAGCAACTATTTATAACTACTGGCATTTCTTCATCATAAAAATATATTGATTTCTTCATCATAAAAATTACACAAATGAATTTGTAAAAAAAACTCCCAAATTAATATTACCAAGCAAACAGGTGCACAAATAAAAAAATCAATTGATATCACTCTTATGTTATATAAGATGAGATACTTTAGTTCAAACATGATATGTAAAGAAACTTGGGAGTTTCACCAGATAAATTTTATAAATTTCATATCAGTACTATGTAAGTTTTTCCATAATACAAAATAAACATGATAATACAATACAATGTTAATCCAACATTAGATTCTTTAAAACCTTGGGATTCTCAAAACTATCTACTGATACATTCTTCAGAAAGAATGCCCTATTTTTTTCCTTTTATATTCATTTCTCTGATTAAAACCTAACCTGGGATTACATTCAAATCACTTCTTTAAAATTACACCATTAAACTACTTTGTTAAAATTTACTGAAAAATCTGCAGGCTTATCTGTTTTTAAAACATTAAAAATAATAAAAGGAATTTAAAAAGATTTACAGATCATTAACCCTTACATGCTGATTCTCTTGTTCTCTCCATTTAGCCAATTCCATTGAAGCTAACTCCTCGGGTGACATACGAACCAACTTATCAGGAGGAATATTGCCTTTCAGAATTTTTCGAAATAATCCCTACATAAAAAAAGCATAATGAAACAACATATACAGGACCATAATACTTAGCAAAAGAGCACACAGATATACATTAGAGCCCCACACATGCAAACACTACAGTTTTCAACAATACCAGTTTAAATACTTAAACAATCAAAGTTAGTACATAATTAAGTGACTTAAGAACCAAATATCACATGATAAATTCACAAATATGCTATATATTTTATTACATAAAATCTAACTAAACAATAACAGTTACCTGATTTCGGGGATCTTTAATGTTGAACATCAAACTTCTATATTTGGCTCTATATTTAAAACTGTTATCTTTAAATAAAGAATGCAGCTCTTCCTCAATTTTAACAGCAATTTTACGAATATCTTCTTCAGGTAACTGGATGTCATCAGCATTCTTACATCTGTAATAGCGTTTAAGTTGCTTTTAATTTATTGTGTGACATCAAACATACTTTAAAAAAAAATTAGTAGTAGAAATTTCATAAAATTAGAAAAATAAATTAACCTGTCCATAAGAATATTTTTTAAAGTTTTTCGAACATTAAAACGAACAGTAGCTTTTGATGATTCATCAGATGATTCTTTCTTTTCTTTTAGGGCTGATACTAAATCTTCTTTTTCTAAGGAAAAAAGAACTGAAGTTTAGAAAAGTTTGAACAAAAACATTTAAAAAAATTCACTTATATGAAATGCAGAATAAAAATTCATACAAAATTTGTTCTATTACTTTTCCCTTAATAATATCTCCTTAAATTACCAGAAAAACAAAAATATTATTTAACTCTTGCATAATCAATATTTCTATATTTTCAAACACAAACTGTGTAAAAAGCATAAATTTGCACTAGTAATCTCACATATTTTGGATTCTTTATATATACTAAGAATTACAAGCTTTCAGAGAATACAATTATACAAATTAAAGATTAGTTATCATTGTACCAATCAAATCCTCTGATTTTGTACAAACATGAGAAAGCTGAATCTGAAAAGTTTTGCATGCCATGTAAAAATTGGTAACAAACTAAAAAACCAAATATTTTTACATCTTGTTTGTCCATTAACATTATTCAAGCAAAAATACAATGAACTACTCATATTATAAAGACATATACTGAATAGAAGAAATGCCTGAATCTTAAAACAAATTATTTGTGTGAAAATATGAGTTCTAGACTTCTTTTTAAAAAAAAATTCTTTCATTTTTTAAAAAGGAGTTCAGAATTTCTTTATAGAGAACTACAATAAAAAAAAATCTGATAATTTAAAAAATTAAATAATAACAAATGTTTTCGCTTGAGGAATTTAGGATTTGGAGAATTAAAAGTATCCTATGTTCTCTAAATATTAGCTGAAAAAAAGTTTAAAGTAACCCATCATAATCATTGACTGTTTGTCTCTCTCATGGGTTACTTTTTGTACACATCATAATTTGATTTCTATTGCAACTACATCACTGTCTGAAAACCTTAAAATCTATGTATATTATCAGTTTTAAAATAAATTACTTTCTTACAGCTCCAAAAATACTGAAAATTTTATGTAAACTTGCTAGGTAATACTCACTATTAATAAAATTTCCTTATTAACAAATTATATCGACTAAAAATCAATCACATGATAAATAAAATATTCTACTGATTTCAAATTCACAGCATTCTTTGTAGTTACAGTTATAACTGATTTACGACTTTAAAAATAAATTAATATTTTGAGACATTTCTTAACAGGAATATGACATTTATAAAAACTCATAAAAGCAAGACTCACTCTGAACTGTAGCTTCTTTCCTTGAACTAGCTGAAGAACTGGAGGAGCAAGCAATCATAAAGCTAGGATTAGATTTTAACCACGATACAATACTGCCAGCAGTAGGTGCATTATCACCAGCAAGAACACTACCTTTGACTCGATCCAATACAACAACTCTCTGTGCATCAAACTCAGTACCCTAGAAAGCATACATTTGCATTATAAGAATAATAGAAGTATTTTTACACAACTGATGGGAAAGGATGGACTCTGAGACTTTGTTAGTAGATTGAAACATTAGTCAGATGAAAGGGTGATGATGAAAATAAAAATGCACTTTACATTAACCCTCAACCTCAATCAATGCTACGCAATAATAGGATTTCAGCCTCTTCCCATATTTAAACACATGTATGCAGTTACCATAAATTTAAACACATATTAATCAAATATTTAAATCTGCTCACTGAAAATAATTCCACAATATCATTAAATAAAGTATGTTCCCTTTTAAACACACAAACTTTCCATGTCACTCTATTAAAATAACCTACAACCATGAAACATGATATGTCTTTCTATTTAAAAAAAAAAAAAGGGCTAAATTTAGTTTTTTCTATTGTAATGACTTCAACATTCTTTGCTAACGACCTGACATTCCTCGCGTGGATTTTCAAGAGAGCCTGCACTTCATTTGTATCGATTGCATTTCATCAGCACCGAAAGGTCACCTTACCATTTAATGTACAAAGGTCTAGAAGAGAGGCCTTGCTGATTATTTCCACGAAAGGAACTTCTTTTGAGAAATTTCCCCCCTTATCAGACAAAGACGATCCTCTGACAATTGCTGGAGTCGTGGGATGACTTGGACGTTGAACTATAAAAGAGAGGGCGTGTTTGACACTCAATCAACCCCCCCCTCCCCTAGATGGAAATAATACAAGATATAGTCATTCATTTACTTTTCAGAGAATAGGTAAGCTTGACTAGAAGGTCCCTGCAATGGACATGTGCCTCACCAGAACAGTGTTCAGCCAACTCATCATGACATCGTGAATCCTAACTTTTTGTAATTTTAATATTATTTTATACAGTGCACAGTTCCTTACTTAGCCAAGAAGACCAAATAAATGTGTTGGTTAATTTTAAAGGCTGTCAGTCTTGTTTTAGGCAAAGTCCTTACACTATTGACTCTAGAAACTTTCAACTGATTATATTAGAAAATTGGAGTAATAAAAATAAAGCATTAACTAAGTGGCACCTTTAGTAACTTAATCTCTTTAAACAAATCCCTTTATGCAATTTTTTTTTTCTAAGAGTGTGAAGTTCGTTACAATCTGCCCATTAGCTCCAAGAGCTTTAGAATAAGTAATGTTTAGTTTGAAACTGTACTATAAAACTACTTTCTGCAGGCTTTGAAAAATCAATGTTAATTTCCCAAAAATGAAAAATTAATAAAAATGCAAAATATTACCTTCAATGCTCCCTTTGCTTCCCGCATAATAGTGAGACAGTCTGCAGCATGTTTCTCTAAACACTTTTCACCACAGTAACAAGAATTTGGAGCAGCAACAGCCTGACACATAGTGCAATTCTGTTTTCTTCTAACTGGTTCCTTTAATCCCTACAAGAGAAGTATTTTCTTGGTAAGAAACATTGAATATTCTCCAACACAGTAACCAAGGAAAATTCAATAATCAAAGAATGAAAGCTCCATTAAAACACCAAAAAAAATCTTTTTTTTTAATTCAATGAATTTATATCTCCAAGATATGTTTTCATAAGTTATACTGCTTAAAACCTCATACAAACAGAGAAAATAGCCTAGATCTGCAGCATAAATGAAATAGACATGAAAAATCATGATATGAAAATGAATACTCATTCAAAGGATAGAGCTTTTACCAAAAAAACAATTTTGCTTCTTGATAGCGGGATGAGTTAATAAAAAATTACAGAATCTTGTCAGTGGTACTCAATATTCCAGTGCTGGAATTATTACACAAATTTAAAGAAAATATAACATTACATGTTTCCAAGAAGTAAAGTTACCTGACAGGGGTTACAGAATACTTGAAAAGGCTTATGCTTTTCAAGGGATGACTCACTTGAGTCAGTTAAATCTATTATTTAGTCTCTCTCTCTCCTTTCCTCTCAACAAGAAGAGAAAATATTTAACTTAAATCTAAATTCATATCCTGAAATATTTCCTGAAACATGAGACTAAGAATGAAATTATAACAAAACCATAAATTTCAATTTAATTTTTTTCCTTTCCTAATCCAGCAACATTGGGGGGGGGGGGGGGGAACAAGATATGCTAAAGACATACGTTTAAATTCTTACAAAACAGATTTTGACTTTTTTTTAATGATCCACAAAAAACTGAGAACGTGTTCCAAAGACAAGATACATTTTTGGTAAAATTTACAGCTCTTACCACTGGCCACCAAAATCAGGGATATAAATTATTTACAAGACTTTGATATCAAAGTCTAGCAAATAGTTTCTTTTACTGGATTTTAATAATTACGTCAAAATACTGTTTTATATACATTTTATTCATATTTGTATTATCAGTGCACAATGTGGTTGGCACAACTTATCCCCTCAGTGAACTCTAGTACCATAAAAGCTAGTTCACCAACAAACCAACCAACCAACCAACCAGATAGGGCAATATACTTATAACAGTAACTTTACTTTTTTCATGAAGAATTCTCCATTTTGGCAACTTTATCAAGATTTTTGGAGCCAAAAAAAAAAAAAAAAAAGGAAAATGCATACTTTAATACTAGATGATTTATCAGTGCATACTAGATGATTTTCAGTTCTCTTAAAAATTTTATTCAAGAAATATCTACAGAAAAGTGAACAGTATATCCTTAGTATGATAATGAGTGTGCCTCACATGACAGTATCAATATCAGACCCACACAATGTATGCAGCATAAAATTTGCTTTATATTAACAAAATCACTTGAGTGCATCAATTAGCAACATGCATTATGCATAACTATATATAATAAGTATGAAAGTTAAAAACTAATAAACTGAAAATTAGTATTAAGTGGTATTGCATATCATCTTAAATATACAGTGGTATCTCGATCGATTGTTCCCGCAATCATCATTTTCCGTTATGTGTTGTTTATTTCACCCAGTCCAAATGATCAAATGCTTTGTTAGTTCCCCATCTATCGTTTTCCCGCATTAATCATTCAGCTCAGTCGGTCCCTTGAAAAACAATAGATCGAGATTCCACTGTATTTGGTAAAAACTTTTACAACCATAACTATGGGAAAGTTAAAAAATATTAAAAAAAAAATAAAGTGCTTTACACTTCAAATACATCATATAAGTACCATATAAAATGGCACAAATAAGCTTGAACACAAAATTATGCAAATACTTCTTTTGGCTGTAGTCATCAGTTTCCCTTCACCATTAGTTTAAAGTTAAATGACAACACAAACCTTCAGAGCTCTTGGTGTCATTTAATATCCTGTTATAGGCTTTATTGTTAAATATTGTTTCACTCTGTCCAATTAATTATAAAACACTTTAAAAACTGTCACTTGAATTTATGAATTTCAACAATATCTGATCTAATGAATTTCTCCTTTTATACAATAACAAATTTCATGCTGCATGCATGCACTTCATAAGAGGGTACTGCTTTCAGCCACATAGACATAAATCAGTTTTTGAGTATTAGTCTTCTTCAACTCAAAAATCAATTTACATCAGTTTTATGCATTTCAGCCAGGAAAATTAAACAATTCATCATATCATGTTTGTTTGAAGCATGATTTGGTTCAATTTAGATACTACTAATATACAAGCAGAAATCTGCATTATGACAACTGAAATTAATAAATGAATATGACATCTGAGATTTAAATGCATAAGACAACTGAGATAATAAATACATATGCTAAAATATAAATTAAATTATTCCCAACAGCCAACTTTGCAAAATAACAGAAGTCAATATTTTATGGGAAGATAGATGGCATGGAATTATGACTTTTTTTAAATCTTAGATATTTGGTTCTTCAGAGAAACACTGTATTTTGACCTTTTATAAAACAATATATAGCCTCTATACTAATTTCGAAAAAAAACAAGAATGTATTAGTGAATTATTTCACATCCCCAAAATCTTGAACTTCTTAAATTTAGGAATTAGCCATGTTGATTTACACCTAATTATATACAAATGCCAATAAATTCTTAAAAATCTACATTCAATCAATATATATTCTACAATATATATTGATTACTAAAGCACACTATTCCATTCTTTTCATAATTATAAAGTGAAAATATCAGTATGGAGCAATACCAAGCAAACCAGTCCATTTACATGAATAAAACTCTTTAGACGATAGTGAATATGCACAAATAAACTATATTGATGACATAAGTAATCATTACTCTCAGGAGATGATTAGGAGATTCGATTATTTTCAAAACATTACCTTCCAGCAAACTTAAATCACCGTATTAAACTTAATAACTATAAGATAAAAGCTTTGAACTTCTCACTTACCTTTTAATATAGAAGATTCTTTTGAAACATAGTAAGAATATATTTATTCGATTCCGTCAGATCAAGGTTGAGATTAACTTAAATTCCTCTGAGGTAAATTACCTGCAAACTTAAATCTGTATCATAAGTTTAGGGCATAGGAAAAAAATTTCTAGTTTATCTCTATAGCAAAAAAATCAACCCACCAAGAGGACTTGTCCAATTGCAACAAAAACTGATGGATGTGAAGAACATGCACAGAAAAAAAATGATTAAAATTTCAGAACAATTGCATGATATAATCCAAAGTTTGATCACTACAAAGTGAGGAAGTCTTACACTGTTGTCAATCTCTGGCCTCGTTGCAAGCTGTCACCCCGCATGGCATAGACTGATAAATTTCTTGTATGGTATCCTACAGGATTTCTTGCCAAATTGTCTCGAACTGTTGGGCTAAAATGGCAACATTCCAGGATAGTTGCAACTGCCTTCCCATCATGTCCCAAACGAGTTCTATGGTGGAGAGATTAGGTGACCTAGCTGGCCAAGGAAGTGTTTGGCAAACTTGAAGACAATTTACAGTAACACTTTCCACATGTGGCCAGGCATTATCTTGTCGAAAAGTAAGTATAGGTTGGCACAAGCGGAACAACAACAAAATTGGTTGCAGAATGTGTCTACATGCCACTGTGCTGTATGTCCCTAAATGACTACAAATGGATCTGGCCACTGAAGGAAATGGCACCCCAAACCATAACGCCCTGTAGTGGGCCTGTGTGACGTGTGATAGTAAGGGCAGTATCCCCAAACTGCCCTGGATGTGTCCAAACACATCTTCGGTGACCATCAGGACAGAGATGGAAATGGGACTCGTCACTAAAGACTATATGTCCTCATTCAGTACAGTTCCAAGTTGATTGAGATAAGCACCACTGTAATCAGACTTGGCAGTATATAGGCGTGAGGGGTAAGCAACATAACAGTTGGTAAGAGCATAGAATCTAGTGTCTAATTCATCTGTCAATGGTCATGTTGGACACTTCACATATCGCATGGTTGATAACAAATTTGGTGCTGTGACAGCTGATCTGACAATCACTCTGTCTTCATGTTCTGTTGTGGTCCTAGGTCAACCACTGCCATCCTGATGGATAAATCTGCAGTTATTGACCCATTTCTGCCAGCAGCATCTAATTGCTGCATTGCTTCGACCCAGATGTTGAGAGATTCTTCAATTTGCCCAACCAGCTTCTTTCAATCTGATGACATGACCTCTCTAAAACTCTGAATTATGCTCATAATGAGCGTGAATCCATCAGCAAAGCATTGCTACAGTCGATGTATATCTGCAGCTGAACTGCAACAGAAATTTTGAACATCAGATTGAGAATTGCTCTCCTTATATAAACCTGCTGGATACACAGTTCTGATGCGCTGGTGCTCCCACTATTTATTCATTGGACACCAAATTTTAATCATTTGCACGTTCAGTCGAAACATCTCTTCATATGAAATTTCATTACAATCCGACAACACCTTCTTGGTGCATTGATTTTGCTGTTATAGAGCAGGGGTTTCCAACTTACAAGTGTCCAAGGGCCGCAATCGAAAACACCTGTCTAGTGGCGGGCCGCAATTTAATCAGGACCATACCCAGGACATTTTTTCTTGAGGGAGGGGGATTTGGAGGATTTGTGTATAGTATGTACTATGAAATTTTTAAAAATTCGAGGATGAACCTCCAACAACGACCTTGATTATAACTGGCCAGCTTTCGTTAAATTACACAGACACATACAAAAAAAGTCAAATAAGTGGGTATTTAAATAAGAAGTGGGGGTGGGGGGTATGAAATAGAATGAGTGGACACCCTACTTTTCATGGAATTCGAGGAAAATCAATGTTTTTTGTAAATGAACAGCATTTGAAAACAACAAAGATTTTTACAAAAACATTTTTCGTTAACTAAGAATATCTAAATTGATGCTGCAAATTATTTTCCTAGAAGTCTTCTCAGGCCACAAAAAAAGGCACCGTGGGCCGCATGCGGCCCCCGGGCCGTCAGTTGGAAACCCCTGTTATAGTGTATAGATAATTTAACTGAACTGAAAAAAAAAATGGAGTACAAACAGCAGCCAACATCTTGAAAGTATAGACATACTTACTAATAAGTATACAAACTGGCAAAACAATATGTTAAGTTTGTGTTTTATAAATTTAAGTTTATAAGAACAAAGTTTTGAACATTAAGGAAAATTTTAATTTAAAAAGTTGTTGATGTCAGTCACACAATACTAGAAATACTTTACCCTGCAATGTACTGTTAAATATGCCAGTTTCACCTTATACTGTGTAACACAATGAATCAAATTTTCAAAAATCATTTTTAAAAAAAGGAGACTCAGTATTAATGAGGGTGAACTATTCTGTGCATATATAAAGTACATATAAGTAAAACTAAGGTTACATATATACCTTTAATTTGTGATCTTAAGAAAGGTATAAAAATTCAAGATGTCTCATTTTAGCTTTCAGATATTTTATAGATGCTTTGTCTCAATGCATTTAATGAGACTGCAATGACATAAACATCTGTAGTTACTTAAATAATTCTTAGCAACTATTAACATATTTATTTGATTAAGGGAGGAATCCAAATCCTCTTACAAAAAATGAAAAAAATAAACTGAAATTTCACAAGCAAACAAGAACTGTAGAGATGCATTAAGCAAGTATACAGTTCTTGTACCCTAGAAATGTTCAAAATCTAATGATTATCCAAGTGCAAGTATAAATATATTTTCTGATTGATATAATGACTACACTATTCTCACTTTAACTTCATTTAGCCTTAAAAATAGTTATAATGAAGATGATTTTAAAAGTACAGTACAGGGAAGTGTTACTTCTTAAATACTTTAATATGCCTTTATAGCATTTTGCCAGTTGTATACAACAAAAGTAAGTGATCAAAAACAGCTTGCAGTGAAACAGCACTCCAGATTATTTTCAATTCAGTGCATTACTTAGGGATATAATGAAAACTCTTAGTGAAAAACGGAATAAGCTACATAAAATTTTGACTTCAAAGTGGTAAAAAAACCAAAGGTATATTTTTGAGGAGGAGTTGGGGTAATTAATATTTCGTTTTATTTTCTGGACAGCCATTATAATTTAAATCAAATTTTATTTATGAGATTACAAAGAAGAAATGACCAAACATTAATTCTAGAAGAAGCTATATGATTCAAGATTTGAAATAAAACTGTTAACTTTGAAAATTATGTTTCCTTGTGTTCATTTTAATATCTGCTGTGTAAAGGCAGGAATTTAATAGAAATGACTGACTTTCAATAAATTGGAACTGAAATTTTTGAAAAATATAGTAAGAATTGTATATTGGAAGTGCAATTTTGAAAAACCCATTTGATGAAAATGGGTTTTAAGAATTCAGACAGAAATTTTTAAGATCTTAAAAATTATTTTTTTAGTAATGCATTTCAATATATATTCCAGTAATAAGCACAAAAACAAAATTTCAGCAACTACTACTTGTCTAAGATATGATGAGTTTTGAAAAAGAAAAATTTAATTCATTTCTAAAACTCAATTCTTTTTTCTCTGCATTGTTGTAAATTTTTAATGCAGGAAACATGATCTTGATGCAATGTTTCAAAAAAATAATGACTGACTAAGTTAACCGCTTGGATACTCAATTAAAAATTTAAATTGCCTTACTGCTTGAAGGTAATTTCTTGATTCACTGAATTCTTGAAATTTATTATGAATGAAAAATCTAATCATAACAATCAGATTCTTTTAATATGTTTTTAGTATAATATCTGTATTAAAATTTCCTTAAGAATCTAATAAATTCAATGACATACACAAAAGAAAAAATCAGTGCATGCATGAACAGGAGAAATTTACAATATTTCATGAGTTTTGATATTTTTTTAAAATTCAGTTTGAGATTAAGGGGTCTGTGGTTCAGAAAATATACATATGTATAAGTGCTTTATAACTTTTCAGAGTTATAAAAGAAAATTATATCCTATCTTTCTTCTTTCTAGATCTACCAATTTTTCAAATGTATAGACTTTCCTTACTTGTAACACAACAAGTCTCCTAATAGCTGTAATCTTTTTTTTATTTTATCTTTTTTTTTTTTTAATTTTTTTTTTTTTTTTGTAAAAAGGAGGAAGGTGGGGAATAAAAAAATAAAATGATAAAATCAGAAAGAAAAGCAACTTCACATGAGTTAAGGAATAACTCTACTAACTATAAATGAGTTAAAATCATTTTAAAAATTGCATGAGAAAATAAGGAAAAGTGTCACTGTGAAGTGAAATTTAAAAAAAAATTTAATTAATTTAACTTGACTCTTACCTTTTTTAACATTAATAGGTGCCTTTCCATTTGAAATAATGCATACAGTAATTTTATTAAAACATCTCTACAGTTCAAGGCACCTGAAGATTTATTATATCTTTCCAAATATATTCCTAATTATTTATTCCTAATTATTCCCACAAAAGAAAACAATTAATTATTACCTTTTTATTATTAGATGGAAGGTCAATTCCTTTTGAAATATTGCGAACAGCATTTTTATTGAAACTTTTTTTATTTAAGGGACTTGGAGGCACTGTTGCTATATCACTTTTCAAGCATGATGATGCTTGACATGGCTTCTCAGATTGATTTTTTACTGGAATCTTAATAATTTTATCAACAACTTTTTCTTTTCTGGGAAATGCCTGGCTGTTTTTACCCTTATCTTCTACTGCTTCTTTAAGTTCATTAATTTTAACCTATAATAAAACACAACAATCAATTGTACAATAGAGGAAAACAAAAATTGTTAATTAAATGTACTATTTATCTGTGAAAATGAATTTTAAGTGAAAATAGAAATATTTCTGAGTTTTAACTACTGTTTTAAAACAAGTATTTAAATAAACATAATATAATCACAAGCCAGTTTCATATAATTAAGCCATAAGATACTATCTGAGTTGATATTTCTGAAATAGATACACAGCAGGACCTTGATTAGCAAATTCTCTCCCCATTTGCCCCCACCCCTCTTAAAAAATGACTTCAATATCCAATTACACACATGAGAACTTGATTTGACAAAATATAATATTGACTCAAAAATCCTTATTTCTAGCAATTCCAAGATATGTATTGAGTAAAGATGATAAATTGATCAGTTGCTAGATACCAATGATAATTGTCCAAAGAGTGATGATGTAATTACAAGGAACCCAGAAAGTGAAAAAAAAGTGATGACAAAGAGACCAATAATGTAACTACATTAACATAACAGTCAAACTGAAAGAACATTTACAAAATACATGTTGTGTTTGGGTGAAGTATCATTTATTTACTGAAACACTTCAATTCTTGATGCAAAAAATCTTAACAGAGTGAAGATAGAAAAAGGCATGAGAAGGCTAAAAGCAAATGAAACTAGATTCAATTTTTCCAAAAATATCAGTTGTTATTTTAAACTAGCTGAGTGGCAACCCGATGTGTTGCTTTTTCGATTTAAAATGAAATAGTTTCATTTCTTAATGATTAAAAACCGTTTAATCACTTTTAAAAATATATTATTTTTAAAAAAGGAAATAATAATTTAAAATTTTCTTTCTCAAATTTCGGTTTTTGGCTTTTGAAATAATTCTTTCAAATTTTGCTTTTTAGACAAAAAAGAAATTCATTCAATTAGAAAAAAAATCTAAAGGTTTTAACTTCTCATTTCCTAAAACTAAAATTATTTCTGGATTTCAATTATTAAATGACTCGTTCTCAACTAATAATTTTTCCTTTTGGCAACTGAGCAGAATTTCTTTTGAAGAGTAGAGTTCCTGGGTCTATTGACTTTAACTCCTGTCGCAAGAAGCTTATTATCAATGTATATGTGCTCAATAGAAAAAGTTATTAAATTAAATTAAGTTTAAAGTTACCAGTTACATTAATATAAAAATTAAGTTTAAAACCTTCAAAAAGTAGAAGGGTAAGATAAATTTAAAAATTAGAAATATATTAAGATTAAATAAATTAAGATTAAAACGAAAAATTAAAAAATTTAAAGAAAATACGTTGAAATTAATTATAAAGTTATGGGGGAAAATGGCCCTGTGCAGAGTCAAACAATTTGTAATGCGATGATTGCAGAGTTCCACGGGAGAAAACAAAAAACAAAAAGATAGGGAAAATTGGAAAATGCGTCACCACGTAGGGCCGAACACACAACGTAGGGTTAACCAGGTCAGCACGTTAGCACTACACCATGACAGCTCGCAGGCAGGTGAGCAAGATGCGAGATATATTGCGGTAAAGCCTAATGTAAATATTAATCTCGGGTGGAAAAAGTGCTTAAAAAAATAGAGAGGCAGTTCTGACGAATTCAAAATTGGAAGTGGAAGAATCCTATCAGTTGCTCATTAATTAGAAACAAATTTCACGAACTTGCTGGAATTATTAGTGAGTAAAATAATAAGTCGAAAAACTACGAACTCGGCATTCAGTTAAAAGTGAGTTTTGCAAGTATGCTCTTTTAGAATGAAAACTTTTTTTTTATTGAATGTATTTGGTATATTTTGGAAGCTGAACATCTAGCAAATGCCGATAAATAATAAAATTGACATTAATAAATGCAGAAAACCGAAATATTTGTCCATCAAAATTGTCGATTTTGTGAAATTTGGAAAACTTCTTTGGGGAACAAGCTTCGTTTGCAATGATAAACATTTTTAAATTTATAAAAATGTGTGTATCCTTAAAGATGAAGAGTTGTAAAATACATGGAAATAAATTTGTCGATTGAAGGACGGGAAAAGTTGAATTTTGCATGCATGAAAATAGTGGAAATTTGTGAAACGGAAATGAGCTGGCCCACCCGGAATGTCAGCTGTTTCAGCTCTCCTCTTCCATTGAGTTCGGCGGTTTTAAATGAATAATTAAAGAAGTTTAAAGTTTTGAAAGTTGAGGATAGCATCAGTGGACGGGTCTTGGCCGTCTGCGTATATCGGTACCAGTCGCGATATCCTGCTATGCTCAGTTCGCGAGATTAGCCCGTCCCCGTGTCTGCTGACTGACAAACTAACATTTGTTTACCTTCAGCTGTTAATAGTAAGATTATTCTATGCAATATCTGTATATTTTAGTAATATTTATAAAGCGTTACCCATATTTTTTTTACTTTTTCATACATAAAAGAGTTAAATTTCAACAGAAATTCAAGTTTTAAAATTTTAAAAATGATCTTCAACCCCTATTAAGTTAATTAAATATTTCAGGATATACATAGTAATCACATTTGATTGCGGCAGAGGCATACACATCTAGTTCTATTACCATATATTAACAATAAAGAATCAAATGTAGGAATGAAGTTATAAACTCCTCATTAACACATTCAGAGCCACTAACATGAATTTGCATCTTTCCAAATTCTGTTTTTGGTTGCCACTGACTTGAATTTATGTCATTTCGTACCCTTTTTTTTGTTCCCCAAAGTTATCATATTTAATTGTTTTCAGAATAATGTTTCTTGAAAATTGTCAGGCAACAGGACAGAGAAGAAATTGAAATTTTGTAATATCTAGTTTATAATACAAATGTCCTAAGTAGTTGGTCAAAGATTGTAAGTTGACAGAAGTCTGCAGCAACCAGCTTTAGAATTTCTTAGTTTTAACCAGTTTTCAGTATTAGAAAAGAAATAATTATCAAGTGTAAATGTGTTAATTCCTTAAAATGTGCTACAGGCACCAATAAATTGGTACTTTACACACACATGACAGACATACGTGTTATGAAACAGAATAAATCTTTCAAAACATTAATGCCTCAACATCTAAGCTATTATTCAAATACATGACACCCTAAAAAACATTGCTCAACTGAAAAAAAATAAAAAAAGGAAGTCTTGCCAGTTTAAGTACAGGGAGAAGAATTTTTACAAACTGTTGTCTTATAACAAAAATATCTAACTCAAATACTATCAAATGCACAGCTAGCAAAAGAGTAAACATTAATCAATACCAAGATGAAAATAATATTTATAAAACACATACCTTTTTCTCTTCCAATTCTAATTTTTTCTCAACCACATTTTCAACCTTAAGTGTTTCTGGTCCTAAAAATATTCCAATGTTAAGCATAACTAAAGCAAACATTATCTCTCACACTAACAGAATATAAACAAAATAAGTAGTAGGAATAAAATAAAACAGAAGGCAAAGTATTGAAAAAAAGTATTAAAAAACCATTCATAGCAATATACAGATATATACATTGCTATGTATAAGTCAGTAAAAAAGCTAATTATCCATAAAGAGAATATTGTGCAGTAAAAAGGCACAGGAAAAGAATAAAAGTAAATTGTAAACCTTTAGCCAAACAGTTTGGACACTTCCATTCTTTTTGCTGCTTTTCTAATTTCCGTCCTTGCTGTCTAGAAACTCCCACACAGCTCCCATGAAACCAATCTTTACAACCATCACACTGAATCATAAACCTGGCATGAAATACAAATAGTTATGACAGAATACACATAGCCAAGGAAAAATATATATCAAATACTACATTAAATAATAAAGTACATAATAAAGACAAGCCAAATGAATACCTTAAAATCATATTACAAATTCTAAACACTATATCAGTCATTACCCAGTAAATTGGAAGTACTAAAAACAAAGACTTAATGAGTGTCTCACACATAGTTGCACAGTGCACAAATGAACTTTTCTAATGACTCTATAAATATCAGTAAAAAAAAAGGGCAAACCACTACAAACATGCACCAAATGAGTAGTTGATTCTGTCATGTAAATTTCTCAGCAGTGATAGTATAAATTCAATCAAACATTTTCAGTAAATGAATGTCTGATATAGTAATGCATATCTATCATAGCAGTAAATGCATGAACTGCAAACAAAAATCTAAAATGGCACTGAGTTCTACAACAGGTTCTTCCCTACTGGATCAGTACATTGAATAATGATTGACACTAGAGTTGCTACCAGCAACCAAGTATACGATGAAAAACCAACAAAGCAAATGCAACTGCTACACTTCCAGCCATCTGTCATTATTTAGTGAAATACATCAAACATGACTTGTTCCAGTGACAGAACATGTCTATATGTTTGTCAAAACAGCTGACTTCAGAACTGAAATGGCATGTTGATCGTTGTTTCAGTTCTGAGTTCAGGTGTCAGTCAAAAACTTTTATGGGTATCTGAAGCCAAAGGTGATGGCTAACAAGAACTATTCATGGAGAAAAAACAATTGCTCCTCACTACCACTAACTGGAAAGTAAGTGAGTGAACATGGAAATGTTTAATCCTTTCTTGGCAAAACAAAAAGTTCTGCACACAGCAATTAGCTTAATAGGCTATTGTCATTTTGTTTAAAAGAGACATCAACTTGAAACATTGTCACAAGTGCCATGAATATAATTATTCAAAAGGATTCTTTTGCCCTGAATTTAAATCTAGTTGAAGTGAATTCTGAATACAGGTGTCATTACACAACATGACAATATTTGGCCTCACTGCATATCCCATTATTTAAGTATCAAGGCACTGACATTCAAGTGTCTTCCACAGTTGCCATACTTGCAAACACTTACCCCTGGTGATTAGAATAATTTTTTAACCACACATAAAGGGTAAAGGGAAAAAAAGGCTTTTAAATCTCATAGAGATGAAACAGACAGTGCATGAATAGCTATGCACAGTACACTAAGATTTTTTACACCAGGAACTTTTGATCTTTGTAAGCCTTAGAAAACATGAGTCACCTTAATGGACACTAATAAAAACAATAGTTGTTTCACAGATTTGCTCCCAAATTACAAAATTAATTAGTTAAAATAGAACTGTATTTTGAATAATCCTCACAAAATATTCTTGATAAATTGTTAACAAAGTTGAAAATGTCTGGATGTGTAGATCTCAGTAATGCATCTTACACTTAAAATTTGGAAAATGACTGCTTAAAAACATTTTTAAGTAACACACATGAGTATGTACATTTATTTCAGTAAAACCTTTACTGCATTAATATACTATGTATGCATTTTACCTGTTATTTCCAGCTTTTATTATACATAGATTACAAAAATGGCACACAAGAGCGTATAACATCCTTTATCCTGTTTATCTTTAAATCTTCATGCATGTAAAATTAGTTCAAATTAGAAAGTAGACAATACAAAGTACATTTATTATTTTTCTTGTAATTGCACACACAATGAAGAATATGCCTACAGAAGTATGTTCATCCATTACAAAGTGTAATTTTGCATAGCATGCTTACATCCAACAAAAAAAATAAAATAGCATTGTACACACAGCCATAATTCATGCCAGTGAAATTTGAAAGCAGAAAGTTACACATTTTATGACCCATGCAAAAAGAAACAATTTTTGTGGCATGAAAATACAGTTTATTCTTCAAAAGACAGATTACAATTCTTCATAATAACTATATAAATATATTGGGTAAATAACATACCTATCATTATGAGGTTGCCTGCAAATACACCAAAGCTTCATGGGATCATCCTCAGATGATTCTTCTGATTCCACTTCAGATTTACGACCTGTGCTCTTTCGTCCTTGTTTAGGATCTTCTTCATTGTTAGACTTTTTGTCATTTCCCTTCTGCTTACCAACTGCACATAAAATTACAAATAAAACGAATCAAACTTGTGAGAAAATAGCATTACACATGATATAATAAACACATAAGTGATAAATCCCCTGCTCTAAACATTCCCAAAGCATTCATTTGAAAAATTTACTCTTATCATATAAGCATCATATAGTAAGGATAAATTTCCACAAAAGTTTTCACTTCATCAAGTTACACTGTTTTAATGCATATAATATAATAAATTTCCAGAAATCTCTAACTAATAAGCCTGTACAGAGTCAGCTAAGAAATTAAGAAAGTTATAACAGTCAATGTATCAATCCTGTCTATGAATTTAAGTACCCTGAATAGGAAAGGATAATTTTAAAAATGGAGGAAATTATTCATTAGAGGTTATAACTGCAAGCAGTTTGACCTCAACAGAAGACCTCAACTATGTTTGTGGCATAGGAGGATTTTCAAACAAACTCTCTACCAAATGATGAAGAATGTATAGAATTCATCAGTTAGATCTTACAAAGCAATAAATTTGTTCAGAAAAATAACCAAGCTGAGAGTAAACCCCAGTTCAAAAAATGGTTTAATACTCACTACTTTCCAGTTTGAGTATTCATCTAAAGCTTTTCAAAAATACTTCTGAACAATATATGACAAGTATTGCCCTCTAAATTTGTCAGATCCTTAAACTTTTTCAATATAAAAACCCAAATTTATCACTGAGAATCAGAAAGAGCCATTTACAATAAATTATAAAGCTGCAAATTTCATAGTACAGTAAAAGATACTGGAACTGAAAAATTCTTAACAAGCAATTTTGCTGCTCAAAGAGAGAAGAATATAAATAAAACAGTCAATATAAAATGCAATAATTTTTAAACGTTAAGCAAAAAATTATGTATTTTCAAACCAACACAAGATACTGGAACCGAAAAATGTTTAACAATGATTTGCTGCGTAGTCAAAAGTGAAGATAATACATGAAATTGCAGATTCAAATGCTGAAAATTTTTAGAAACTAAACAAAATTGCTACTTATTTTCAAGAGAATTGATTTTAAATGCAAAAATGAATTAATATGTGGAATGGCAATGAAAAAGAACAATGAAAAAGAAAAATGAAATTTCATTACATAAAGCTAAGGATTGAAGTTAACTATGTTATCAAAGGTAACATCTTGCAACAATTTCAGCTATAGCTTCATATATTAAGGAATCAAAATTATTTTTAAATAAAAAATGTACAAATTCCAAAACAAGTTCTCAAAATTTTCTGTAGGGAAAGCATGTCAGTTTCCTTAGTTTCATTTAGAGCATAAATCAAAAAATTGACTAAATTCAACTTGTACGTTTACGCCACAACTGAAATGACCTTGTTGATAAACTGAGATTCTATAGTGAACGCACACATGTCAATATGTTGACAAAATAAAATTATTCATTTATGTATACAATTCATATACATACACATAGTTATGCATATATATATATATATATATATTAAATGTCAACAAAACTTAGAATGCAAAAGTAGATGAAAGCAGATAAAGGAAAAGTCTTTTAGCACTGCTTATTCAAAAATATACACATTAGTAAATTGAAAATGCACTAAAGAAAAACTTAAGACCAACCCGATTTTTTAGCTTGCGCTGAACTTCTTGAAGTTATATCTTCAAAAAATTCTTTTTTCTTGATAATACGGCGTGGTTTGCGTTCTGCAATTGGTTTATCAGTATCAGAATCTTTAACATCTGACTGAATATCTTGGAGAATGTTAGTATTTAAGAGGTCATTGCTAACTACTTTATCATCTTTCTGATTTTTTACGGAAGAGTCTTTTTTCACTGTGGGTGATAATATAGAAGAATTGAATGTGTTTTCAGTAGGTTCACTTTTAGAATATTCATCATTTTCACCTTCAAACATCTTCCCAACACTTTCATCAATGTGTAATGAATTCTCAGAGTCTACATCCTTAAAATCATCTTTTTCACTAAAAAAATCTGAAGCAATCGGAGTTATAACTGTGTTACTTTGAGGCACCTCTTCTTTCACTTCTTTCACCTCTGCAACCTCACTTTGTGTTTCAGAATTTTTAGTTTCAGTTTCTTGGTTTTTGTTATCAAAAAGTTCTGAACTAGGAACATTTTCAGTGGCTGGTTGATCAGTTTTATTCAAATTATCCATATTACGTTGTTCCTGATTCTTCTCTTCAGGGTCAGCTTTTTCCTCTTTTTTATTGACAGCATCATCAGTTTTAACTTTCACCATCACATCAGGTTGGCTGAAAAGAGGAGGCTCATCCTCATTTATAACTAGACGTAGACTTTCCCGCCGAGAATTCTTTTTAAATTTTGGTTTCACAGGAATATTCGAGGAAGAAGAAAGTGCTTTAGAACCAGGTGCTTTATTCTCTACTGATAAACACTTTTTATTCTCTAATTTTACAGGATCATTCGGAACTGATTCTTCAGATAAAGATAAACATTTCTTTCTTCTTCCTTTATTTGATGTCTCAGGAGTTTTGTCCTCATTTTTAGAAACATCTGTCTTATTAGATGGAGCTGACATGTTTCTTTTCCTTTTCTTAAAATTATTAGCATCCACATTTATTTTCTCAGATTTCTTTGTTTTTTGAGGAGGACTTTTTGATTTTGTCATAATTCTAAGTCTCTTACTTTTAACAATCTCTTTCTCAACATTATCAGCAGGTGGAGAATGCATTTCATCTTTTGATGGTTCTGAATAAGTCCGTTTTCTTCTTGCTTCTATAAGTGTTGAATTCTTATCATTTTTTCTCTTAAATTCACCATTTTCAACAGAACTAAATTCCTCTTTTCCAGATATTTTGCGTTTTAATTCCAAATCATGTTCTTTTTCAAAAATAACTTTTGTATCAGATATTTTGGTCTTTTTGAGAACTTTAGAAGGGGATAATTGATGTTGATGAACTATTCCTTCTTTATGTAACACTTTAGCATTAGTAACAGCCATCTCCCCAACAGCAGATTTATTTTCATTCTTCGGTGATTTATTTTTCAATACAGCATTGGCTTCAGTCAAGTTCTTTAAAGTCATCTTACTTTCACTTAAATCAATGTTTTCTTTACTTCTTTCCTCAATGGAAATTTTAGATTTAACAGGTGACTCTATATTATTTGTCTTCTCAACAACAATAACTGATGAAGCTATATCTTTCTCTGATTTATTAATTTGCCTCTGAGATCTTCTAACAGGCACTTGTATATTTAAAGTTTCTGGAATTACAGACACTTTTTCTGAATTTAGTTTTGAATTTTCATACCTAGGAAATATAAACACATGACTATTACCATAAGCTTTGTTAAAATCAGTACACTCAAACAACTTTATTAATGATAGTTAAAGTGATACAGTTTAATCATAGTTGCATTCATTAAAGATGTTAAAATTTTTCTTCATCTATTTAACAACTTAATCAATTATGTATTTACCTAATCTTATATAAATACCAAATATATATATACATATATATATATATATATATATATATTTTTTTTTTTATTTATTTATTTTTTTTTTTTTGAGGTCTTCTTAAGTAACTTGTGGTGAATTTTATGTACGTCTACATAAAGCCCCTTAAAGTTGGGATCTGCATTAAAGCATTGTACTAAAACTCAAGACTCCATAAGAATTGGGTAAAAGAAGAAACTCAAATTTTGCAATCACACATGCTTATCTCTATATGTCTGAAACAGACAATTTTATTTTATTTTATTTTATTTTTTTTTTTTTTTGGGGGGGGGACTATTTTCTAAGTAATTCTTATCAGAAAGTATGTGCATTATTTTAGGACCCTGAGGGCAGGGGTGTATTCAAGTAAAAACAGCATTCTTAAAATCAAAATTTAAAAGTGCAGTAGAATAAGTATGCTGCATACCACTATGAAAATTATAATAAGAAACATTTTACAAATGAGATGTAGAAAATATTACATTACAGATAATTTTCAAAATAAAATTATAACCACATTAAAAACACCATTACAGTTTCAAAATAACACAAGAATTTCACACTAAAATGATATCACAAATATTTGATTCATTATTTTTTTAGTGATGTTATGAATAAGAGAAATTTTTCAAGTAAAAAGCTAATTAAAACTCTGCATAAATTTTCTGTTGGCCACATTATTATGGAAGTATACATTAGGTGTTCTAACATTGTACCTGAAATCAGATCTACTCCCCAAACTAAAAAATCTACTGATTTTCTAGAGTTGTTAGATATGTTTTTTTCTAGTATGTAATCATGTCCCTTAAAAGTTATGCAACACTAAATTCTGCACTTTATTATTGTCTCAAATAAATACTTTAAACAGTGATAAAACTAGCAAGTTGAAATCGAATAAATTATTGAATAATTTTATTGCATAATTTCAAGTCCCAGATGACTTCACCCAATAAACTTAACATAATTTAAAAGTGCAGTAGAATAAGTATGCTGTGTACCACTATGAAAATTATAATAAGAAACATATGCTATTATTAGATAAAAATTATTAGATAAAATGCTATTATTACATAATAAATGACAAATTTTTTCTGATCATTTTCTTCACACAAAAGCTTTATATTGTCAGTTAAAAATTAACAATGCATGCATAGTAAAATTCAAAACCATACTAACATTTCACATAAAGATGCACAGTTTTGAGCATAGCTATGTTCAAAATATATTAACTTCACCCCAGAATAATTAGTAAATATTTCAACAAGTTCGTCATCAGCTTCTGTTTCATCTGGATCACCCGAGTTGACAACACTTTCACACTCCTACAACATAAACAAAAATATAATATATATATTAAACAGATAGGAAAATATTTACCAATATCAACACGGCAATGCTACATAATTTAGTCATGAGTATTAAATTTTTTTTCAGTTGAATACATTAAGGAAATGGATTTAATATGTTTTACATTTATTTTATTTCATTTACACAAATTCTCTAACATTTCCTTACTCTCAGAAAATAGAATATTTCATTTACACAAATTCTCTAACATTTCCTTACTCTCAGAAAATAGAACAAAATAAAATTTCTTAATTAATCTCATCATTGACAAACACACCTTGTCATTAAAACAATAAATAAAAGATACTCAGTTGCTACTGAAACATCTCTTTAAAAATTAGGTCTTGCAGAAAGTATGACTATCTGTACACCCTACAGTTAACTTCAAATTCCCACTTGAAAATGAGAATTGAAATATAAATCCAGCATAACAGACTGCCTAAATCTAAAATTCTCTGCAACAATTAAAGTATCATTACAAAATAAAATGAATGTGAACTCATATACCAGCCACTTTTAATGATAAATGAGATAACTTATACATCACACATCCATAAACCAAAAATAACATAATAAAATTATATCTTAAACCTTTTTATATTATCCTTGTGCACATTAAGGATGGGAAAAAGGTAATTATCTCTTACTTTAGTGTCCCACTATATGCATGATTTCAGCAACAATCACAAGTTAAATATTTTAAATTTCACTAATGACTTTCTAAGCAAATTTTAGAACTCACCAAGTTAATTTATCAGTACAAAAATTAAGTAATTTTTACCACTATCAGTTATATAGGGAGATTTAAAGAGATACTTTGGGGGATCTCTATTTGTATTTTCTCTCTGTAGCAGGTGTGGCTAATTTAGATACCTGTTTATAATTCAGATAGTTCAAGTACTGAGATTTACCATAGATATTTAGGAGATTTATCTTGTGATGCATGGATGATTCATGAAACAGACAATTTGCCCACAGATAACAGGAAGTTCAACAAGTTACAACTTAAAAAGAAATGTACTGATAAAGGAAAAATCTATAACAAAGTGAAGAAAAGACACTCAACTATTCAATAATTATGCTAGGTTTAAGGTCAATTAATATGTGGAAAACTAGTTTTAATTTTGTCATGTAGTAATGCATAAAAATAAACACTAGTAAAAAATATTTGTGTGTGTTTCACTAAAAAGTATTCACATTATGTTCAATTTTTCTTAACATATTATGTAACACTTTAAATGTATTATTAGAAGCTCAAGATATCAAGATTAAAATATATACAGGTAGCCCTCCTACAGCACAGCATCTTACAACATGGTTTCGCTCTAACACAATAAAAAAAATTGTGGGAACCCTCATATAACACTGCAACCTGTAACATGGTTTCACTCTAACACGATAAAAAAATTGCGAAAACCTTTGTACAACACTATACTTCTATAGCACTAGACATGATACTTGTTTAACACATTTAAAAACTAAATTACCTTAAAATAATGACGGGATGGAATAATGAACTCTAGTGGCTTTACGTGAAAATGTATAAACAAATTATAATTTATTCATTTATAACTCTATAAAATTACAAGAAGGCCTAAGCTTAGCTGAAAATCTTGAATCATTTTTCCTGAATGCAGACCCTTTCCCTGAAAAAAGCCGAAAATTCAAAAGGGAGCTGCCAAATTGTCTATCTCCATACCGTGAATCCACAATGACCTTGTAGGAACCAGCAAATAAACAAAAATTACAGATTTTTTAAAGAGGATAGAAGGTGCAAAAAATCTAAATGAAGGAAAAAGGTTCTGAAAGTGAAGGTGATATCATTCAATCGAAAAAAATGTTCTTGTTTGATTGTACTGAGCAGTGATGAGGAAGAAATTTATTAAATTAAGGTCGCGTTAAATGAAAATATTTTTTTTTCTTTTTGTTTTCTGTTATATATACATTTATATTTTTAATAAAAATTAAGTTGCTTGTGTGGAATTAAAAAAAATGTTTGTTTTTAATAAGTTTTCAAAATGTAACCCCCTTTTTGAACTGTCTGTGGGTCTCATATAACACGGTTTCACACAACACGGCATTTTCCAGGAACTTATATACCGTGTTATAGGAGGGTTACCTGTATCAAGAATACAAGAATACTAGGAAATTCATTAAATCAGATGTCCCCCCCCCCCCCCAAAAAAAAAAGGCTAACTTTTAAACCCATTCAGAATGATAGAAATCATAGAGGAAACTGAGGATTTCTGCCACTGAGTGAATCTCAAAATCACCTGCACTACTGAGAGATACATGATCCTTGAAAAACCAGAATTTTTTTCGTTTTACTTTTTACACTTCTAAAAAAACTTGGCAGCTCATTATTTTTAGTTTAAGTAAAATCAAGAGTCAATGCATAACAACATCCTATTTTAATATTTATTTATGGTTAATTTCACTTTGGTTCACACTTAGTAATCTCCAAGAATTTTAATACAATTCTAATCTTTCCATCTTTCCAATGGTGTACAGTCCAAAATCTCTAATTAAAAACAAATTGTTTTCAAATGAAAATTTTTAACTATACCTTAACTTTTAGTTTACTTTAATACTCTATAAGCACTCAGGGTTATAAACTATCTATGCATATCACACAAAATAAACAGGAATAAAAGAAGATTTTTATTTTCCTGTGATAAAGTGTATGCAATAACAACTAAAAAGAAACTTGTGGAAAATGCACATAAACATGCAACTTTTTAAAGTCCATAATAAAAAATAAAAGAAAGGTAACTAATTATGGGTTAAATAATATTTTACCTGGCTGTGGAGCATTAGGTATGATTGTCTCTGAAGACAATTCTCAAATTCAATAGCAATTGGAATAATAACAATAATGAAAAGGAATAGACAGCTAAACTATTCTGAAGTTCCATGAGAAAAAAGCAAATTATGTCATTCTTCTTATAGTACTCTTATCAGAGAGTTACTCACAGTTAATTTTAATTTTCAAAAACCAGAAATATACATCTTGATGCCATAAATAAGACATTCTCAATTATCAGATATACATCCAATTTCCCCAATCTATGAAACAAATAATACATCTCATATGATTTTCATAAAAACATTTTGCTTAATTTATTGAAGTTAAACATCTGAAAAAAAAAGTTAGTATGACAAAGAAAATATTTATATACCATTCTTTCTCCTCTTTTAAGGCAATGATTCTTTATTGGAGAAGTCATGATAAAATCAGTTCTCAAAGAACCTAAATTTTAGAAGAAAAAATGTGTGTGTATATATATATATATGAATATATAAATACATATATGGGGGGGGGTGTTGGTAAAAAGAAATGAGTATAGATTTTATCCAATATTATTATTTCTTTCAAAACAACTAGCTACTGCTGTATACCAGTGATTCTAAACCTAGGATGTATTCCCTCCCCCCCCCCCCCCTGGAGAGACATGAGTGATATTCAAGGGGTGGAGCATAGATGGTTAGCAAAAAATATGCATAGAGCATATTTTTCAAGTGTAACTTATTTTTTTAGACCTGGGGAGGCATTGAGTCTGAAGGTGACACAAAACGGGCCTGGACAGAGAAAGGTTGAGAATCACTGCTCTAAATTCATAGTGAGTGGTTAAAGTATTTCTGATAGGTTTTTAAGGCTTTAAAATTTTAATATTTATACATTATTTCATACAGAAAAATGTATACAAACATAAACATGAAAAGTCTTTGTGTCATGACATATACAGAAAAATGTAACATTACTGAAATTAATTATCTCAAATATTTCCAGAGCCTTTTCTTGTCTCTCAAATCAAGAGTGAAATCGACTCCCTACTACTAAAATGGGCAGTTTGTAAAATATGTTAGTCAATTTTAAAAAGCTTATAATTAGCATTAAAGTTTCAACAAGCTCTAAGATTTAAAGTTGCTTTTAATCTACTTATATGTTAGAAAATTTGATGTCCTGATTCAATATTATTTCAAACATTTGAAGTAAAAATTATCTTCCTTCTCTTTAGTTTGTCAGCATAACATATAAAAGCTAATGTGATTATTTTGGAGTTGCATTATTATTACTAAAGACTGACAATTTTTTTTAACTGATGCATAATCAGTTATATGACATTTTAATGAGAAGACACAGGATATTTTCTATATGAATAAAATATTTCAAATTTTATTCAAGTAAAAATAATAGAAAAATCTATAAAAAATTTAGCAATTTAAAGATAATATAAATGCAAAATATTTTAAACCAATCAGAACAGATAAATTATCATTTAAACTATTTTTTTATAAATCAATTATTAAATAAAATTTAAGTGTGTCATCATTTTTAAATTCTCAGTTTTTAATCTTGTAATATACAGTGACTCTCAAAAGTGTTCGTACACTTACGATTTTTAATGAAATAGGGGTCTATCCATTGATTAAAATGAATATTTCAGAATGGGTATTTAATAATAAGATCTATAATCTATTCTTAACAAAACTACATGAAATATTTTGAAAACATAGTAAAACTTTATTTTTAAGAAACCAATAATCAAAAAGTAACAAAAACTTTATCTCACAAAAGTCATCGTTCACTGAAATATTTTCGAATAAATTCATAATTAAAACTATTGTCTGGCGCTTTATTTTAATTTTGAATTGTAGTGGCATTTAAAATATCGTTTGACTTTAACTTTTGCTTGCCTACTCCGTAATATTCTATTTATTATTTAAAAATGGCTTGTAGTCGTAAAGAAACAACAAACAGCATTTGAAAATTGATTATTTTTCATCATAGTAGAGGTAAATCAGTTCGGAATATTTCTAAATTACTTATTTTATCCCATTCTACTGTGCAGTATGTGATAAAACGCTTTAAAGAAGAAAATCGGATTGAAAACAAGGTAAGAAAAGGCCGTCCGGCAAAGTTAACAAAACGTGATCAGAGATTTGTACACTTGTAAAAAATCTCTACTATTAGAAAATATTCTAATTTTTCATTAAATAAATATTTAGTAGGACATCCTTTAGCATCCAAAACAGCTTTTAAACGTCTGGGAATAGATCGCTTTAGTTCTTTTGTAATTTTTGCATCAATGTTCATCCATTCTTCCATCATAATTTTTTTAGTCCGCTTTTCGTGTGAATGTCGTGTTTTCGTACTCGAACCTCCAGTTCCCTCCAAATATGTTCTATTGGGTTTAAATCTGGCGATTCAGGTGGTGTTTTCAAAACTTGTGGACAATTATAGACACACCAGATTCGAACGTTGAGAGCCGTGTACTTAGGATCGTTATCTTGATAAAAAACAAAGTTGTTTCCAATACCCAAATTTTGAGCAGATAATTTTAAATTGTCTCTTAAAAATATTTATAAAAACAGCATGTTTCATTATGCCATCAATAAATACCAAATTTCCTAGTCCTGATGCTGACATGCACCCCCGCACAAGGATACCTCCACCGGCATGCTTAACTGTTCCTACTAAGTTCTTGGGATTAAGTTCCTCATTTTTTCCTTCTCCATACAATTTTACGCTCATCAGCATCAAAAATGTTCATCGACAAATAAGACATTATTCCGATAGGTTTGGGGCTAATTTACCATTGATAGTGCGAAGGGAAGCCTTAACTTTCTGTTTTTCTCACTCACAAAAAATTTTCTATGGGCAGACCGCCCATGTAATCCAGCTGTTCTGAGAACTCGTCAAAAAATTTCAGGTGAAATTGAAGTAGAAAATGTTTCATTGAATTCTGCAGAAACTTTTACAGTACTCAAACGTGAATTTTTCACAAATTTTCTAATTATAAATCTCTGATCACGTTTTGTTAACTTTGCCGGACGGCCTTTTCTTCCCTTGTTTTTGATCCAATTTTCTTCTTTAAAGCTTTTTTTCTCATACTGCACAGTAGAATGGGATAAATTAAGTAATTTAGCAATATTCCGAACTGATTTACCACTACTATGGTGAAAAATAATCAATTTTCGGAGGCTGTTCGTTGTTTCTTTAGGACTACGAGCCATTTATAAATAATAAATAGAATATTATGGAGTAGGCAAGCAAAAATGAAAGCCAAACGATATTTTAAATGCCACCACAATTCAAAAATAAAAATAAAGCGCCAGACGATAATTTTAATTATGAATTTATCGAAAATATTTTGGTATACGATGACTTTTGTAAGGTAAAGTTTTTGTTACTTTTTGATTACTGGATTCTTAAAAATAAAGTTTTACTATGTTTTCAAAATATTTCATGTAGTTTTGTTAAGTATAGATTATAGATCTTATTATTAAATACCCATTCTGAAATATTCATTTTAATTAATGGATAGACCCCTATTTCATTGAAATTCGTTAAGTGTACGAACACTTTTGGGAGCCACTGTATATACTGGCACAGCATTAACCCCTTAATGCATTTGCCCGTGTCTGACACGGGCAAATGTTACCGTCAAATTTGCACATGCCCGTGTATCACATGGGCGCTCTTGTATCTCGCGTTATTTTATTTCTAATGCCCGTCTGAGATCCGCTCTAGTAAAAATAGATAGGCTAGATTATAATTAAACTTATTTAGCATAGATGGCACCACTATGCAGCATTTTTCGAGTATAAACATGGTGCATTTTGATGATTAGCAATAATTTTGTTAGGAATTCTTTGTTATAAAGCAGTTGTTTGGTGTGGAAAAGGTAATATATCCATTTTTATTATGTTAAATATCATAAAAGTAAACAGTTTACCATAAATTAATTTTTACTAAGTGTTTTTGTAACTTGTTTAGAAGAAGTTATCTGATAATGAGCGACTATGACGATTTTGAATATGTCAATTTATCAGAAAGTTTCAGCGATGAAAGTGATAATCTCTTGAGTGATGGAAGTGAATCTGAAGATAATGATGACAAGATTTTGGCTGTAGCAAGAAATCGGTATCAAAGTAGTACAAATCAACCAAATGTTGCACCACCGAGATTTCCATTTGTAGCAAACCCTGGCTGTTCAAAAAAAAAAACTTGATTATTTTTTACCAGTTTTTCTGAAAAAAACTTGAGCTTTAAGGGGTTAAAGAGAAAAACTCTCCAATACCTTTGTTCTCAGCAATTAACTTGACAATGTTTATATTTAAAACAAATACTTGATGCAGAATAAGAAATTCTCTCCTTTTTCCCTTCTTTTGAATGTGACTATGCAAAAATGTTCAAATTCAATAGGAAGCAGTGACTGTCAATTTTTTTTTCCTACAGTTTCTAGGGAAAAGTAGGGAAATAATGGTCAAATTTATGTAACAAGTGAAATTTATTTAACAAGATTCTTATATACCCAAAATTACAGTAATTAGAAATTTGTAATCTTGGAAATAAGTTTCATATGCATTTCAAAATGCTTTAAAAGAAGCAACAGCAAAAATGAATCATAAGCTAGATTCTTTACTATGCACATTTCTTTCTATAATTGATATTAATATTTTTCTAACAATGGGGACCAAATAAATAAATTTCCTAGATCATAGACTACAGAAAGAATGTGCCAGGGTCAAGTTACTGTTTCCGCAGAGGGGACTTTAGCATGGACTTTAATGCAAACAGAAAGAGTAAATGATTTCATAATTTTCACTTTCTATCACACACATAGACCACAACGAACATTTCAAGAAAATAAAAATGAAAAAAGATCACAATAGTTTAAAAACTTTTTTTTTTTTTAATTCCTGTAATCCAAAGATAAAGGCTTTGAGAAAGGGGGAGCACATGTAAGAAAATACACCAGTGATTTTTACTTGTGAAATTGGACTTACATCCTTAAAAACTACTAGACAAATTTTAGAAGGGTCAATTTATGTCATAATTGTAAGAAAAAGTTTCTGATCTTCATATCACTTATGCAATACAGTAAGCAAAATCATGATGAAACATGAAAATTATGTAATTTATATGCATAAAAATCTAATGGTAACATAATCATGCATTATGCAAGCTACAAGACAAATTCAACTGTAAATTTAATAAAGGAAAGATATAATCCATGAAGACAATAAAAAAATAAGCTAACATTTTGAAAATTCTATGTGAAGGTTGTGAAGCACCTAAAAACATGCATCAAAGTAATATATCTGATAAAACAACTCTTTACTGAACAATTAAATTAATACATATGATTTTACATTACCTTAAAATGCAATATTTGAACTTATGAAAATGACCTTCACATTGACTGACAGAGTTTAAGATGATAACGGATCTTCCTCCTTTTTCTCTACTTTACCTATCAACATGCCTAAGAAATGAGTTTTGACGAGACTTCTTATCTCCTAATCTAGGGGGAAAATATAACTGTATGGTTCAGAATATAAAAACATTAAGCTTGCATATCTGATTTACTACATAAAAGCAGCAAACAATACATAAACAAATATAAGACACAGAAAGTAATCAATTCTAATTATGGATGAATTGCACACACTTCAGTTATAACTTTCATATACTAAAAGAGATTTCATAAAAAATTCATTGATGATTTAATGTGAAAATAGGTAATATTTCACAATTATAAACAGGGAAGCACATTAATTAATATTAAAAATTTTGGAAGAAATATATACTTCAATACTTTTTTAAAAATTTTGCTTATTTTATGATAAATTCTGAAAATTATTAATTTCTTGCTGATTTATTTTAGATACAAGACTCTCAAATAATTTCTTACTGAAATTAAAATTAAAATAGTCTAGAACAGGGTTTCTCAAAGTGGGCGATACTGCCTCCTGGGAGGTACTAAAACAATTCATGGAGGGAGGCAGCAAATTTAAATTCAAACTCAGCCACCAACAGTTCTGACTGCTAAAACAGATACCAATTTTATAATTAATAAATTTTATGATTAATTTTATTATTAATAAACAATTTTATAATTTTAAGCTTCAAGGTGTCTTATTTACATCTTTCTTTACTATGTTGAAGGACATTAAGAAAAAAAGATATATGAAAGAAAACAAATTTGTCACTATATCTCTCTTCGCTTAAGAGGGAAAATTTCCAGGGGCATGCGCTGAGTTATTTTTCTTCTGAAAAGGGGGTGGTAGGTTATATAACTTTGGGAACCCCTCATCTAGAATATCATTTGCTTTAGACATGAAGAAAATGCTTTCTAATCACCAGCATTAGAATATACTTTTATGTAATTTTCCCTTCAAGATGGATCTTGATAGTTTAAGAATTTAATTATAGTCCTAAATATTTAAGTTTTAAGGTATCATTTAAACTTTATATGCATAAAAATTTAACTAAACTGTAATAAAAGGCAAAGTGCCATATGAAATTGTAGAGAGAGATAAGCAGATTGAATATTGATATTTTTAAGATATATTTAAACTTTTTTACAAGCTAATAAAAATTACTTGGAGCTAATTCAGACTTGATAAGGAATAGTATGTTACATTCAAAAATACACTGCCATGTTTTGCTTTAATTTATTTAAATTTCAAAAGAAAAAACATTTGGAATGCATGGATGCATTACATCTTAGAACATTCTTAATGAAACAGATTAAATTTTATTATGAGGAAAATCAAATATTACTAAATGCTCTTTATACAAACCAATGAATATAATATTATTGTATGAATAAAATATTACTGTATAATATATCCAAATGATTGAATATATTTACGTATTAATAAAAATATATATATATTTTTTAATTTGCTAAGTGAACTCATAAGATTCATGAGAGAGGGAGTTAGTAAATTAAATTATGCCAACTTGTAATGCAAATAAAGGATATATTCAATTTAAAACATTTTACAGAGAAAATGGCCAAATTTAGGTAACAAGTGATAAAATTATGAGTGATCAAGTGTCAAAAAAATATTTATATGTTTTAAAATAAAATTGTATACATACTAGTAAAAGTCTAATGAAAGCAAAACAACCAAATCAATACATTAAAATATACTAAATAAATTATTAAAGTCAGTATAACACATTCAGAGACAAATGTTGAGTTTCTAACATAAAAACAGCAAAGAGTTTTATAAAAACTTAAATGTACAGACCAAAATATATTTGTTTAAACAGGAAAATATAGTTGTAATTATTTTTTTTTAAACCCATATAAATATTTGCTTTAAATATGACTAAATCAAAGGCATTTTACTACAATTTCATACATTTCAAAAAAACTTTAAATATTACCAAATTAAAAACAACAAAAGAAATAAAAGGAACATTACCACAAAAAAAAAGAAAGAATGAAGTATAATTCAAACAAATATATCCAGTACAACTGGAATAAAGTTGTAGCATGGTGTCTAACATCATCTACTTTATTTCATGCAGACATTAAAATTTCTTTGAACTTCCATAAAATAATTATATTCATACATACATACATATATACATAAATTTTTAGATATTTTATTTATATATATATATATATATGTCCTTCCAAACACTGAACAAAGGAATGGTCAGAAAAAAAAGGTTATGTTCTTTGATACAACATGTAAAATAAAAATTTATCAGGTAGTTAATTTAGAGCAAGGAGGTAATTCTGCAAGAAAAGTTATCGATTTATCTAAATTGTTGATTCAGTATCCTTTTAGATAGACAAAGCGATGACTACATAATCCAAGGTCCAAATGTTTATAAAATTTCTATTTATCCCAAACATACAAGTTACCAGAAAAAAAGATAGAAAAGAATGCTATCAAATTACAAAACTGTAATCCAGTAATCTTTATGGCTTAAATTACATATATTAAAATTTTCTAAGCATTTAGGATAGAAATTAACTATGACTATTTGAAACTAATCTCATATGACACGAAATACGAAAATAACAAAATTCACTCTTTAATATACAGTACAGACTTCATGTCTAATTTGAAATTATGATGAAAATAATAAATGATAGCTCCATATAAGATATATATTAAGCGATCACGTGAGTAACAATTGCTCATAAAATACTGTCCCCCAAAAATTACTTAAAGCAATGGTATAGTAAAAATTATGAAATACTAACAACAAATAAAATGTGCATTTGTTTACATTTAAAATATAGCCATAATAATGTATTAATATGAGAATAACACTCCAAATAAGAAATAAAATATAATATAACGGATAATATTAGCATTCTGTACAAGGAAACAGAGAGAATTCTCCAATTTAATGCATTTAAAGGAAATATCGAAAGATTAACATAAAATTAAGCTCTCATTACCACCACACAGTTCCTCCATAGGATCTTATTATTGATGAGAAATGATTCTTAAAACCTAAATATTGATCATAAATATCACAATGATTTTGCGAATATAAAATGACTAAATTTAAAATTATCCCAAGTCTAAATTCTGACTCCAAAATAAGTGCTGAAACGCGCGAAATGGAAATTAACGCTCTTAACCGATGTAAACAATACTGTGATTAGCTTTCAGCCCTTACTCATAAGACATATACATTATACAAGGTATATTTTAACATAAGATAAACACAGAAATTCATGTAAATACAATTATAAACACTCGTACCTTTCACATACCATCTTACAGAGCCAGTTATTATTTTCATAGCAATGGCGCGTACGGAATGAAGTGATTCAAAGCAGTTCTAATGATTCAAGTAGACCTAAACTACCACTCAAACCAAGGCTTGTTATCCAATGATTTTGTCCTACAGACATTTAGATCCGTTCTCTTCATTCCAATTGGTTATTTTTCCAGAGGTAGAAGATCTCTATGGCCACAAGTAACCGTATGTAATCAAATGCTTGTCATGTGTCTCATTTAACAAAAAAATACTTCTAGGTGAAATAATGTCGTGTTCGCAATGGGAATTATATTCTATTATGGATCAGAAAATAAGCAAAAAAGCATACAGGGGCCTTAGTCAGGAGATTAAAGATAGCGTTCTGCAGAGCAAGGACTGGGGATACAAAATTTTAATCTAAATAAAGATGTAGAAATTCAAAAGGTCCCCTTATTATCGTAAAATCTGCCCAAGAGAGATTCGGGGAGGGGGGTCCGTCTAAGTAAAAATAGAGAAATATCTGCATGAATAAATCTCGAAAACTTCTGTATGAATGACTTTAAACTGACCTTAAGAACTGCTAGAAACAAACGAATGGGCATAGAGCATTCGAATGCATACGGATTCAAAGAAAATAAGCTTCGAATACCTTGACTATAGAGATTTTTTAGTAACTTATTTGGCAGCTCCTAACTCGATTGATAATGGTTCTCTTTGTCAATTCTGTTACCAGTCAGTCTGCCAATTAATTTTTGTACACTTTAATTTTCAATAAGAAAGATTATCCTCACCAACTCATTAGAAAATACGGGTATTGCAACCTTTGCTTACCAAATATTAAATATACTTATATACCTTTATCTGCCCATATATACGCAACCAGTAGCCTTGGGGTCCTGTAAGGGGTGAGGTAAATAATTGATTTTAATTTATCTTCATGTACTGGATCAATTTATATATTTATTTATTTATTACAAATGGCCGGAAGATTGGCTATGTCACCATTACTTCACACTAAACGGGCATGAAATGTCAAAAAAATATTTCTTCTATATATAAAATACAATACCACTGTTAATGGCCGCAATTGTTCAGACATTTCTTTAGTTTAATAGTTATATGTATATGCAGAAAATACATTAACTGTAGGTATTAATTTGGTTGATTATTTGTATAGTTTTCGGTTTTATCTAATTGTTACGCCACTGACCAGGAATATTTTCTCTTCATAACGGCATCACCTGAAGCGCTCTTCGTAATGTGCCGATGCCGGCTTGTCAATGCATGACGTTGGTCATAAGCTACGGAGAGGGCAGTGAGATAGATTCGTTGGGTTTGGAATACGTTTATATACAGAACTTTTATTTATCAGAAGTTGTGCATGAACTAACATGTGGTTTCATCCAGGTATAAAAATATTGTTCTAGTTATGTTAGTCATTATTATATATTAGCAATTACTTTGTAGTTACCCTAATCATGTCAGCACAGGAACCAAAGAAAAAACGTGTATACAACTATAATTTTCATGAAGAATGGGAAAAGAAATGTTTTTTTATACATTTTAAGAAGAAATGTATTTGTCTGATTTGTGGTTCAACAGTTACTGTTGGGAAAAAATGCAACATTGAACGACATTTCACAACAGTTCATAAAAAATATGATACTGAATATCCTCCTAACAGCAATTTAAGAAAATGTAAATTGAAAGAAATGAAAACCGCATTAATTGCCTAACAATATTTGTTTACCAGGCCCGTGAATAAATCAAAAGCTGCTACTATTGCATCATTTAAGATTACACATATACTTGCAATGCACAAAAAACCTTTTAAGGATGGTAACATAATTAAAGAATTAATGCTTGCTGCATCAGAGATATTATTTCAAGAATTTAAAAATAAGAATGAAATTATGTTAGCTATCCAGGAAGTTCAATTATCCAAAAATTCAGTAACTCGTAGAATAGAAGCAATATCTGTGAATATCAGAGAACAATTAAGAGATGATTTACAAAAATGTGTTTTTCTAAGTTTACAGGTGATGAATCAACAGATATCTGTAATGTAGCACAAATAAATATTTTTATAAGGAAGGTTTTCAAAGATTGCTCAGCAAAGGAAGATATACTGTCAGTTTTGCCATTAAAAGGGAATACACGTGGGTACGATATATACCAAGCTATTAAAAATCATATTACAAAAATTAATCTTCCGCTTCAATTAATACTTTAATGTTACATTGTGAAATAAGGTGGCTTAGTAAGGGAAAAGTCTTGGAACGATTTTTAGAGCTTCTTCCAGAGATAAAACAGTTTGTAGAGTCTAAATTAAAGCAAACAAATCATGAATCAATAAAATTTCTATGTCCAGAACTTTACTGGTATCAATGGAAGTAGCAGCAACACACCCATTCAGAGACGTGTAGCCTCTGCGTTCCCCTATGCCATCCACAGAAATCCCACATTCCAGCATTCCAGATTCATGATTTTGTTTCTGCTCAAGATCATTTGCAGCCTTTTTTCATCATATGTTCTGCAACATCTGCAACAACTTTTAAAAGTTTCCCTTGCTGGGGGAGTTGCAGCATTTTCTTGTCACGCAACACAATTCCGAAAGTTTGACTCCAGCTCTCAATCTATACCAGGCCATAATACATATGATCGAGCCACTGCTTTGATGGTAGAAATTCTTTGATGACCCCTGTGCAGCTCGTGAAGGGTGAATTTTCGAAACTTTTGAGGAATAAAGTCACGGGAACCTCTGACTATCACCTCGTTCTCTACAGACAGTTCATACCTTGCCGACCAAAACTGTTCTAGACCTTGCGGTACTTTTAGCAATGCACGACCAGATACTACACAACAAAGAACACTTTTTTATCCCTCCCTCAATGAGATGTGGAGTAACAAGACTGTCGTTTAACTCCTGCAGTAGTAGTATTGAATCTGCTGAAACAGGTGGATCTGCCATAGGATTAGTTAATGGCAAACGACTACATTCATCTGCAATAGCATGCAATGCACCCTTTCTTAATTTGATTTTGTATGCTGATAGGGTTAATGCCCAACGCTTAATTCGTGCAGCTGCCACAATAGGTACTGGCTTATTTTCAAAAAGAAGATTCATGAGAGGACGATGATCTGTTACCAATGTGAAAGACTGTTGTCGTGTAGCCACTACGTCTAAACTTATTTATTTATTTGGGAGTGATTTAATTGGGGTAGTACATTTATTTATTTTATATAAAATGGGTAGTTGGGCGCGTTGTGTTTTGATATTTATTTTTAACCCAAAGCTCAAGACGTATTATGGCTAACGAACAGAGTGACAAAACCTAAACTCCTAAAAACTAGTAGATAACTTTTATCAGATCCACTGTAAGAATAAAGATGACTGACACCAAATTTATATTTACAAAAAAAAACTAATTTATTTACAACATCGTCTATCTACAAGATCACATAAAGAAACAAAATTAACTAAATCTTAATATTCAAACTATTCATATCAAAAAGTCCCTCATTATTTCTTCTAAAATCAAAAATCTAAAACACGTACTTCAATATTTAAACTATACCTTTACGATTTAGGGAGCATAAGATTATTTATTCTACCGAAGACATTGAAATCCCTCCTAAAGCTAAACTCTCAAAAACACACGCCACGATTCCGCACTACAACACTTAAATTCAAGGTTGGGTCTAAACGATACAAAATGATTTAAAACTCACTCAATTTGATGCTAACCGCAAGGGAGACGTGCGTTGATGCAACCATCGGGCATGGGGGCTCCCTTTCCTCTGCGGGACGACTCAAAAACAGGACTCCAAAAACTCGGCGCAAAATACTTCATACTTCCTCTCTATCTGCTTTCTAGGTGAGGGCAGCAACCATGATCGAAAACCGGAACATGAAGCCAGGAAACCGTGAAGATTCAAACAGGACTCCAAATGCTCTTCAGATTTTAATTTATTTGTTGCTGAAGGCCGCAACCATGATTGAAAACAGGAACATGAAGCCAGGAAACCGTGAAGACTCAAACAGGACTCCAAATGTTCTCCACACTTTAATTTATATGTTGGTGAAGGCAGGAACCATTTATCTCACCGGAACAATCCTCGGGAAACCTCAACTTAAATCATCTACAGTTGAAAAACAAACCTTCCTCACCCGCGATGCCTAAGCACCCGGGAGAAGGGAACCCGGACTGGCACGCAAAGTGAATCCTCGAAAAAAACCTTAAGTCCTCAATTTATTCATTTTCTTCATAACGCCGTCCACGCCTCTTTAAAACACCTACAACCATTCACGAAAGCCCCAAAGACTCCACCATTCAGCTTCACTTTAACATTTATTGGATAACTTCTCCAAAAATCACGCCCTACAAAATGTCATCGCGGACCACACACTTCAACACCACGTGCTCTTTACCGCAGACCCCACGCAACGATCTCATAAAATTTGCTTACAAAAGTCATTGTCGTATAAAGTCAAAAAAGTCGCCAGACGCAAATTTTCGTCTACGACAACCAATACCCCCTACAGCGTCTAGGCCAATTACACTCGCTTTCCCCTAAAGACCGCGCTTCCTAACTAACATCAAAGAACATCAAAAGGCGGCTTTCTAATTACTTACAAACATGTGATAGAGAGCCTTCGAAAAACCTTAGCTCACTTACAAAATAAAATACATTTTCCTTTAAAATCGAAGGCACTTCATCACATCTGTCCCAAGAGATAAATGCGAAATCTGGTCACACCAACAACTAAAGTTCGTGCATCTCTCTCGATCTATTGCAATTCTTCTCCACATTAGAGAGTGAACAAGAAGCGAATGCAATTAGACGATTTCTATTGGCTGTATTGTGTGACAAAACAGCTCCTAGACCATATGGACCATCACATGCCAAGATCACTTCTTCATTGTTACTGAAATGCACAAGCAAAGAATAATTTTTTAAAGCCTGTTTGGCATTGTTAAAGGCCTGCTCTTCTCTCTGTGACCACTTCCAAGTCTGTTTCTTTTCCAATATCTTATACAACGGAGCCAAAACAGTTGGCATATTTAGCAGGAATTTTGCATAAGTGATAAGGCCAATAAAAGAACGGAGTCCATCCACATTCCTAGGCGTTGGATAGCCTCCTCGATAGCTTTCTCGATAGCCTCCACTTTTGATTCTAGTGCATGAAGTCCCTGTTTATCGATGCAATGTCCCAGTTACTGCACAGATTCTTTCAAAAATTTACACTTATCTGGATAAACTTTTATATCAGTATCCTCTAAGCGGGTCAACTCCTTGTCTAAGTTCTTTTAATGAGTAACCTCGTCTTCACCTGTAACTAGTAAGGCATCCAAATAGCAGGAACTGCCAGTCTGTTCTTGCAAGACTTTTTCTATCTCCTGTTGAAAAATCGCAGGTGCTGAAGTCACCCAAATGGCAAATGCGTATATCGGAATAACCCACGCTGGGTATCGATCACCAGGAACTTCCTGAATTCTTCATCCAACTCCAGCTAGAAATATGCATTCCAGAGATCCAACTTGGAGAACGAGTCCTCATTTGACAACTGTGCAAACAAATTATCTATTTTTGGTAATGGATATTGTTCCAGCTCTGTAGCTTGATTGTCAGTCAGTATGAAGTCTCCGCTAATTCAGACTCTACCATTTTATTTCAAGACTGGTACACTTGTTGTTGCCTATTCAGATGTTTTTACAGGCTCTAGGATGCCTTGTAAGAAAGAACCTTTCGATTTCTTGATCAACTTTCTCACGTAATGCGTTGGGAACTGGGCGAGCCTTGAAGAATTTAAGCACTGCTGTTGAGCAACAAGTGAAATGCACTTTAATTCCCTTCAGCAGTCCTATACCTTGAGCAAAACATTCTTTATTTTTATGCAGAATACTTTCCAAAGTTTGCCCAACTGGATTCATTTCTTGAATCACCTTTAACTCCGCACGTAACTTAGGCTGCAGGAGGTGCTTCACCAATATTAGATTAAAGAGAGTCTACGAAAGCCCCGTTCTTTATTGACTTTCTTGTACACTATTTACATCTATAGAGGCACGCTTCACTGGCGATTTTATCTTGGACTGGTAAATTCCTGCAATGTGTCCAATTTTCTCACCGGTGTGGCAAGTAGCTTTAATAAATTTGCAGCCGGCGGATTTGTGATTAGATTCACCCCAACGGTAACAGTGTGAACCAGATTTCTTTAGAAAAACATCTTATTTCCCATGAGGTTGCTCATTTCTCTGTATAGAGAAGCTTTGTCTTATTTGGCGCACTTACGATGGTTGCGATGACGATGTCACGATCCGTAAGTCGACAGCATTCCACGCTGCAGCTTCCATCGCGACGGTGATTTCGAAAGCTCGTGCTAGCGTCAGATCAAGCTCAGACAGGAGTTTTCGCTGTATAGCTTCATCCTGGCTACAGCAAATGATCCGATCCATTACATACAACGTACTGTCGTAGTTACAGTGTTTGGCAGCAGCCGTAACTCGGAAATGAATACAGCCACCGATTCTCTAGCTTGACGCTCGCGGCTGTTGAATTTAAATCACTAGATGATTTCTGATGGTACAGGGTTATATTACTGACTCAAAACACTTATTAACTGTTCCAGTGTTTGCGCAACTAGGGAGGACAAGTTGCTTAGAAGGCTATAGACTTCGGGCCCCACCAGTTAAGAAAACTGCACATTTTCGAGCGGGATCCGTAATTTCATTTGTGATGAAAAACAGTACTATGCGCTCATCGTGAGTCCATGACTCTGCCGTGGAATCAAAAACGCTGATCGCTTCGTACGAAGACATCGGAACCACGTACGGCCGTTTTAATCTTAGAACATGAGGTTAAGATTAGCACGCCGCAGAATCAAAAATAATCCCGAAGTTATTTTTAAAAAAAATGCTGAATTACACTTTCTGGATCCCATCTTCATCGCCGGTCACAAGATGCAACTGAATTAGTTTACTAGTTTTTCATGAAATAAACCAGATGGATACAGATCACAATACTCTATTGAACAACCTATCTGCTTGCTAACTACATTGCAACCTACGAGCTCACTCACTCGTCGGCGAACATGACGCCCTTTATCATCTATCAAAATGCACATCTCAGAGTTGAAGGCTGCGATTTCATAACAACTTCCATTTCATTATTCTACATCCACGTTACTAAATACAGTATTTACAGGTTCTCCGATTGAGGACTTGTTCCCACTGCCATGTAGTTCCCCGAAATTTAGGATACTTCCATGTTTGCTAAGCATTGAAGTTTCCTAGTTGACCATGAGTAGAAATGGTATTACTATAAATTGTATTTCACGGATACATTGTTCGATATACTACTTGAAATTGATTTTGAATGTTTTAAAGTTAGACGCTAAAATCTGTAACTTCGTCTTCGAATTTTTTTGCATAAAAATTGTTTGAATTTTTCTCTCTACATTCAAAGGAACCAGCTGTAACATCTACTTTCAAGACAAGTTTTATGATGAACTAGGTTCAATAGATTATGAATCAATCCATTTTAATGTTGGCAAAAACAAGGAAAATTTTATCATTTCGGGATCAAATTTTTGTTCCTATATTAGTGGATACTATACTATACTAGACGTTTTATAAATATAATATACAACATTCTACGTCGAAAAGATTTGGAAAAAAATTTCATCTCATAGTTGGCCAAAGACTAAAATCTGGAAGTTTGGGATCGGAATTTTTGATAAAATTTGTTTAGGTTTCTATGTTAAATCAATACAACCCTAACAAACATTATCTAAAAGAATTGTTCAAAAAATAGATTTTGACGTTGAAGTTATAAGTTAATAGTTTTAAAAAATGATAACTTCATCAGATCTAATGAATCATCACTCGTATACTTATTTGAGGGACGGTATAAATTCTTTCAAAAAGAAAAAAAATGTATCATATGGAGCCATTTAAAGCTGTTATAACCCTTGCCTTTCCTCTTACTGCAAACACACACATATATATAATATTTCAAACCTTATAAACTGGATTTCAGAACATTAAGTTTCAATATTTGTTGTAGGTTTTGTATACATGAAGGATGAAACCTTCCCTGGACCAAAATCCAGGGTGTGCCACTGATTACGACCAAATTTAGAGCAATTCATGTAATATTTGAAGGAAAATGATTAACTTCCATTTTGTTTTCTATTTGATTCAGTACTCCCAGAGGAGTACTAAAAGTATAATAAATTCTTTTGTTTATATTTCTTTACTTATTTTTTTAGCTGGCATCTATGTAATAATGACACACACAGAAAAATAAGTACAAAACTTTATTTTAAAAGTCCTTAACCAAATATAAGGTATAGAATAACATATATACACATTCTCAAAAAAGTATAAAAATATACCTTTGATTCTTAATCTCAAACTGAGGTAATCATATGAAAAAGTATTAATATGTATTGAACAAACACATTTCTATAATTGGAACTCCTACATCTTGATATGTTAAGAGAAGTTTTATTACACAATATAAAATTCAAATGAAAGAGGATGCTTTTAATGCAGATTGTTGGGGCCATTGGAACTCATTTTTTTTTCATTCCAGCTACACATTCTTTTTCACATAGAGGCATATAAAACCAAAACAAAGATATCTCAAATAACTATTACAGTTACTACTGTGCCGCACAGTTAAAGGATTATGGGGTTGAAATTTGAAATACAATGTGAAATCCACAAAATAAGCAATATCCATGCAAAATTAAAATTTTTGACATACAGTAATTAAAATCAAAGTATGGGACTTAAACTGCCCAAACAGCAGTATTAATGTTATTAACATTAATAGAAGGAAAAAATTAAATACTGCTTCACGACTAATAGAGCAATTTACCAATTATAACTGTTTCTGTATGCATGAATAAAAAAAGTGTGACTATCATGTTTTCATTCTAATGGAACCTTTTGATATCAGAAGACTGAATTTATAAATTAACATACTGGGCATTTACTTATATTAACAAAAAATTACTTATATTAAGTTTTACACAACATATAACATTGAATTGTAGTATATTTACAGTGTTCACTGGTATATTTCCCTTAACACACATTTACAAGGGTATGCCAAAATTATCTACTTGTCTCTACAGAGAAAAATACTTTCAATTACATTTTTGTTTCATCAAACAGTTATACATCCTTAAATATATATACATATATTTACAAAAATTTCACAGCACATCTGTTTCTGGATAAAATACATATCTTACACTTTATACAATAAAATCAAGCAGATTTAGCATCAAAGAATACATTTTTATATTGAAATTTTGTATCGAACAAACATTATGAAAAGTACCTTAAAAGGTTAAATAACTTTAGGCTTAACCAATACTACATTCTAGACACACTTAATAGAAAGTACTGAGAATACAAATACAGCCATCCCTCTATTTACGCAGTTTAAATTAATCTTTTTTCCATATGGGAACTTTTCATTAACACTACTTTACAATAATTTGAGGAATTTTTATTAAATTATTTTTAATATATATATTCATTTTATTCCAGTAGAATAATTCTATGTTTTTGTTGCTGCAAAATAAACTATATGTACATATAAATCTAACCTTTTTTAAAATCATTTCTTAGTCTTCAATTACATATTTTTTCCTGGACCATATGCTGCCATTTTTTATATATCCTATGCACTCTAGTGCATGCTTTTTTAGGGGTTTGTTACATATCTCTCAGCTTTATATTTCCTTAGATTCAATTTACATGGCTTTGATTTAACAAAGAATGTCTCATAAATTGAGGGATGTGTGTAATTCATATTATTGGTAATAAGAAATATATATTTTTTTAAAGAATATATATAAAATAGAATATTTCATCTTACAAAATGGTGTTTAAAAATTTTAAAGATATTCTTTATATGTTAAATTTGTTGCTTCAGAATGTCTGGCTTATACCAGGAAGATTCTATAGAACATTGGGAAGACTGGATTTGAGCCGACAAAGTGTAAAATGGTGGTATAATCTCAAATATACAATTATTCAATAAAAACCAAGAAAGCCTGCAATGACTAAAATGTTGCCAGGTTTCTCGATTATTTAAAAAATGTCCCTAGATATTAGAACGGTATTTTAAAAATTGTGAAAAGCTGCGGTTTAAACCAACATGCATATATTGAGGGCACACACACATTACAAATAGTCCTGGCACAATAAAAGAGAATCTTTTAATGTGTGGGTAAGAATTGATTCTTCATATATATATATAAATATAAATAATAGATAAGTTTATTACTTTCAAACATTCATATAAAGTTTATACAGTACAACACACTAATTAAACATATATAACAGCTCAATATGCAAGTCTCATATACTTGTAGCATAAAATTACATATATTAAGTCATAAAATCTGATGTGTTTTAATGTGACACTTATATTAATCGAATAAAATAGGCAGTTTAGCTCACAACTACTAATTAACCAAAATTAATCATTTTTCTTGATAACCATTTAAAAACTAATTATTGTTAATATATTATTGCTAATTTAGTATAAGTTATGGTAACTAAATTAAGTATTTCAAATGAAAAAGCAAATCAACATTTATAAACAAATTACATAGATTATAACAAAACAACAATAAAAACTATTCAACCCTAGTGAATTTTATGAAGGCTAATTGGTCGATTGATTTACATGCAAAAAACAAGGAAGGATGCCTTCTATTGAGAACTTTGTAAGGGACAATGAATATTAATATATCTATCTATTTATATATATATATATATAATACAGAAAATAATACCTATTATCAAGGCCACAATACAAAACAAAGTTAATAAGCATCCTCGTAAAAACATATACTGTTAAGCAAACATAAAAACCTTAAGTAGACTATAATTTTATCCACCACAACATAAGATTTACTCTGTTAAAAATCCCAATTTTGTGAAATATATTCTATTCATATTCTATACAAAAACTAGGAATAGTGAGCGATTTTTAAAATTAAAAATTTATCAATAACTAAGATACATATTAAAAATTTATTTTTTATTACAGAGCAAATCTTTAATGGAAAATAAATAACTTAAGTAAACAAAATATAAAATAGTGAGTAAAAATCTTTTAGTAAAAGAATTTGAAGATAAGAGGTACCTGATAATTCATAATTTTACTGGATTAAAATATTTAATGTGACATTGCTTTTATCTCTCAGCAATCTAATTCTGTTCCTTTAAGTGTATATACATATATCTATACCAATAATTTATACTTGTGTACCATGCTTATTTAAAACTATGCATATAACAGCTCTTACAACCACACTTACAAATACATGAACACACAATTTTTTATGCTAAAAAAAGGGTTTAATGACAAGTTATAATCTTTGTCAAATTGTTTCAATATTAAATATGTTTTGTACAGACACTGAGACAATTTTTGAAATTTAATTACACATTCTAATCTTTAAACATAAATTAATAAGTTGCTTAAAAGCACAATGTAACTCCCATGATAGAAATAAATACACAATTCTTGAAATTTAGAAATAAAAAATCAAAGATGGACCACAGAGATATTAACAGAACATATTGATTATCAAATTAGGTAGCATGTTATTATGAACCAAAATATAATTAGATAATGCAAAGTCAAGTTTTTTCTTGATAATAAATTTAATAACACTATATATGAATAACCAAAACTAAAATTGTATTATGTATAAAATATCCATTAATAAAAATACTTCAATTGTAGATTTAAAATAAAAATAAAAAAAAGGAGCATGCATATTTTCTCATGTTGTTTCAAGTTTATTTTAAAAACATATCAGTTGGGACTCTGTCATACTTTTAAAAATTCATAAGATACCAACACAAAGATATTTAGAACATATAAGCAAAAGAAACACTCAGATACTATACAACTTTAACCCAATGTAGAAACTATATTTGGAGAGATTACACTATAAAATTTTCAGCTTGAAATGCAATAAAATAGTTTCTCATTATATTTATTTTACTAAACAGTTTTTGTTTCCTTAAACAAAAACAGGAATGATAAAATTATAGAAGTTTCATTGTTTTGTTAAAGAATTAAACAGTAAATATTATGGGAATCATCTCACTACAGTTAATAACATTTCCTTTGCTTTCTTTCATAAGTAAAAAAAACTGAATATCTGAGAAAAACAAGATAAAAACACAATCACGGATACAAAATTAAGTCAGTTGAAATAAAGCTTTCAGGTTAAATACTTTCGCAGTCTTCAGCAAAAAGAAGCAGCATCAAAAGTTGTGGAAGGAATCTTAAGCATCAAATTTTTGATATGGGTTTGAATCTTTTACAAGTCCTACACAAAAGAAATAAATTATATCAGCTACAAGCACTAAATGATAGAACAACAAATCAATATGTGTAAAATATTTTTATAAATAATGTATACTGGAGGCAAATGTTTTTACCGGAAATTCATCAAAGTTCTTCAATCTGTAACCAATCCCACTCACAAATTTATCAATATTGTCTTCACTTACAATATAATTAGCTAGTCCAGGAATAAAATCTGGAACCTTCTGCCTTCCATCTAGATATGCTGAACATTAATTCAGTCATACCTCAGTACTTGTCGCATTTTCACATGAAAAAAATGCTTCAGTACTCTACATTTACTCAGTACTTGTCACATATGCTGAAATGTGTTCTAAATGGGTTGAATTACAAAATTTTGTTCTAAAGTATCACCTTGACAAAGCTTTGAAAAGACAAAATGTGGACTTGTTTAATGATCAAACAATGTCTCACATCAGAAAGATACTGATTGAAATGTTCGCAGAAGTAAGTTTCTCTTGATAGGTTTGTAGTGAAATTCCCTAAATCTGAGCCTACAACAGGGATTGGTGGTGCTAAGAGACAGAAAAGAGAAAGAATCCCTGTTTTATTAATTTTATTTAATTGTAGTTTTAAATGATGTCTGTCCAGTTTTATGATTTTGCATAAAAAAACAACCCTATCAATTTATAAATTGCCCAATAAAATGTGAAATTTCTGGCTTTCAGGAATGAATTAATTCAATTTACATTACCCCTTATGAGAAAAATCCTTTCAGTACTTGTGCCTTCTGGAACCAATTAACGAAAAGTACTAAGGTACCACTCTATTACCCAGCTATTATCTTCCCTAATAAGCCTCATACATTGATCCAGTTTTCACTCTTATAAAATTATCAAATGAGAAAAAATTTGCTATCACCTATATACGTGAGCTACATAATATACATGCAAGGAATTACAAATCTATTTCTAGGAACAGAGCAAAATGGAGGAAACTTCTGGAGAAGGTCATAGCCTGTACTAGGCAGTCATGCAAGTGATGATATTAATGACAATATACAGGTGTACATGAATTTTGATGTACCTTAAAATTTACACAGATAATATGAGATGATAATGTTAAAACTTCATAATAATAATTCACAAGTGTGAATATATGTGTGTGTGTGTGTGTACTGGAGGAAAAAGGCACTAAGTCAGAATGATTGAATTTTATAGCAGAGATAAATTAAAACACATTCAGTGCCCTTTAACCTCAATACAACGGTTAGACAGTTCCAGCTGGCTTAGTTCCTTCTATATAAGTGTATAGTTAGAGCTTTGCACCACTAAAAATAGCTCAAAAAATATGTAAGAAAAATGTTAAACTCTCTACTTGAAAAAAAATAAGGACTTGGTGCCCTTTACCTCCGACACACAGATATTTTAAACATATACATATATATTTATTTATTTATTTAATACAATAGTCATTTTTTTTTTTAAGCACTACTCTAAATTGACGGTCAAAAAATTTGATTTACCTGAAACATCCACTAAAAGACCTATGAAAAACAGAATACAAAATGAATGCCTATTGTACTAAATGGGTAAAGCTATTTCTATCCATCAGGTTTGAAATATTTGGACCAATTTTCTTAATAAAAAGATTTTGTATTAAGCATTTTACAATTTAATTAAAACATTTTCTCTTGATTCACAGTCTTTATTCAATTCTTTATGATATGTTTACTGCAATAGTCTCTTAGCAATAAAAAAAACCTAGGGAATTACACACTGCTTGTAGAGGGTTTTGAAACAAATTTTAGACCCAACTTGAATTTTTAAGTATACTAACAGAGAAAAATTTATGTATTTGTAGTATTTCCCACAGAAAGCTATTTTTGCTAGATAACATTGTGTCCAGATGACTGAGTTCGCAATATGTTTGATAAAAATGATGATAAATCTTACAAATAAAATGAGTAATAGGAAAAAAATAAGAAAACCATTGCTACAAGTTATTTGTCTTTCATAGAAAAGAAACTATTCATACAACCTGAATATACCTTTATTCATCTTAACTGGCCACATGTTAACCAATGAAAAAGACAACTTGGGATAAATGCTTATTTTATACGCTGTCATTACATAACTTTTTTATATTAGGCATCATAACAGTTGACACGCAAATGTATTAGTATGTTCCCATTCTAGGATTTTATCTTCTATTTTCATGCCAACTTAGTATTAAAATAAATTTTAATGAGCTTTGTTATAGCTATGCTATCAAACAAAACCCTATGTCACAAAATTAATGTATATTACATCATATATTTATCTTCAAATTACATTTCCCTATATACTAGATACACCAAACATTATGCAAGAGTGAATAATATTAGATGGTGCCTAACATGTGTATCAAAAACCTTAACACATACCATCCATTACCTTCATAAAATAGGCAATTTTTAACATAAGCTTTAAATGCATTATAACGATGTAATTATATATTTTAAAATAAAAAGGGAAGAAAATAGTACTTACCATATTTTCTACGTATTTCTTCAGTTCTTTCAGATCTTTCCTTTCTCCTGTAAAATATAAATATTATATTTTTAGGAATAAATCTAAAACAAATATCAAGTATTACTGAATATCCTCAAATACTGAAAAGATGCCATATATTTTTTGCATGTCAAAGGTGTTGAAATGAATAGCATATTTTCCTCCAAAGCTATAACAATAAAAAGCACTTAATGTAACCTATAGATGAACTTCAAACACAAAGATTTTAACGTATACGTATAACAACATTAATATTCTGAACTTGTATAATTCATTAAAGAACTATACCTACACTTTCTGCATTTATCGTAATTTTGAGCATTACCTAACTGTTTAAAGTATTGTTTGACAGCCTTTATGTAAAATAATTTTTGTTTACAGCAAAATGATTATAAGTGTCATGGCTCACTTTACAGCAGCCAAATCTAAATGATAAAAAAATAGAATGTTGAAATCAACTACAGAGGAGAAAATTGGAGTTTTTGGCCATAGAGAGAAATACAGAACAAAAACATTAAATTAAAGATAAAGAAGAATATAAATATCAACTGCTTTCTACCTTGCAAGAGAAAAATTAAGAAATCTAAATTCATTACAGCTAACAAGATCTTAAAATTGGATATTAAAAAATCATTTTGCAGCATGGAAATTATCATTCAGAAGCAGAATAAACTGTATCTAAGAATGTCTGGAGTAGAAAAATATTGAGCTCCCAAGTAAATAAGAAACAGGATGATAATCTCTGCAATAAGAATAAAAAGAAGGGAAAAAAAGTTAAAAAATTTCAACAGAAAATTTTTCAAAATTGAATAAACATTTAAATTCCTTTTGTTTTTAAACTATTTATATGCTATTATTCAAGAAAGGCAGAATCACAAAAACTTAAAATATTTGAATGCTAGTTTTATAATTTAAGAAACTGAACTCGCATCTAACAGGAAAATATAAAGCCAAAAATATTAGAAATACTTGAACAATGAACTAAATAATTTTAGAAATTCTGAGCATTTATTATTAAGACTTATTCACAAATAATCTATTCAGAAAAAAAATACCTTTCAGCAGCAATCTGTTTCCTCTCTTCTCGTTGACGTGCCCATTTTAAATCATCTTTAGAAATCTTGATGCCCTTTTTCTTACAACAGCAGTAGCAACAGATTATTAAAATAATAAGCACTGGTATAGCACTCAAGACTCCAATGATGATCAGCATAATCTTAAAATTAGCTATAAGATAAGAAAGAAAATATAGCGAGAAACAACATGCAAGACCACATACAAGGTAAAAGAAAATGACTTCATAGATAAATATACATAACTCTTAGGCAGATAAAAATATATATGGTACAGTGGGGTAAGTGAGAATGCAGGCTTAAAACCCTAAAAAATTTAACCTAATGGGAAATTTTTATACCTACCGAACTCTTGCATTTTAATTAAGGTACCCAAGTTTGAGTACTAGCCCCTCCCCCCCAAGAAAATCATAGTTAATTAACCACAACACATAACAGTTATTTTGAAAATACCCACTTATTCATTAAGAAATGAAGAATACAGATAAAATATATAAAAACCACTTTTTTGAAATATTACTTCAGTACTGCAGGGTTTTCACTTGCTCCATATACCGAAAAAGCCTATCTTTGTGTTATTACAGCCATACAAATAGTTTTTCTTCCCAACATATGTTTTCTAGCTGGAGAAACTTCATAACCAACCACCTTTTGTCATATTTTTTTAACAGCTGATGATTGTTTTTAATTCCTCAATATTCAAAAATAGTAAATTATGCAACAAACTAGTTTTTTGTTGTAGGTTTGAAGAAGTGAATTGTAATTAACTTGTTTAGACTAACTGTTAGTGAAAGTGGGTGGAGTGGACATTACAAACTGTATGTGAATATATTGAATTTTTAATTCTGTTGTCACTATTTCTGAGTTGCCTTGTGTACCAGATGATGACTTATTAGTGTTCCTGGAAGAGCCAAGGCCTGGAAGGCACGGTAAATAATTTTTTCAGTGTCTTTTTGGTCCTACAATATTCAGTAGGGCCTAAGCAAAGGAAAAAAAAAAACTTTTTTGAACTTTTAAGATACATTTGTTACTCTAAAACAAATATAAATATACTTTTTTAATATTTCGATGTTACTGACACTGCTAACTTGAACAATAAATACCTCCACAATGAAAGAAGGAAAAAAAAAAAAATAATAAATAAATAAAAAATGAAAAAAAAAAAAGAAAGAAAAAGCCTTTTGTTCAGCATGAAATATCCATTCTTTCCTTGACATACTTATTTTGCTATCAGCAGCTGTGATTTATTGGCACCTGCATTCTCACTTGCCCCAAGTGCAGGAGCAAGTGAGAACGCAAAACACAAAAGCTTTAAATATTTACAGAAAAAAAAGTTGTGATTAGATTTTAAAAAAATATATCACTATAAAAGTAGAACATAACCAAAAGTATGTATGCAAATTTTCATAGAAATACAATGACTTGTTAAAAACTAATTTAGATTGAAAGTGGAACTATATGATTTTGCGTTCTCACTTACCCCACTTCACCCACTACAAAAGTAACTGATTTAAAAGTGACATGAGAGTATAGTTAATACTTAATATAACTTAGTTGAATTATTTTCACATTTTCTAAACTTCTAATAATTCATTGAACATAAACCATTTAATGTGTTTACAGTAAACTCATATTTAAGTTTTAATACAATATAAGTATAAACCTTGTAACCAATGAAATTAATAACTTGAATCAAGAGATGAACTATTATAAAATTTTCTATAGTTAAATGTAAAATAAAAAGTATTCATGAAATGAGCCTTATTTAACTAAAATAAGCACATTATTTTCAAAAACAAAATTTTATAAGTATCATGAACAAAATAGGTCTTATTGAGTTGAGAAAAGTTTAAGAAATAAATATAATATAAACATTTGCCAGGGGGAAAAAAGTTTGTCAATGTTTGCAAAGGTATTAAATTTTGAGGTACATTTAGTCAACAGGCTCAGTGAATAAATACATTTTAAAAGCACTTAGGGGGCTTGGGGTGCCTTGTGTCGATGGCAGATCTGTACTGTCTATCCAGCATCCTCGGGCCCTAGTTTATAACCTTATCCCCTTATATAATAGTGGTTTGTTTTTTCAATCTTTTCTAAACAAACAGATTCCCATGAATTTTACGGTTATTATTAATTTTTTTTCATCCTATACAATATTTAAGCAAATGATATTACTATTCTCATAAAACAGACATTATATATCACTTACAAAAATAAAAGTCTATTTAGTAAAATTCAAGAAATGAGCTATAGAACATCTACCACCTTTTAACTTAGAGCTTAATACACATGAAAATATGTTATAAACACTAAAAATTATCAAAAGTTTATGTAAAATCTCTTTAAATAACAGTTTATTATGGATTTTATTTAAATTTAGAATTTAAATTAAAATAAACTTACCTTTGCATGTTAAGAAGTAAGCATGCGACATATCACATTTTCCATCAACAATAACTTTTTGAACATGAAAATGGCATTCATTGTTCGTATCACAATAATAGCACTAAAATTCAAAATTATTTAATTAGCTCTAAAATAACTACTATACTTATGCAAAATGCATTCTGGATTTATTGCTCAACAAAACTAAATTAACTAAACTAAAATAAATTTTTTTAAAAATTTAAACATACAAATATTTTTAAATAAGTACTTAATCCTCAAACAATGCAGTGTGGATAAGATCAGACCCAAGGGTGTATCTTTGCCCTCCCGTACTCTTTGCTCTCGTATATCTTCCATATATCTTCCTATATAGTATATACTAGATATAGGAAATACGAGTGTCTTTGTTGAAAAACATCATTCATGATCACTAGTAATTTCTTTTATATTAGATTTTTTAATTTTTTATTTCGATTATGAAGGCTAAAAATGTCAGTATATATTATTTTTTACATATTTGTGCTCAGAAAGTTGGTTTCACTAACTTCTAAAACTAGGTTGACTAAATTACATATTAGACCTAATATAGACAACATTCTATGTAAATGCCAAAGAGATTGTCTTTGTTTAGCAAAATTACAATTTGTTGGTCATTTTTTCTACAAAAGGGTTTTATTTTATGTAAAATATTATCAATATATGTTATTATACAAAAAAAATGCTTATTATGTACTTATTTCTACCAAAAACCTCATGAAAAAAGAGATTGGGTTGGATCCGACCTGACCATACCATCTATTTCATCTCAAACCACAGTACCATTTGTGGGTTAAAGAAGCAGTCCATAATTCATGATGTCAGAATAAATAATTAAGATGGCTCACATGTGTTTGGACATTTGTGTTATATAAAGATATTCTGAGTGATAATAACAATACACAATTATTAAAATGTTTTGGAACCTTACTTTTAATTTTGAGGTACCTCAGATTTACTATACATTTCTCAGAAAAAATTATAGATTTTATATTTATGAAAATTAATATAGTATTATATATTTGGATATAGCAATTTTTAAAAAAAATTGGGCACTTAAATTTTAAAATAACTCAATTTTAGGACAAAAAAAATTATTAAATTTTTCATCTACGTTTCTGATTAATTATGGCTCCATTACTTCCCACTTACCTTGTACTAATAATTAATGTTCAATGTTGTAGCTATACAAAGGCCCCTAGTATAGCTATTAAAATAGCAATGCAACACAAATTTTACAGTGAACAGACATCTGCCATATTTTAATAAAACATTTTAAAGAGAACAGAACAAAATTAATTAAATTACCTGGGAATTTTCAACACAAGCTTTGCAGTCATTATTGTGTGCTTCGCACGCTAAAAACAGGAAATGAAAATATTACATACACAAGAGTAAAATTAAAATTAATTTATATACATATGATTTCACTGGGAGGTGTGGAGAATTTTTACGAGTAATTTATAAGTATCCCCACGTGAAGTGGATTATCATTTGAAGTGGTTACACTTCAATTGAAAAGTTAACGACAAAGAGATGATACTCACATATGTTAGGAGTTGGAGTTGTGCTAATTGGAATAACGGTTGACACAGATCCTGTCACGGTTGATGTTTGTTCAGTAATCGCAGTACTATTCTCACTCTGGGCATAGCTACCGTAAAATGTAACACAAACAATTAAGATATTCAACATATATATGCGTTTATGCATTTTAAATAATTTATCAGTACACCACTCGCAAAATATAGGTCAAACTATAGGCAGCGAAAACTTTTCTTGAAAAGAAGGAAATACCGAGTGATTTTCGTTTCCCTCCCCTGTCACTAATATCACTCTGTACCTTGAAACGGAAAATAAAAACACAAACGTATCATATGATTTATGGTACCGTGAGAGTAAATACGTATGAAACGGAAGAACTCGCAACCGTTTTAGATACTTTCGACCAATCACACGCGATAGTAAGAATTACATTCCTACAGGGTTGCTAAATTAGTGATAACTAGAGTTATTTCCGAACGCCATCTGAGAATTAACCTCAGTACAAGTTGAGTCGTACGAGAGTTTGATACGCAACAGGCGGCTAGAATCTGCCCTTCGACAATACGCACTCGGACTCTGATTGGTCGATGGGCAGAGCCGCTCACTTTTCTGGCAATAACGTAGTTTTCGTCCATTTAACTATAGTATCTTTCTAAATATTTCGCGTGCAACCGTTGCACTGTGGTAACGTGTTGGCTTGGTATTACCAATGTTGTGAGTTAGATCTCAGGTGGTGCTGTTTTTTTCCAAACTTTCCTTCTTGCTATATTTAGCTTTCCCCCTTAGAACTCTACAACCATCTCACTACGAAAATGTATGACCCTGAAAAGGGCTCCTTTTTTAAGGTTATTTGCAGTTCTTATTTAAGTACTTCTTAAGTGTAACTTTTCTTTTTTTGCTATGGGCCATTTCTCCTATCTTAATAACTTTTGTACCGTGGAATTATAATTTTTAAACTTTTTAAATTTTAAATTTTATTCTCAATTAATTTCTTACCGAAATTACTTCTTTAATTTTTTAATTCTTAACGTTTTACCTTTTAAATTTTAACTTTTCCTACTTTAAATTTTTTACTAATGAGCACACGTACTTGATATTAATAACTTGCTTACAGGAGATAGTCTTCAAGACCTAGGCACTCCACTTGCAAAGACACTGTACTCGTACATTTTTAAACTTACATGTATTTCGAATCCATTTAAGAGAGGTTCATAATTAATTATCAAGATCAAGATCAAAGCAAAGAAAAGACTTTTAATTCTAAGAATGATTAATTTTGATATATATTTTTATGTAGGAACTTGCATATCTATGAGTTGATGCATTGAGATGAGCAACTGTATTCCCATAGTGTTTAAAAAAATCTGATGAATAAAAAATCTTTTGATTTCAATTAATGTCTCAGGTGAAACATTTGTTTAAGATGTATAATCTGAGAACATCTCAATCTTCAGATCTCACATTTAAATCCAAGGATTTATTTTGGGTACAAATAACAGTGTGATCTTTCATTTTAGGGGAATGGGATTTCACTTTTTGATCGGTGTTTTGTTTTTGAAATGTCACATCCTTTCTTACACAAGGATTAAACAAACTTGAAATTAATTTAGAACTCTGTGAAGAAAAAAACATTCACCTCGTACATGTGTAAGTAGATTTTGCAGTTTGGGCCAACCCTGAAATCAAGGAAATGGACAGAAAATTTATCTACCAGTTCCTTGGAAGTGTTTTTGTATTAGAAAAATAATGATTTAAAACTTTAATTGCAAATGGATGGGGTAATTGTAATTTGCATTTTACAGCTTTTTAAAACTGATATTTTATTAATTTTTTTATGCCACATAAGAAGAAAGGTTAAAATAACTATTAACAGTTAAGTTAAAATGTTATGATCATTCATATACTGTTTATAATTGCTTTAAGAATACATTGAGTTTAATTTTTTAAAAAATTCTCTAATGTAAATTATTCAGTGAAATCTAACTTTTTGGAATGAAAAATCTAGCTATTATGCCCCACAAAAATGTTATAACATTATTTGAGCTTACAAATGAACGTAATTGTTTAATCACATAGTTTTTTTATTAGTATAATTTCTAAAAGTCTTCAAAAACTTGCATTGAAACAGTTGATGAAATAATGGCTATAACTCGCACTTTGTCTGTTATACAACTAAACAAGACCACTCAATTTTTGCTTGATATTGTAGGTACAGAAGATCTTAAGAATGACTTCACTAATTTTTTTCACATATTTTTGAATATGTATTTTAAGTTTACTTCTGTCTCTAGTCATTAGTGAAAAAAAATGGAAATCATTTCAAATTACTATAGATCTGTATGCAAAAGCCCATAAATTTTTACTTCTGAACAGAAAGTTTATTCATACTTGTTGAAATCTGAGAGAAAACCCAAAATTGTACATGTAGTGTGAATCATGTTATTTAATTCTTTTCATTCAAATTAATTCACTTCTGTATATCATAACACACAAAATATATGTGTGGATGAATTTGGAAGTAGACAAATATATCAGTTTATTCAATTTTAAAAAAATTAACACAATACAACATAACTCAATATTACCATTTGTATCATAAACATACATACAAGGAAGATGTTCATAATAAAACCATTTCACTTGATAAGTCATATAAAGACATAATTCTGATTTTACAGGAACACAACTGTGGTAAAGAATAAGTTGAAATACATTTTAGAGCTATACAAAATTGCTATATTACAGATAAAGTATATTTTCAAAAAAAGTAATTACATGCATACTAAAGATAATTTATGGAAAGCAATAAATTTCTGGCATGTATTCTCTACTTACTGCATATTGCAATCAAACCACGATCAAAACATTTATTTAGATGGGAAAAATTTTAAGCGTGTTGATAAATGCTGTGAAAGCTCGAAAACATACATAAATGATAAACACTTTGAAAGACTTGTAAAATTTCATAAAGGAAAAATTACCAACAAAAACACACTAGTTCATATCACCGTCACAAAGAGGGCCAAATGATAATTTAAGATCGCCTCCAATCCAAATATCCATCAACAGATGGATTATTAAATCCGAAACATCCCAAACAAAACATACACAGTCACAAAAATACACACTTCTACCGAAACTTGTAACATCATCTGTTGTGAATGCCTCTGCATATGAATGCACATGTCATGATTTTTTAATTTTAAATAAGATGTGCAAACATATTCATGCTGTTGACAAAAAATATAATGAACATACATAACACTCTGGTCCTCTTCATGCAACACCCTCCCCATAAATAACAAAAAGCACAATTATTGATCACAAACATAATTCTGAAAAGAATAAAGAAAGAAAAGCATTTTAAATAAAATCAATATGATACATGCAAAAATTAACTCAGAAACATCAATAAACCATTTAGTAGGTCAAGAAGTTAGGAATTTCTCTAAATATGGTGGAAAATTTACTTTATATTAATATACCCCAAAGCTTACTCCCTAAAGACTCTCAAGAACCTGCCAACAAGAAAATAGTGCCACAAATAAGGGTTTTTTTTTCTACAAAAAACAAAGATTAAGCAAGCCATCTAGAGAGGAACAGCTGATATCCACAAATTCTTTATTAAATAAACCTTTTATAAGTATAAATACTCAAAATGATCACAGTTATATTGCCCTGAATAAATAAATAACCATTCATCATAAATACACTGCTGGCCACTGTAAATGCAACACCCTGAAGGAAACGTGCAAATAACATGAAATTTACAACATGCATTAGCGGAGGTGAGATATGCAAATGATTAGAATTTCAGCGCAGACGCACATCACGCGCGCTTGTGGCGCCACTTCAAAGCACTATTTAAGGCTTGGAGATTTCGACGATTTCAAGTTCGGCAATTGTGTTTTTCTTGTGGTTTTTTAAAAAAAAACCGATCAATTATGCCTCGTCGAAAACTGCGATCATCTTTTGATCAAGTATCCGAGTTCGACAGAGGAAGGATAGTGGCCTACCGAGATTGTGGATTATCTTTCAGGGAAATCGGTAGTCGTGTTGGACGAAACCAAACAACTGTAATGCGGATATGTGATCGTTGGATGCAGGAGGGTACGACGGACCGGCGTGTTCGATCGCATCCACCTCAGCGCACCACTTCACGTGATGACAGGCAAATTGTGCGCATGGCAGTGACGGATCGCTCAGTCACATCACGAACCATAGCACAGCACATGCAGTCTGTAACGCATCATCCAGTGTCTGCGCGTACCATTCGACGCCGTTTACAGCAGAGTGGTCTGTCCGCAAGACGTCCATTGCTTTGTCTACCCTTGACGCAGAACCACAGACGTCTCCGCCACCAATGGTGCGATGACAGAAGGATGTGGACGGCAGAATGGAATTAAATTGTCTTTACTGACGAGTCACGCTTCTGTCTGCAACACCACGATGGTCGCATTCGAGTCTGGAGACACCGTGAAGAGAGGATGCTGAACAGCTGCGTTATGCACCGCCACACTGGTCCTGCACCGGGTATTATGGTATGGGGCGGTATTGGATATCACTCTCGCACACCTCTAGTACTCATTGCCGGTACTTTAAACAGCCAGCGCTACATCTCCGAGGTGTTGGAGCCAGTTGTACTTCCTTACCTTCAGGGCTTGCCCACAGCCATATTTCAACAGGATAATGCGCGACCACACGTGGCACTCATTGTCCAACGGTTCTTCGTCAATCGCCAGATTGAATTGCTTCCCTGGCCGCCTCGCTCTCCGGATCTTTCGCCGATAGAAAACACGTGGTCCATGGTTGCTCTACGATTGACCCAGATTCCATCCCCAGCTGCCACAGCAGATCAACTTTGGCAACGCGTGGAAGCTGCTTGGTCTGCTGTACCCCAAGAACTCATCCAAAGTCTCTTTGAATCAATTCCGAGGCGTGTGGTAGCGGTGATCTCCAACAATGGTGGCTACTCTGGCTACTGATTTTGGCAGGAACCACAGTTCACAGAAGTCTATAAATTTAATCATTTGATACTTGGTCAACATGTTATCTACAAAATAAATTATGTTGTGATATCTCTTGTCTTTCTTGGTGTTGCAATTTGGGTGACCAGCAGTGTATATACATAACTTTGCATAAAAGTCATTGCGACTAACTCCATGTAAAATATGTATTTCCTTATAACAACAAATTTATTATGCCTTTAAAGTTTTATTTTCCCAACTTATTTTATTTCTATAACAACTAATTTTATAAACAAACAATTAAACATGTAACTTATCCTACAGAAAACTCATCCTTTCCATTATTATGAAAATCATAAGAAATAGCATCTTTTACTTAGCATTAAAGTTTGAGTTTAAACACTAGGAGATGAGCCATAAGTTCTGTTTATGCACAGATAGTACAAATAATTGTTTCATGTTTGTTTAAATTTTTATTTTATGTTGTATTATTTATGCACTATTTCATGTATTATATAAAATTTTAATTTTATTGTTTGTTTCTATTATATCAACAACTGTGACAACAAAAAAATGTTTTCATTCATTAAATGCTTCTATTTTTAGCTCTTAGAAGTTCTAATTTTAAAATTTACCGGTTTTAATTAATTAACTTATTTTTAATATCTATAAGTACTTTATAACTTTACATTTAGTCAAAGAAAAAAATCATTTTGGAAGAATGTTCTGACAAAGGAGGTTGCTAAAAGTTTATCTTTGCAATACAGGATTAATACTGAAATAAAGGGTGGAAAAAATTGCTAAAAATACATTTTAAAGAAGCTTTCACGAACATTCAAGCTAAACACGTAAGCCAGAAATTATTGTTCACGTATCAGAAGTTAACATTTGAAGTCAAGAATTTGCTTGAATGCAGAAATTATATTAAAAAAAGCCTTATAATCTTGCATTCACCTCCATTATCCGTTCAATTTAAATTAATGAATATAATGTATTCATCATATAGTTCGTCTTAGAAATCATGTTTTAATAACCATAATCACAAATTACTCATATTTAAATTACTTAGCGGTACCATAGTTAAAGGGACGAAAACAACGTCAAGTGAGTGGCTCCGCCTATTGACCAATCAGAGTCCGAGTGCGTATTGTCGAAGGGCAGATTCTAGCCGCCTGTGATACGCGTAGATAGTCATTTGTATTAAAGAGGTTTAGCCAATGGATTTATAAATAAAATCAGATTGGTCATTTGTCATTTGCCATAAATTCCTTTACTAAGCTGATTTCGTTACATAATGCAAGACAGACAAGACTTAATAAGATTGCATCTAAAAGTAGAAGGTACTGTCGTGTAAAACTTCTTGCACTAATTTACTAACGAAGTTAAACAAGTTGGAATCGTTGAATCATTTTTAAAACTTTTAAAATTCGCTGATCGATTTTTTACATTAATAATATTTTTGAACAATTTGAGTGAAATATTTTAATGAAGGCAATATCAACAAGATCGTCCACGTTAAATGGATATCCCATACAATGGATGAAATTTGTTGAAAACAACATCCAAAGCCAGTATCAGGCGAAAGCAATGTAGGTGGTTGTCTGTACCTGAGGTTTTAAAGGACAGCTCCAAACTTTGATTTTACTGGTATATAAGTATTGCAAATTTTATTGTCAGAGACCATTCTCTCTCTCGCTCCATGATTTTATTTTGAAAAGATAAAAAGAATTTTTTCCCCTTTTTACATTTTTCTTGTTTTTACTAAAATATTTAATCACAATGATTCACTGCCCCGTTTTGGCTAAAAAATATTTATAGCAAAGCTACAGTTTAAGCAGACTAACTCTTCAAAACAAGCATGTGGTGTAGTGCAAACTTCGATACCACAACTATTAGTTCTTGATTCATATTATCCGCAATATGATGAGGATTTGCCTATATGATGGCCTAAACAAATCTGGTAACTCTCTACTGAACTTTAATATCTAGCTGCGAATTATGATAGCAGTTGCATTGCTCTAAAATACTGATTTTTGTCTGGTTGTTCACTCTTTGTTATTTGCAATATCTGTTTTCTAAAGCTTTTCAATTTACATACATTCTGAAAATACTTTGCTGCTTGAAGAGCCTTTCTTCCTATGTTCATTGCGGAGCACATCTTTTGTTTTGTTATTTCTTGTATATTACATTTCATTTTCTTTTACATACCTTCGGCCTTTCTTCTTTCTACTGTTCCAGAAAACGCGAGCTACAAAGCCTTATGATTATTGTATTTTACCCATTTGGAGAGCTTTGTAGTTTTCAAGTAGTTTTTGGTCAGTAGTGCAACCGCAATAGTGTCTAAAAATTTGTGGAAAAATATTTAATTTCAAGGTAAATTTTCATCATCTCCTCCTACAAGAGAATATTTATCCTTCAGGAGACGGATCTCCCCCTCCCCTCTTTTGAAAATAAACATTGGGATTAATTACAAATACACGGATTTCTCCCATTTGGCGACTTGTTGACCCCTGTTACAACTGGCAACAGGCGATCCTGACCTCTAGCGCCACCCAGCAGAGACTAAGCAGAAAAGAACGAACTCTGTGATGAGTAAACACCGATATCCGTTGTGCTGTAATGTTAAAATAGATGTTAAGTAGTTAAGTGTAATTGTTTATGTAATATATGTGTTAAATATAATAATTATAAAAGCAACGAGTAGTTTCTATGCTCTAGTCTGAATTAATTAGCGAACAGCATGATGGATAATACAGTTACAGGATATTTTCACCCCTCCCGAGACTAGAATCAAGATGCAGATCGAGAGCTGACTATATTTGAGGTAAGAACACCTTGTTTATTTTCTCTAACGACCGAAGTCAGTGAAGATTTGCAATAATTTGGCATCCCTGCCGGGACGGGAGTGGAAATTTCTGAAACTTGAAATAGAATTATTTGTCTCAGAGTAGCTATTTAGAAATTGTTTTAAGTACTGTTTTTGTTTCGGTTTATATTGAAAGTTAGAAGAAATGGCGGAAGATACAATAAACGTATTAAAAACAAAAAGAACTAAGTTAAGAACCGCCATTACCAAATGTTGTCAGAAAATAGAGGCTGAAATTGCAAAAACAGAAGTTAACGTTGAGGAGTTAGAAGAAACTTTAGAACTACTTAACGAGAAAGCAGAAACACTAAAGGGTACTGACACCGATCTAGAACGACTTTTGAAACCAAAAGAATATGAGAAAGAATTCGATAGTATAGAAGAGTATTGTGAAAAGGTAACGCTATGGAAGTTTAGGGCGAAGAAACGCATATCGGCAAATGCCCCACCACCGCGTAAACATGACGATGACTCAGCAGTTCCGCACCAAATCGAAAGTCCAAAAGAAACGACTACGGTGAAGCTGCCGAAACTTTCGATTCCTAAATTTTACGGAGATAGTAGTCAGTGGCTTAATTTTTGGAATTCATTTCAATCGGCGATTAATAATAATGAGTCACTGAATAAAATTGATAAGTTTAACTATCTGAAAGCATATTTGGGGGGAACTGCTGCTAGCATTGTAGAAGGATTTTCGCTTTCACCAGAGAATTACGATTCAGTTATTAAACTGTTAGAAGAGCGATTCGGGCGAAAATCCATCTTAATAGACGCCCACATAGGCAATTTATTAAACATCCCTCCTCTGAAACATTCGAGTGATGTTAAAGGATTCAGAAATTTATTTGATAGATGTCAGACACAAATTAGAAGTTTAGACGCATTAGGAGTTGTGTCTGATACTTATGGTTCCTTATTATGCCCTATGCTTTTGAAGTTACTACCGCAAGATTTAGTGCTCGCATTTAACAGAACGGAAGGTGCAACTGACAATTTCAAAGTAAATGACTTAATGAATTTCTTAATGAAAGAATTAACTTCTCTTGAACGTACTAAAGCGACATTTACTCAACAGAAAAGAGATGATTTCCCCCGTCAAACGTATTTACCCCCTCCTACTAGTCGCCGGCCTTTCTTCCCCCGTGACCCACATATATCGACCGGAAAGGGTAAACATCATCCGATGGCAAAAAGGGAATGTGCTACAGCTGCTGATTTATTTAGTAAAACCGAAGCAGCGCGGAATATAGAAAATAAACAGATTTGTGTGTTCTGTAATGATGACTCACACAACAGTCGAGATTGCGAATTCGCACAGAGCTTGTCCTTGGATGAGAAAAAGTCCATTTTGAAAAAGAAAGGAGCCTGTTTTAGATGTTTGCACATAAAACATATCGCGCGTGATTGCAAAGCGAAAACGATTTGCGCAATATGTGGATATAAACATCTTTCGATTATGTGTAATTTTTCTAAACATGATAATGTTAATAATGTTTCTTTGGAAAAAACAGAAAATAAAAGTGATAGCAGTGTCGGGAATAGTGTACTGACCAATCAATCTGACTATACAGAAGTGTATTTACAAACTTTGATTGTAGGTATTCATGGAAAAGATGGTAAAAAAGGTTTTATTCGATGTATAATTGACATGGGGAGTCAAAATTCCTACATAAGTAAATATGTCGTTGAAAGGTTGCAATTAAAAAGTTTAAAAGAAGAAATTGTCACCCATGGGTTATTTGGCGGATTAGAAGTTTCGGAAAAGCATAACCGCTATCGTATAAGATTAAGCAGCATAGATGAATCCCACACTTGTGAAGTTGACGTGTTGGATGAAAAGAAAATTTGTTCTGTAATTCCTAAAGTCAAAAATATGTATTGGATTAGAGAACTGAGAAATAGGGGAATTTATGTCAGTGACATTTTTGAAAAAGAAACATCTCGATTGTACCAAGAGGATCCCCAAGAGATTCATTTGCTGCTAGGAGCAGACATTGCGGGTAGTTTATTTACTAGTCAAATTGAACAATTGCCATGGGGAGGATTGGTAGCTTTGAAGACTAAACTGGGATGGACATTAATGGGCAAAATGACCTCTGGCAACACTGAAACAAAAAATTCCTTGTTAGGACTGACTTTATCTCTACATGTGTCCGACGCCAAACTGGCCGACCTCTGGCGCTTAGACACATTGGGAATTTTGGATAACGAAGAAAGCAAAAATAAGAGTTTATTAGAAGAGGAAGCAAGAAAGTATTTCGTAGACACAGTGAAACGCAATAAAGATGGTCGATATGAGGTATCACTACCCTGGATTTTAGATAACTCCATGTTACCCAGTAATCGAGACTTAGCTGAAAAATGTCTTCGTAAGACTGAGAAGAAACTTGTTAGTTCGAATAAAAGGGAAGACTATCACGAAGTTTTTAGTTATTGGGAATCTAATGACATAATAGAATGTATAACCGATGAAAAGGAACATGGAACACATTATTTGCCTCATCGGCCTATAATTAAGGAAACAAGCCAAACAACAAAAATACGCCCTGTGTTCAACGCTTCGGCACGGTTAAAAAACTCTCCTTCATTGAATGATTGTCTCACTAAAGGTCCCAATTTAATTGAAATTTTACCCAGAATTTTAAATCGTTTCCGAAAATATCGGATTGCAGTTTCTTCCGACATCGAAAAAGCATTTCTCCAAATAAGCATTAGGGAGACCGATCGAGATTTTTTACGGTTTCTGTGGTTCGATGCCGAAAATAACTTGAAAATATATCGTCACAAGCGGGTAGTTTTTGGACTGACTTCTAGTCCCTTCCTATTGGCGGCAACGCTTGATTATCATTTGAACCAAGTTCCAGATAATTTGTCTGAGACCGCAGAACTTTTGAGAAACTCATTTTATGTAGATAACTCCCTGATCAGTCTAAATTCGATAGAAGAAACCGAAAAATTCATTGTAGAATCTAATTTGATTTTGTCTTCTGGACATTTCAATTTGAGATGTTGGCGATCTAACGTGCCAAATGCTATGATAAATGAAACTGAAACGGAAGCTGTACATATCTTAGGATTGTTGTGGGATCTTGAAACCGACACTCTATCATTAAAGATAGAACAAATGCTGATCGATGATGAACCTGTGACTAAAAGAAAGGCTCTGTCCTTAATACAAAGAATTTTTGATCCTATTGGATTTACTGTGCCCGTCATACTTGTAGCAAAAATTATCCTTCAAGAAACTTGGCTACTAAAAATAAAATGGGATGACGAACTACCAACACCTTTGAACAAACAGTTTAAAACTTGGTTTAATCAATTATTTTTGCTTTCTCAGTTACGTGTGCCTCGATGGTTGAATATAAGCTATGATAAAGATAACGAAATCACCCTTCATGTATTTTGTGACGCAAGTAAACGTGCTTATGCAACTTGCGCCTTTTTAAGAATTTCAACTACTGCAGGTATTAGGGTTCAGTTAGTTAACTCCAGGAGTCGTCTAGCTCCCCTGAAACCGATATCGATTCCACGTTTGGAACTTTTGTCCTGTTTGATTGGTGCGAGACTTGCATCAACAGTTTTATCTGATTTGAAGTTATCCAATATTGCTACTGTTCTTTGGAGTGATTCTTCTACAGCTTTGGGGTGGATTAAGAGAGAACACTCATGGGGAACGTTTGTACATAATAGAGTTCAAGAGATACGAACGATAACAAATCCATCTACCTTGAGACACATTCCAGGTCATCTTAACCCTGCGGACCTTCCATCAAGGGGCTGTTCTGCAGCTCAACTGTCGAAGTCCAGATGGTGGGAGGGACCTCCATGGCTTTACCTTACTGAAACCGAATGGCCCCAAACAGACGAACAACCTGATGAAGATATTTTGCATCAAGAGAAACGAAAAACTATTTTGACTTCTCAGAACAAAGAGAAAAATTCAGATTCAGACTGGTTTTACCGATATTTCTCATCTTTCCAGAAGATAGTCAGGTTAATAGCTTGGATTTTCAGATTTTGTTATAACGCAAGGAGTTCAGAACGGAACACTGCGAATCTCTCGGTAGCAGAAACTGAAAGAGCTGAAAGGTCATTGTGTCGCCTGATTCAGAAGGATTCCTTTACTGGGCAAGAAGATAATTCTATTCGTGCTTTAAGGCCAATAGTAGATCAAGATGGCATTTTACGAGCAAAGACTAACATAATATACCGAAAAGATATAGAACATTTCCGATTCCCTGTTATCTTGCCTTCTAATCACGCAGTTGTACATTCATTAATTTTTGAGAAACATATAGAACTGCAGCATGCAGGTGTCTCGATACTAATGGCCAATTTGAGAGAGAAATATTGGATATTGAAATCAAGAAAAACCATTCGAAAAGTCATCCAAAAATGTGTAAAGTGTCAGCGGTTCAATGCACAGAAATCCGAAACTGAACCTGGAATTCCCCCGGAAGATAGAGTTCGGGATGCATCCGTATTTGAAGTCTTGGGTGTGGACTTGGCAGGCCCACTTTATTTGAAAGGAAACACAAAATCATGGATTGTATTGTTTACGTGCGCCGTTTTCCGAGCCGTACACCTCGAGCTTGTGACCTCCTTGTCAACTGAAGCCTTTATACTGTCTTTGAGACGGTTTATCGCTAGAAGAGGAAAACCATTCATCATATATTCAGATAATGGGACTAACTTTATTGGTACAGATAGGGCATTGTGTAATATTGATTGGGATGCTGTCTTATCTGTGGCCACTACCCAGAAGATTCGATGGAAGTTCAATCCCCCATCTGCCGCATGGTGGGGCGGATGGTGGGAGAGACTGATACGAATGGTAAAACAACTTTTAAGACGAATTTTGGGTCGAGCGTCATTAAACTATGAAGAATTAAATACTATCTTATGCGACTGTGAACAGATAATCAATTCTAGACCCATTTCATACGTGTCAGAAGATGTAAGAGATCCGGCCCCTTTGTCCCCTTCAATGTTCTTGCATGACTTGCCTTCTTCAGGAATTCCTGACATTGATGCAGTGGATGACAATGAACTGAATAGGAGGGCTAAATATCGACAAAGATTGAGAGATGAATTGCGCAAGAGATTCCGCAATGAATATTTAGGGCAGTTACGTCAACGAACGGTAAAAGAACGGAATGACAAACAATTAGCTATTGGAGATGTTGTTCTTCTAGAAGACGCAAAGAAAAATCGTATTCACTGGCCTTTAGCAAGAGTGATTGAGATCTTTCCTGGTAAAGATAAGGTTGTCAGAATAGCCAGGGTGAAGACTCAGTCTGGTGTTTTTCTTAGACCAGTACAGCGACTCTATCGACTTGAAATTCCCGCCAGTGAAAGTAGGGTTCTGCAAGAGCCAGTAGATGTTGAGTATACCACGTCAGATGAAGGAACCGTTCCACCAGAAACTGTAGGTATCCAGAACATCAAACCGGACAAAGGAAATCAACCAGTGCTCTCAAGTGGTAGGTCACCGGTCGTATCCAGAGTTGGACGTATGGTGAGACCCCTTAAGAGACTGAATCTAACTACATTGAGCCCCTCCAAGACCGTCGGGCCTCAAGGTGGGAGAATGTTACAACTGGCAACAGGCGATCCTGACCTCTAGCGCCACCCAGCAGAGACTAAGCAGAAAAGAACGAACTCTGTGATGAGTAAACACCGATATCCGTTGTGCTGTAATGTTAAAATAGATGTTAAGTAGTTAAGTGTAATTGTTTATGTAATATATGTGTTAAATATAATAATTATAAAAGCAACGAGTAGTTTCTATGCTCTAGTCTGAATTAATTAGCGAACAGCATGATGGATAATACAGTTACAGGATATTTTCACCCCTCCCGAGACTAGAATCAAGATGCAGATCGAGAGCTGACTATATTTGAGGTAAGAACACCTTGTTTATTTTCTCTAACGACCGAAGTCAGTGAAGATTTGCAATAACCCCCATTATTTTCGCGCTGAAATGGCATGAAGATATTAGATCAGCGAGTATGAATTATACGGGAGAATATACCTCGTAGGCTCAGAGCGACATTTTCTCTACGCACCGCCAAAACTGTTAAGGAGGAGACTGACTTGTAACAAACGTTGTAATGTAATGTAACACGCTGGGCCCGATTTAGGAAATTCTTGACTATAGGCACAACTCGGGATGGGGACCCCCTAACACTGATGACGGCGTAAAATTTCCAAAATTGACACACAAAAAAAATAATCATGAATCATTGTGAAAGTACCATTTTACCAAGAATTGATTATTTGAAGCGTAGAAGCCTAGAACATTATTAAATAACAAAAAGCAATACAACATATTAACTTCATTAAAACACCAATACAATGCAACTTGAAAAACTTATATACACTATAACATACATATGATGAACTATACATATAACTATACATATGATGAACCAATCAATCTATCAAATTTGAAACGATATATAAAAAAATTGCTATTAAAAAAGGTAAAATAGAAAAATTTGAATTGGGAGTTTTTCTTCTTTTCCTTTTAAAATTAAGTTTTTGGGAGGCCCTCAACATTCGGGGGCCCCTAGACCCGGGCCTAATGGATAATCAGGGCCTGGTAACACGAGTATTCAGTAATCAGTACCTGAAAGCAAGCGACAAGCCAAGCCACTCAAGTCGAACAATTGTGCTTCACCAGACTGTCGATTTTTTCGCGTATCCCTTTGATCGTTGCATTACAAATTAGGGCAGGTCGTACTAGACTGGCTGAAGTAGAATACTTTTTGAGCCGAGCATCCAAAATGATCTTTCGCGAAGAAATATGAGTGCATTTATAATGCAGTATGTTAACCTTATGTTAACCTTTATAGTCGTGATCCGACAAATCATTATCATGTAGAAGGAATTATAATTGTAGAGTCAACTCTTATTTCATGAGGTTTATTAACATATTAAAATCTTGGTTAAATACGTCATTTACAAAGTTTCGTTCCGACGAACGTTAAAAATACTCGTGAGAGCCGGGGCTCATTCTTTTCAAAGTCCGACGAGCTCCCCGTCTCCTCTAAGCGTGTTGACCCTTCAACAGTCCGAATCCATTCATTCGTTCGTTACTCGCGTCTGTCTTTTATGCCTCCTCCTCCCCTTTCTCGAACGACAATCGGCCTTTTTTATCCGCGATACGCAGACCACCTATTGTCGGTTTCATTGTCCATCGTTCCTACCTTAGGTGACGTGCGCCGCTGTGTTTCCTTAATCATTCTAAATGAGTTCGCTACCTCCTATTGTCAAGGGTTTCCAAAGGTGTATGGCTCTCGACACCTGTTTGCGCTTCTTTTGATGCTTATTGAAGACGCTATTACACACGTTCATCAATTCCACTTAGGAATGGGAGACGAGAGTCTGACACAGTACTAGCCATGAGCATAGGTGGTCCGCGATACGCAGACCACCTATTGTCGGTTTCATTGTCCATCGTTCCTACCTTAGGTGACGTGCGCCGCTGTGTTTCCTTAATCATTCTAAATGAGTTCGCTACCTCCTATTGTCAAGGGTTTCCAAAGGTGTATGGCTCTCGACACCTGTTTGCGCTTCTTTTGATGCTTATTGAAGACGCTATTACACACGTTCATCAATTCCACTTAGGAATGGGAGACGAGAGTCTGACACAGTACTAGCCATGAGCATAGGTGGTCCGCGATACGCAGACCACCTATTGTCGGTTTCATTGTCCATCGTTCCTACCTTAGGTGACGTGCGCCGCTGTGTTTCCTTAATCATTCTAAATGAGTTCGCTACCTCCTATTGTCAAGGGTTTCCAAAGGTGTATGGCTCTCGACACCTGTTTGCGCTTCTTTTGATGCTTATTGAAGACGCTATTACACACGTTCATCAATTCCACTTAGGAATGGGAGACGAGAGTCTGACATACGCCCCTTCCTTTAGAAGTGAAAACAGTCCCTTGAGACGTTTTCACGTTTGAACAACAGTCCCTGTTGATCAGAGGATAATGAAGCACACCCATGGGGTAATAACTGTGCTTTTTAACTTGTGACGGAGGCGCTTTGTAGCTACAACAATAACACATTTTTACAAGTAAATGATTGCATGTTTTCATCTGCATATGAGATAGCCACAACATTTACCGGTAACAAAAATTACTTTTCACACTTAGCCTTGACACAAAATTAATATTATAATTCTTGCTCATTTCTTTACTTTAAACCAAACACCAACAAATTATTTGACTACAAATCACTTATCTTCAATGCAAGAATTTCTAAGATAATTACACTTTTGATTCCTTTTTTTTTCCAACTCTTTAGGAATTTCCTGGCTTAATCTTAACCAGTTAAAGTTACATATTTTAATGAAACTTCCCCAAATCTCTAGGGAATACTTAACATTAATTTAGTTCTTCACTTAAAAAAAAACATAGACCAAGTGTTCATACAACAAACAACAACAAAAAAAAAATAAATATCACATAACTTATACACTTAAATTCATCATACCATTATATTTACAAATTTAATCCGTTTTTCTTAGGATTCAACATTAGTTATCAATGCAATTACCAAAATACACATTTAATTAAATTTTCAATGAATTCTTCGAGAGCAACTTAAATCAATTTTAGAGCATTTATAAAATACACAATTACGTGAGTTTCCCGGAATTCTTTGGGAATTACTTAAATTTGTGATTCTCTCTGCGATTTTTACGGGACCCTAAATAAATACGAATGGGTTTTTGGCTTCATTATTTCACCATCTCTCATTGACTGAATTGAATGATTGTTGTTCAATTTTGATTTTGCGAATTTGTGATCTAGTGTCGGTACAAAATCACCATTTTCAACTGAAGTATTTTCTCCCATAGTTTGTGTGTTTCCTACCCGTATCGTTGGAGCTTCCCTGGGCATTTAATTCTTCGTTTCGTGTTTCCCTTTGATTATTTCCATTCTCATTATTAGTTTCCTCTAACCCTTTACTCCTTAACATATCAATTTGATCTTTCCTCTCTTTTTCCGTTGAAACTCTAATTTCTCGTACCTCATCCAAATTCTCACTGAGACTTAATTCCCCATCCAAAATTTTATCCATTTCTCTCACCTCATCTAAATTCTCACTGAGACTTAATTCCCCATCCAAAATTTTATCAATTTCTCTCACCTCATTTAACTTCTCACTGAGACTTACTTCCCCATCCAAAATTTTATCAATTTCTCTCACCTCATCTAACTTCTCATTGAGACTTAATTCCCCATCCAAAATTTTATCAATTTCTCGAAACCTCATCTAAATTCTCATTGAGACTTAATTCATTACCTCCTCCCTTATAGTTCATCTCCTCACCTGTGTCTCTTGCGCTTTCAAATCTATTCGGGGAACTAGCCATCTCCTCCTCTGTATCCCTTACAATTTCGAACATATTAGAAGGAATAATCAACTCCTCATCTAATATCTGATCTATACTGTTACTCAAATGCCTTTGATAACATGCTACCCCTTCCAGGACCTCCTTTCCTTGAGTAATTACATCTCTCACTTCCCTTTCCTGTTGGGTTTCAATTTTATTCTCAGGTTGAATAATTTCGCCTCTGTTAAATTCTATCTCAAATGTATTTCCCCTCTGATCCCCTCTATTTCTGAGATTTTGAACTCTTTTGGGGCACTGATATTTCAAATGGTCTTTACTATTACAGACAAAACATCTTTTATCCTCCTTTTTCCGGTCAATTTTGGCACATACCTCATCTGTGTTAACTAGTGGTTCAAGAATAACCCTTTTTTCCTCTTTCAACACTCCTTCGAAATTATTATTAACCCTTCCAATACTTTCTCTGACCCTAAAACTTGAAAGTCTTTTACCTGCCCTCATCCTCAATTCTTCAACTTCTAATTCTTTCAATTTTAACATTATTTCTCTTTGTTTCTCTCTTTCCTGTCTATCTATCTCCTGTTTTTCAATTTCCCTTTGTCTATCCCTCTCTTCACTTTTTTCTCGTTCTAATCTCTCATTAATTATGGCAAATAACCGTTCCTTAGCGGACTCTTCCTCATATTTCTCACTTCCTAATATCATTTCCTTAAGATCAGTGTATGTCCTGTTCTCCGAAGACGGACAAATCCCTGTTAACTCTGTAGCTAACAAAATTAAATCGGCTTTCCGCCCCTTCCCTATGAATGCCATTTTTAGCTTATACCACTTAATCACAAATGCAGCAAACAAGTACAAATTCACTTTTACAACTATAACAAAATTTAACCAACTATACTTATCTTGAACTATTTACCTCCACAATTATGATAATTCTAAGAGCATTTAACTACTACAATTATAAATCACTTCCACTAATAACTAGTACGAACACTTGTACACATTTCCCGTTATACAAAATAACACTTTTCCACTTTTAAATTATTATTCCATTTACCCAAAATTCAATAACTCAACAAATTACTTCCATCATTATACACATGAATCAACACTTCAAAATTTATCAAAAATAATTAGATTCCTTCAACTAATTACTACCGCTATCTCATACACAGGGAGAAAAGATAGAATCACTTACCCCTTTTTCACCTCGATGAAAAACTGTCACTCTAATCTTTCTCCGCTGCCGCACTTTGATCACAGTTCAAGAGAGTTCAGTATATAACCACGTCGTTGATGCACACTTTACTCCGACCTTGAATTTTTTCTTGGCCCAGGTTTCTGCTCCCGTTTCTTGACCAGTTGCCGAGTAAATATCTGTCGCTGAAGTCGTGCCCAGTAGACTCGTTCGGAATACAACTTCTCTTGAAACTGCGTCTCCTTGAAGATCTATCACCACTCTCGTACTCTAGATCATCTTTTTCTGATACCTTCCGTATCGCTGGGGTCCTCCCACGTTCTTTAATTCGACTACGCCAATGTTAACCTTTATAGTCGTGATCCGACAAATCATTATCATGTAGAAGGAATTATAATTGTAGAGTCAACTCTTATTTCATGAGGTTTATTAACATATTAAAATCTTGGTTAAATACGTCATTTACAAAGTTTCGTTCCGACGAACGTTAAAAATACTCGTGAGAGCCGGGGCTCATTCTTTTCAAAGTCCGACGAGCTCCCCGTCTCCTCTAAGCGTGTTGACCCTTCAACAGTCCGAATCCATTCATTCGTTCGTTACTCGCGTCTGTCTTTTATGCCTCCTCCTCCCCTTTCTCGAACGACAATCGGCCTTTTTTATCCGCGATACGCAGACCACCTATTGTCGGTTTCATTGTCCATCGTTCCTACCTTAGGTGACGTGCGCCGCTGTGTTTCCTTAATCATTCTAAATGAGTTCGCTACCTCCTATTGTCAAGGGTTTCCAAAGGTGTATGGCTCTCGACACCTGTTTGCGCCTCTTTTGATGCTTATTGAAGACGCTATTACACACGTTCATCAATTCCACTTAGGAATGGGAGACGAGAGTCTGACACAGTACTAGCCATGAGCATAGGTGGTCCGCGATACGCAGACCACCTATTGTCGGTTTCATTGTCCATCGTTCCTACCTTAGGTGACGTGCGCCGCTGTGTTTCCTTAATCATTCTAAATGAGTTCGCTACCTCCTATTGTCAAGGGTTTCCAAAGGTGTATGGCTCTCGACACCTGTTTGCGCTTCTTTTGATGCTTATTGAAGACGCTATTACACACGTTCATCAATTCCACTTAGGAATGGGAGACGAGAGTCTGACACAGTACTAGCCATGAGCATTGTATTACAAGGCAGTCACCGCCTTTACATCCCATGGGTCCATTTGCCGCTCGCTACGCCATAAATCTGCTGGCGATGGAACCAGCAACACAAAACATAGTATACAAGAATCATGCGGGAGGAAACGGTTAAGTTTGTAAACTCAGCTAAAAAATTGCGAAAACGGCAAATACACATGAATAAAAATTGGAAAATAACTAGAAACCACAAAATATAGTTGCTTTCTTCAAACTAAGTACTACCTCTCACAGACTGCATAACGGAATGTAAGCCTTTCACTTGACAGTACCTAGAAAATCCATTGATAATACGACTTCGGGTCAGTTTGTCGGTGGCTAAAAATTCGGGCATTCGTACGTTTTCGAAATTAACCCTATTTGCATACAAAAATTAACAACACTCTTCTAATTTCAAGCGAATAAAAAAAGTAAAATGCATTTTCTTGGTCTTTTCTTGCTCTGAAAGTGCTGTTAAACAGCAAGTGAAATTGCTCAGAAAGATAGAGAGAAAAAAATCCGCATAATTTCAAAGGTAATACGAAGCAAACGGAGTTGGAGACGACATCGCTCGTTTGGAGATATTCATCCCAATCCCGGTTTGGTTTGGTAAGCTATGGTCCATTTTTATGCTACACGAGGGACGGGGTAATTAGACCGGGACCTACTGCTTAAAGTCAACTCCGAAAGGCTACAAACATCCATCCCAAGACTTGAATCCACAGCCTGGTACCGAATGTCAGCGCCCTAGCCATTCGGCCATCGTTCGGTTCATCAAATCCCAGAAATCCATATATTGGGATTGAGCCTGATATTGGTTATGGCATTGGTTTAGTTTTATCCATTTTTCTTGATTTTAAAAACTTGTTTCTCTTGCATTATTGCGCTAATTTTGTTCTATATCTTTAAAGTTTCTGTTTGGGCGTGGTAGCCCGGTTGGCAAGAGCAGCGGGCCAGTGATCTGAACGTCCCTGGTTCGATGCTCGTCGCTGCAAATCTACCGCCATGTTCACTAATGGTGGCTGGGGCACGTAAAATAGGGCGTGGCTACAATGTCCTCCAAGTTCTCAAATTTACCTCTGGAGGTGCAGGGTCAAGTGTTCCTGTCTCGTCACTTGACTCGGTTCAAAATTACGGGACCGGTCATTTAGCCAAGTCGGACTCCGACCCTTGCGGTGCTATTAAAAACCGGAGCCGCACCTTCATCGCCCATAGCCTTCGGGACTTGACCTGATGTTACATGTCGTTCAAGGGGCATAAGCAACAACAACATCAACAACAAGTTTCTGTTAATATTGAGGGGATGAATATAAAACTGGAAAAAAAAGTCAATTTCATGTTGACAAAATAATATTATCCAACGTTATTAGAGCTTTTCTATTGTCGTTTAATTAACTGTGTCTCATTCAAAATTAACTTTTTTCCCCTGAGAACATTTGGTATACGGACCGGAAGTACAAATTCAGTTCTAGCCCACGTAAACAAAGAACGTAAAATAAGCTTAGGATTACGTCTTCCTTATTACGTACACTTTCCTTTTGGCATGATGGAAAGTTTGCCTTAAAAATCCACCTTCTTCCAGAACTTTTCTCTTCTCTGAAATCTTCTATGCAAACCAACGACATTTCATTCAAAAGAAAGCTAAAACTCCAAAGAGACATTTCACATGGCTTATTACTTAAAGTTGAGTACAAAGCTATAAAACTCCGTGTAATGCATATCTTTTCATGTATTCGAGCATAAAATATATGTATTATGGAAACTTATTTTTATGCACGTTATTTCTTTTTGTCCAGCAAATCACAGAAGCTATAAATAAGCTTATTTACCATCCATGGAGAAGCAGGCCGGGAAAGGCAGGGGTTTGGGCAACGGGCATTCTCTGAGTGTCTTCACTGCCAGGTTGTGAGTTCGATTCCCGCTTCTCCGAGAATAAGGCTGAGATTAGAGAGCTATATTGGCTCACCTACATGGTACTCCCATTATAAAGAAGCCAGCAAATTCGCGGTGTAGTTGGACGAATGTCGTTATAGACAGTGCCTGCCACGTTAGATCCAAAAGCAACAACCATCCCCGGAGAACCTTTCCCATCACAAAATCATTCCTCCATATTCTCACAGTTGAATTTTTCTCTCAGCGAGGGCAAAACATCTGAAAGAGCCAATGTAATAAGTATATGGAAGGTAAAAAAGGAGCTATTTAGAGGATATACACTGCTCAAAAAAATTAGGGGAGCAAGCAAAGAAGTTAAGAAAACCGTGCGAGACAGCCACGTATTGACATAAAATGGATAGTACACGCGTATCAATGCGCAATACAGAAAAAAAGACGTAAAAAAATTTGTAACTAAGCTTTAATTCTTTGAAAATATGGAAAAAAACATGAAAAGATGATTTAGGGCAACAATTTGGTTACATGTAAACGATAAAAAAAAGTATTGTTTTGAAATGATGCAAGATTTTTAATATGGCGTGTGGTCTCCTCGAACAGCTAAGACTGCTGCACACCTGTTTTTCATGGATGCGATGATGTTATCGATAAGACTTTGGAGAATACTGTTCCACTCCTCAAGAAGTGCAATCTCCAAGTCTCGGAGAGTAAAAGGAGGCCTTGGTCTCGCAGCAATGTGTCGTCCGAGCATGTACCAAACATGCTCGATTGGATTCAGGTCAGGAGAGCACGCTGGCCATTCCATACGCTGTATTGTTTCAGCTTCAAGCATGTTCTCCACAAGACGAGCTGTATGCGGTCTGGCATTATCATGCTGGAAAACAAAGGAATCTCCAATGGCTGCAGCGTAAGGTATGACATGAGGTCTCAGTATCTCGTCTGCATACCTTCGGACCGTCAAAGTACCATTCCGAATGATATGCAGGTCCGTACGTCCACCTATGCTGATTCCACCCCATACCATAAAACCAGCTCGTCTGAATTGTGACCTTTCACGAACGAACGTGGGGTTATTTCGAGTGCCCCTTTCCCTCCATACCAAAACACGTCGGGTGTCAGACTCCAGACTGAATCGGGACTCATCTGTAAACAGCACTTGGCTGCAATCATGTTTCTCCCAATCTCAATGTTCAGCAGCTCATCTTCTTCGGGCCGCACGGTGGCGTGAGGTCAACGGAATGCAGACCATTGGCCTACGTGAATAGAGACCTCCCTGATGAAGCCTATTACGTACTGTTTGGCTGGACACCCTTCGTCCTGTTGCCAAGAGCAACTGTCTTTGCAGCTGAGTAGCATTATCTGTCCTGTTTCAACGAGCTGTTAACAGTATATACCGGTCATCAGTTGCTGTAGTGGCGCGTGGCCGACCTTGCCCTGGTCGACGTCTAACATTCCCTCTTTCTTGGAATTGATTCCACAGTCTTGCAACGACACTTCTGGTGACTCCAACAGCTTCCGCGACACTACGTTGCGTTTGCCCGGATTCAAGTCTGCCTATAATACGCCATGCCATGGATTCCGGTAAATCACGTTGTTGAGACATTTTCAAGTCACCTTTTCTCAAAAAGAATAACTGAGCAATCGAATTTCACAGTTCAGGCAGTGAAACAGACGTTTCCGCAACATCCCGATTTCCGCCCTTATGTTCTTTTTCTGGTTTTAGACGTCATGAAAATTGATTTACATATGAAGTTTTCTTCTTCTGTTTCCTGCTAGGCTTTAAATTATGGATGATTTATTTTATGTTACTTATCGGTGTAAGTATTTGCGTAATTTTGTTAAAACCATGCGCTCCCCTAATTGTTTTGAGCAGTGTATATTGTAAGATATTTAATATATAAATGTAGATGGCAGCACCTGTGTACAAAAAGTAAATAAAAGCGTATCAGCCACTAACTTCAGTTAGAAGCTAACTGGCTGAGGATATGCCTGTAGTAAAGATGTAGAGTTTGATTGTCCGTAATTATCTCAATTCATCCACCTAAATAATAATGCTTATGAATATTAAGTCATCGAGAGTATCTTATATGGTGTCAGAGTAGAACACCGTCCACTAATTTCCAGTAAAAATCGCGTGAAAAAGAAGAAACTGACGATCGCAAAATGACGAGTAATCTACCAGCGATACAACCTTTCGATGAAGGTACAAATCCGCCGGAAGCATGGAGAAATTGGAATCAAGATTTTGAGGACTATATTGAAGCTCTACGATATGGAAATGAATCGGAAAAGACAAAAACGACTCTTTTTCGCCACGTGTGTGGAGATGAACTAAAGAAGCAGTACAGAACATTCAACTTGAAACCGTTAACCGGCAATACGGAGATAAGCCTACAACAAATTCTAGACGAATTTGGAAAATATTTTCAAGATTTCCAAAATGAAATATATGCGTCCTTCAAGTTTCTCGAAATGAAACAAGAAATAGGGGAGAAATTCACCGATTTCTACCTAAGACTAAAGAGTTCCGTTACTATATGTAATTACGGAGAACTAGAAGATCGCATGCTACGGGATAAAATTGTACAAGTGTTACAGGATAAACCTTTGCAAGAGCGCCTGATAAGAGAAACAAGCAGAAAAGCAAAAACGTTGCAGGAAATTGTCAGCGAGTGTAAAATTGCAGAGCACAGCAAAGCGCAAGCCAGCGAGATGAACGTAAACAAACCCGCCGCGATAGACGCCATTGAACGAGGGATCTCCCGAGTTGTGTCATCTAGAAGAGAATTCGGCGCCCGAAATGAAAATAAATATATGTGCCGATCGTTCGGTATGGTTCACGAACCTAGAAACTGCCCAGCTTTTGGAACTGTATGCCGAGTGTGTAAGCTAAGAAATCATTGGGCTAAAGTCTGCAGATCGCGAGGAAAAAATCAAAATAAAATGAAACGCGTGAACGCGGTGGAAGAAAATGATGAGGTAAGTGACTCTGAATCTGTTTACCTCGGAGAGCTGAAAACAATTGACGCAATTAATTGTAATGATATTGAAAGTGTTTGGTATCAGGATATTATTGTAAATGGCAATTGTTTAACATTTAAAATGTATACAGGATCTCAAGTGAATGTAATACCGAAAAGTAAAATTTTAAAATGGCCCAATAAACCTATTGTTACGAAATGCAAACAAACTGTTCTGGACTACAGTGATAATTTGGTTCCAATAATAGGAGAATGTAAGTTACCCTGTAAAATTAAGAACAAAGAAGAAAATTTACGTTTCTTAGTGACAGAGCTAGAATCTAGCCCCATTTAAGCCTGTACTAAGGTAGGACTGATAAAACGTCTGTATCAAATAAAAGAAAACAAGTCTAATTTAGAAGAAACTCCAGAACAAGTAATAAAAGAATTTAGTGATGTCTTCACAGGTGTAGGGAGACTTAACCGAACAGTGAAGATTAAGCTTAAAGATAATTGTGTCCCACACATAGCAGCAGCTCGAAAAGTGCCATTAGCTCTTCATGATAAAGTTAAGGAAGAGCTAAACAGAATGGAGGATACTGGCATTATTACCAAAGTTGAAGAACCTGCTGAGTGGGAAAGTAACATGGTGATTGTAAACACTCCTAAAAAGCTCCGAATTTGTCTTGATCCAAGACCATTGAATAAAGCCATACAAAGTCCACATTATCCAATCCCAACAGCGGACAGTTTAATGACTAAGCTTCAAGGCAGCAAAATCTTTACCATATTAGATGCTAAAAATGGCTTCTGGCAATTGCCATTAGATAAAAATTCATCATTGTTAACAACATTTGCCACCCCATGGGGTAGATACCGATTTTGTGTTTTACCTTTTGGGCTCAATAATGCCCCAGAAGAGTTTCAGAAAGCAATGGACGAAGTGTTTGAAAAAGAGTTGGAAGTGAACGAATATTTTGATGATATAGCATTAGGGTCTGTTTCAGTTGCAGAACACTGCCAGCTGTTACGTAGGGTTCTCACCATTGCTAGAAGAGCTAACCTAAAATTCAATCTAGATAAAACCCAGCTTGCATTGTTCAGTGTGAACTATTTAGAACACATAATATCAGATAAAGGTATTAAAGCAGATCCCAAGAAGGTAAAGGCTATGCATGAGTTTGCAGTGCCAAAATGTAGAGAAGACTTGCAAAGATTTCTGGGGATGATAACATACTTGGCAAAATTTACACCACATCTGTCAAACTTGACTCATTCATTGCGACAGTTACTGAAAAAAGACATTGAATGGCTATGGGAGGAAAATATTCAAAGAGACTTTCAGCTAATAAATCAAACTATCACACAGTCCCCATGTTTACAATATTTTGATGTGACTAAAGCTGTAACTGTGTCTGTAGATGTTAGTAAAGATGGGTTAGAAGCAGTTCTACTTCAAAATTGTAAACTTGTTGCCTATGGATCAGCATCACTCACTGAAGCCCAACAAAACTATGCTCAAATTGAAAAAGAGCAATTAGCTATAGTTTATGGCTTGGAACATTTCAACTACTATACATATGGAAGAAATGTAACAGTGCAAACTGATCACAAACCAATACTTGGCCTTAGCAAGAAACCATATGATACAATTTCTCCTCGTCTTCAACGCATGCTACTTCGGCTCAACAGGTACAATGTAACATTAGAATATGTACCAGGAAAGGAATTACGCATAGCCGATGCACTGTCCAGAGCACAGTCTATAGTTGACAATTTTGATGATGGGTTAAATCAAGAATCTACAGTGAAAATAAACTTGTTAACACAAGCTTCTTCAGCAAAATGGGAAGAAATTGCAGAGCTCACAAGAAATGATTCTGAGCTGCAAGATATGATATTTCACATAAAAAAATGGATGGCCTGATAAAAAGAAGGCAAGATTAGCTGCTCAAACATACTGGCATTTCAAAGATGAACTTTATGTAACAAAAGAAGGAGTAATATGTCAAGGACAACGACTTGTAGTGCTAACAGCCTTTAGGCATGACATTTTGAAAATATTACATGTGTCGCATAAAGGTGTTGTGTGTAGTAAAATAAAAGCTAGAGAATACTTTTATTCGCCTAATATAAACAATGAAGTTGAAGCATACGTATTAAAGTGCAAGATCTGCCAGAAATATCAACGAGCAAACCAAAAAGAAACCATTTATGAAGAAGACCTTCCAGAGACCATGGCAGAAAGTAGCCTGTGATTTTTTCTATTTGAAAGGAAAACAGTATCTCCTGATGATAGACTATTTTTCTAAATATGTTGAATTAAAGCCAGTAAGCAGTACAACAGCACAAGCTGTAATAAACATCTTGAAGTCCATTTTTGCCACACATGGACTACCTGAAGAGCTAGTTAGTGATGGAGGACCACCATTTAATTCTAATTTTATGAGAAAGTTTCTCAAAGATTGTGACATCAAGCGTCATATTACATCACCACATTTTCCTAGGGCAAATGGACAAATTGAGAGATGTGTGCAAACAATTAAAAAATCTCTTACTAAAGCTGCAGAGTATGGTAAAGATTTATATGCAGTAATGCTAGACTACAGAATCCAATCTGCAAAAGATATGCCATCAGCTGCTGAATTATTAATGGGCAGACGTTTGAGATCTTTTTTACCCTCCCATCCAGATATGCTGAAACCAAAGTTTAACGTAAAAGATGCTCGCATTGCTCTGAAAGAGAGGCAGGTCAAGCAAAAGAAATATGCTGATAAGCATGCATCACGACTGCAAGAACTCCCAAACAAGACAAATGTTTGGTTTAAGCATAAGATGAATTAGTCTTGGAAACAAGGTTTCATAGTTCAAGTAGGACCACAACCTAGGTCATACATTATAAAAGGGAAAAATGGTGGTACCTACAGACGAAATAGGTACCATATTCGCCCTGATAATAGTTCGAATGTGGATAACATTTTAGCCTGGAATCGAACTGTAGAAGATCTTTAGGAAAGCTCCAGTGACTCTTCAAAGACTCAGCATGTTCCAGCTGGTAGTTCTAATGATCAAAGTACCATCAGTGACACTTCAAAGACTCGACAAGCTCCAGTTAGTAGTTCTAATGATCAACTTAGTAGATCACCTGAGATAAGAAGATCAGAAAGGACTATTGTGAAACCTATTCGTTTTAGAGACTATTAATTTGGACTTTTATCAAAAAATTTATTCATTTAAAATATCTGTATTTGGACTGCAAAGTAAGATTTCAGTTTCTAAAATTTTGTGTCTCAAGTTTTAAAATTCACTCATCTTAATTTGGAAAATGTAATTTGTTACTTTCATTGGTAATATTTGTAATTGTAATCTTAAATTATAATCTTTTAATCTTTAAGAAAAAAAGGGCATGTAAGATATTTAATATATAAATGTAGATGGCAGCACCTGTGTACAAAAAGTAAATAAAAGCGTATCAGCCACTAACTTCAGTTAGAAGCTAGCTAGCTGAGGACATGCCTGTAGTAACGATGTAGAGTTTGATTGTCCGTAGTTATCTCAATTTATCCACCTAAATAATAATGCTTATGAATATTAAGTCATCGAGAGTATCTTATATATATATGTATTTGATTGATTATAATAATAAGATAAGGGATACATTGCGCGCACACACGCACGTATATATATATATATATATATATATATATATATATATATATATATATATATATTATACAGATGTGTTTGTATGCGTATTTGCTTATTTAAAAAGAATCTATGAATCTAATGTCACAATTTTCTTAAAGTTCACAATACGTAATTTTTTTTCCTTTGAGAAATGTAAATAAAGTTGATTGAAAAAAATACTCCTTAAACCTTCTCTTATGAATTTTCTTATCCAGTTTATTTATCGGAATTTGATTTACATTACAGACTTAAAGTCATCTTCAACTTTTATGTAACATGTAACCGCGATTCCTTATTCATCCTAGACAAGTTATGAACAGTTCTGAAAAGAAACTATTGCTAGTGAAACGACTTCAAACGAGTTATTTGAAACCTACATCAATACGTTGAAATATTATAATCAGAAACGAACGCAGTACTTGTGACCCACACATAGTGCCTAAGATTTTGTATTATGTTTCATTTTTACGTCAGTTCTGGACGCGAATATACGTAGTTAATTGTGCTGTATTTTCAACCTTAAAATTGATGTTACTCGAACGGTTGCCAGTAACAAATCAACCTACAGTGGCTCCCATAAGTGCTCGTACATTTACGATTTTCAATGAAATAGGAGTCTATCCATTAATTAAAATGAATATTTCAGAATGGGTATTTAGTAATAAGATCTATAATCTATTCTTAACAATACTACGTGAAATATTTTAAAAACATAGTAAAACTTTATGTTTAAGAAACCAATGATCAAAAAGTAACAAAAACTTTATCCTACAAAAGTCATCGTACACTTGTAAAAAATCTCTACATATTAGTAAATATTCTAATTTTTCGTTAAATTAATATTTAGTAGGATATCCTTTAGCATCCACAACAGCTTTTAAACGTCTGGGAATAGATTGCACTAGTTCTTTTGTAATTTCTGCATCAATGTTCATCCATTCTTCCATCATAATTGTTTTTAGTTCGCTTTTCGTGTGAATGTCGTATTTTCTTACTCGAACCTCCAGTTCCCTCCAAATACACTGCTGGCCACTGTAAATGCAACACCCTGAATGAAACATGCAAATAACATGAAATTTACAACATGCATTAGCGGAGGTGAGATATGCAAATGATTAGAATTTCAGCGCAGGCGCACATCACGCGCGCCTGTGGCGCCACTTCAAAGCGCTATTTAAGGCTTGGAGATTTCGACGATTTCAAGTTCGGCAATTGTGTTTTTCTTGTGGTTTTTAAAAATAAAACGATCAATTATGCCTCGTCGAAAACAGCGATCATCTTTTGATCAAGTATCCGAGTTAGACAGAGGAAGGATAGTGGCCTACCGAGATTGTGGATTATCTTGCAGGGAAATCGATAGTCGTGTTGGACGAAACCAAACAACTGTAATGCGGATATGTGATCGTTGGATGCAGGAGGGTACGACGGACCAGCGTGTTCGATCGCATCCACCTCAGCGCACCACTTCACGTGATGACAGGCAAATTGTGCGCATGGCAGTGACGGATCGCTCAGTCACATCACGAACCATAGCACTGCACATGCAGTCTGTAACGCATCATCCAGTGTCTCCGCGTACCATTCGACGCCGTTTACAGCAGAGTGGTCTGTCCGCAAGACGTCCATTGCTTTGTCTACCCTTGACGCAGAACCACAGACGTCTCCGCCACCAATGGTGCGATGACAGAAGGATGTGGACGGCAGAATGGAATTAAATTGTCTTTACTGACGAGTCACGCTTCTGTCTGCAACAGCACGATGGTCGCATTCGAGTCTGGAGACACCGTGAAGAGAGGATGCTGAACAGCTGCGTTATGCACCGCCACACTGGTCCTGCACCGGGTATTATGGTATGGGGCGGTATTGGATATCACTCTCGCACACCTCTAGTACGCATTGTCGGTACTTTAAACAGCCAGCGCTACAACTCCGAGGTGTTGGAGTCAGTTGTCCTTCCTTACCTTAAGGGCTTGCCCACAGCCATATTTCAACAGGATAATGCGCGACCACACGTGGCACGCATTGTCCAACGGTTCTTCGTCAATCGCCAGATTGAATTGCTTCCCTGGCCGCCTCGCTCTCCGGATCTTTCGCCGATAGAAAACATGTGGTCCATGGTTGCTCTACGATTGACCCAGATTCCATCCCCAGCTGCCACAGCAGATCAACTTCGGCAACGTGTGGAAGCTGCTTGGTCTGCTGTACCCCAAGAACTCATCCAAAGTCTCTTTGAATCAATGCCGAGGCGTGTGGCAGCGGTGATCTCCAACAATGGGATGTTGGCTATCATTTATCACTCTTCACAAGAACATAAGCGAATAGTTGTGCGCCTTGGTTCGCTATTTCCTACAGGTGTTTGAAGACTTTGTAATGAATTAGATCGGAATAAATCATGTGTTACCTTTGACCAATATTTTGTCCCATTTGATGGTATACATCTGTTCTAACATTAACTTTTAATTAGATTTTCAGTTCTTAATTTGTTGCTTGAGTGATAACTTGTCACCTGGCAATAGACATCATATATAAACATAACCTATTTGATAAGCAATGTTTCAGCCTGAACAGTCAGTATAAAATCTTAAAAAGAACAAAAGATTAGAATGGTTAGCGGACATATTTTTAAGTTGTGATAATTTTGCTTTGCTGAGTAATGCCTCATGATCATCAAAATCATTTTTAAATAGAAGAAGAGTTATTTTTAAATGGGAAACAAAGATCACGGCTATTTTCTTTCAATTATTAAGACAAAAGAGTTCAAAAATACAATGCTGGCCTTTAAAAGTGCAACACAAGGGAGGAGAGAAAATAACAAAACTTTACTTAATGTACGTATACAGCATAGTAGGAAGAAAACATTAAATTTGTAGGCAATTTGGGGGTATACAGGATCCGAAATTAGTACACACAACTGCCGCCTCTGGCAGATAAAACGGCTCCATCCCTGTTAGGCATCAAGTCGAACTGGGCTTCGATAACAGGCAGATACGGCCATGTCATTCCATGCTGCTTCAAGTGTAGGCCACACTTCATCAATCGTACTGGCTGGAGAGCGGTGGCGGCTCAGTCTCTCAGCAACCCATGATAAGATGTTTTCAAATGGATGAGAGATCTGGCGAACGTGCTGGCCAGGGCAACAGTCGAACACCCTTTGTGTCGAGGTAGGTCAGGAAACGACGGGCAACATGCGGTCTTGCGTTATATTGTTCAAAAATGACGCCTCCGAGGCCTCGAAGATCATGGACATTAAGATCTGTGAAATATAAAGCTGGCTTTTCAGATTACCGATGAAGCGAACAAGGTGTTCGTGTCGTGTAACCAATGGCTGTCCATACCATCACACCAGATGCAGGGCCCGTATGACGATATCGAATGCAAGCAGGCCACAGGCGTTCTCCGGTGCCTCCAGACACGGAAACGCCCATCATGATGCTGCACGCAGAACCGGGATTCGTCGAAAAGACTATGTGGTGCCACTCCTGTATCCAGTTTTGTCGTTGGGCGCACCGTTGTCGCCGTGCGTCTCTATGCTGCAGTGTCAAGGGAAGCCGCAATAATGGTCGTCGTGCAGACAGTCCGTGCTGCTCCAGACGTCGTCACACTGTCCGTGCGGATACGTGTCGTGCTGCAAACAAGCCCATTTCCTGACTCAAGGTCCGTGATGTGGCTGCACGATCCTGCAAGGCCGACCTGACAACATGTCTGTCTCCTCGAGGGTTAGTGGCAGGAGGATGTTGAGATCTAGCATGGCGTTCAGTATGGCCTTCCTGAACCCATCGATTCTATATTCGCATGGCAGTCGTTGGATTCTGACCATTGCGAGTAGCAATAGCGCGAAACGATAAACAGCACTCTCGAGAGGCCACCATCGAATTACGACACATGCTGGTAGCCGTTTATCCTCCTTATACGAGGCATAATACGATCTTCACACAACCAACATTCAAATGCGATTTCCGAATGAGAAACCCGCTGCATAACTTTCCTTTTATACAGAGTTTAAGATTACGTTTCTTCCTCATGTGCCGTTCGATTGCGCTGAAATGCTAATCATTTGCATATCGTTACATTCTTTGCATGTGAATTTGACGTTCGTATCATCCCTTCTTCATTGTATTGAAATTCTAATGGCCAGAAGTGTATACAGAAACTTTGGAGGTAGGGACGCACACACACAAAATTCATTAAGGTTATACAGCAGAGATCTCTCTCAAATAAATAAACGTCGTCCTATGAAAAAAAAAGTTTAGAAAATGTCAAGGATTGATTGCTTAGTGAATTTCAGGAATTAATCTTTCAAGAAAACTCGATTAGAGCTCTCTTAACTTTTAGTTGATCAACTATGCTCGAGAATTCTGTACGCAGAACGTAGAAACGTTCCTATTATGAGAACTCAATTCATGGAGTTAAAGTTCATGCATATGAAACTTACTATTAATACTATTGATTAAGAAAGGAGAATTCATGCCAAAGCTATGTGGAACTTCAATTGCACAAGATTCTTCTGACAAACTAAAATCTCTCATAACCTAGGTTTTTGTCTCCAATTTAAATACTTTTAAGATTTTGATTTCTGAACACTGCAATTTCCTTCCTTCAAGAACCAACAAGCAGAATTTGTTTTCCCTAGTATATTAAAACCTTACACGATTCCATTTATGTTACGGACAATTCAATAGATCTTTACAGATTTATGCATCTCAAGAGTTTCACCACATCCCTTTGAAACCAATACTGCGTAGATGAAACCTAAATAGAGTGTCAGCTGCTATGCAAAGGTCATCTTTTGTAACACGAGGGATAAACTGGCTGAGATCTACAGCATACAAATTCCAAATGGCTACAAGCACCCATGTCTACCGAGGGATTCGAACCCTACGTACTAAGACTAATGACATAGCATTCAATGATTGTCTGGCCCTGGCCTTTAGAATTAATAAGTTTAGTTATCAATTTAGTTTCCAGACAAAAAGGTCTGGCTGGCATTAAAATCCTTTAAAGAAAGGATATAAGGAAAGGATATTAAGGACAGCGTATAATCTGGCCATCGGGACAGAAGGGGCTGATAGCAGGAAAAATCCTTTTTGAAAATTGAGTTTGCCATTTGACAAACGGTTTTTAAAACTTTGGAAAGGAAAATTCCGACTTGTTAACAATAAAATTTCTTATCTCCCCCAAAGAAAATAAACATCTTAATTACCTTTTAATATCACTATAAACAATATTACAAATAAGCAAACAAGAAAAATACTCTACTTTTCCAAACGTATGGATCTTAATAGTTTTTACATCTTTTAAAAAGAGATACGCATTTAAAAAAAAATAAGTAAAATTCCGCATTTTTTGTTTTAGGATCTCTTTCCAAGCAAAAGGGTACGGAAATTTTTTTTTTTTTTTTAAACGTAAATCAAATTGCTCATGCTACATAATGGGAATTCTAAACTAGCTTTCCAGTTTGGGGACGTGATGCAGATTAAGCTATTTTAAAATAAGAAAATGTTAATGATGAATAAGGATATTTGATTGTTGTAGATACACTATTAGATGTCTCTCTGGGTCCTTCCAGACAAAAGTCATGGGTGACGCACCAAATGTTAACCCGAACTTCAGACTACTTTGATACCTATTTTTAAACAACGCTATTTCCAGTCATTTTCCCGTCAACTGAGTTTGTAGATCTAGAGTTAAGTACCTTCTTAATATTACCCCATCTAGTAATTTCCCTGGAGGGATTTCATGCATACAAAGGGATACTTAAAGAAAAAAACATCCAAACGTCAACATGAATGGCAATTTCCGTTACATTGTCATTCTTCCAGAGAGCCACAGCAAGAAAACGAGTTTATTACAGACAATGTGTTAGGGTTTACGAAAATTTCGCTGTACGAAAATACTTTCATTCGTAATCGTCTATACCTCATTGGTAAATTTTGCAAATATACGTACCAATGGTACCATTTTCCCCACTGCGAAATTTTGGTAAGTCCCGAGAGTAAGAGCCATTTACTAGAAGAGTGAATTCTTTTCCGACCTTCAATAAAGGTCATAAGAACATAGTCTTAGCGATAGAATTTTATGCAAAGTAATGAACAGAAAGTACTCCCATCTTTAAGTAGTAAGAAAACTGTTAAAAAGGTTTCACTATGTTTAATGGATGAGGTAGGACGTTACTTTAACAAGGACACCTAAAGTGGAGAAAACATGCGTCTGTAAAACAAAAACTGTCCTTACGATTAGTTAGAATGAGATTACAAATGAAACGTAGTTTTATCATTTTTAAATCTACTACTGATTAATGGCCTGCCATAAAGATTTAGGTATCGAAAAATCTGTAGAAATGCAACTTAAAGGTAAATTTCCATTTCAAGAAACTTTTCCTGAATAAACGGATCCTTTCCCTCTTAAAGAGGCACCCTGGTTTTGGCATTGCTACCAACACGAACCTATTTCCTTTCTACTGTAATTACGCGAGTAACATTGTACAACACAGAGCTAGCCATTCTAAATGTTACCCATGCCTCCAAATAAACTGGACTGTCGTTGACGTTTGTTTTAAAAAAAAGGGGGGGGGGGAATTCGATATTAAAAATATATATCCAGAACCGTAGCGTTCAAAATGAGAAATTTTACACTTTCTTCTATTTTATTATTGGACTTAGATCAGCAGTGGTACAGGAGTAGAATGAGTCTTGCCTGAGTAATGAAAAACGGAGCCAAGTTCATCAGAACACTTTATTCCGATTTTTTTTACATATGCAAATTACACAAAAGGCTTTTCTTCGCCGGGAAGTTTACACTACTTAAGTATTCAGCAAGTATTCAATTATTAAAAGGCTGATGGGGTATAGGGGAGTAAAATGTTAAAACTTCTATAAGATATGAAACGATAGCAGTTTAAAGTATTAGTAGCTGTTAAGGGAAACAATACACAAGACAATGACACTACATTTAATCAACTAAAAATTGTGCATCTAGTGTTTAAATAGCCAGTTTTATAAAATTAGCCGGAGTCGAATTGTTGACAGAAGTTCACCGAACTAAAAGCACAACACACTTGATATGCCAAAGAACATATTTACTTTGTTATCCGTAAGAAGCAAGACAAACATAAAAACTGATAAATAAAATACAAGTCTCTTTAGGAGTAAGATGAGCCTTGTTTTGCAGGGATTCATAGTAAAACGGCCAAAATCTGTATTTGCGTTTATTGTCGAATGCATAGAATTATTGGGACATTTTAATTTGTATACATCTTAACTCTTACGCAAAGACTCGATGCTTGTATTAACATTGAAATCACAGGACACTGGAGCCATGGGGGTAGGAGGAGGGGTTAGAGCTCCCGAGGCAATAGGAGAGTGCATATATCCTATGTCAGACATAGTATCCGAATCGCTATTTTCCTTCATATGGACTATTGTTGGACCACCCATTAGGAAAGGGGTGGGATATGCCATTACAGCTACGCCATTTACAGTCTTTGCCAATACGTGATGATGCATTTGAGGAACGGGGCTTGTATGGACGTAACTGCTAGGGCTATCACAGTTACCATTATACTTCGGAACACAAACACTTTGAACATGAGACGTCTTCGTCTGAGCAGAACGTGTTCTGTTGTACTCCGTCGTTGTTGGAGCTGGAGTTGAAGCTCTGGATCGGGTCTTGCCACTCTAAGATTAAGAAGATTGAAACAAACCATGAACTAAAGAGACATCTACACATCAACTTAATGCCTAACAACCTGTAATATGTAAATAACAGTATGCTACTAAAATAACATGAACTCTAGCAGTGTCTAAGGGCATTTTCTGAATCTGAAATTTCACTTAGGGTTTTAGGATACAGAAATTAGAATATTACAGACTATCCTTTGCGGTCTAATTAGAAGAAAATTACAGCTGTTTCCGCCTCGCTTAAAGAAATTCTCCAGACTCCGAATTCGAAACTTTTCCTTTTATAACACTAATAAAAGGAAATTTAGTTTTCAAACCTAAGTACTGACACTTCACGATGAATATACTAGCCTAATCGTCAATTGTTCGACACTTGAAAACTTATTTGAATAAGCCAATACAAAAACCTAACTGAATGTGAAACATTCCGTTTAGTTTGATCTATTATAAATAGATTTGAAAGCCATGCTAAATGTGCTTCGACGACATTGGAAAAGCCCATGTAAAGTGCATGATCACATTCCCGTTTATTAAGTGCATCGTATTTTGTATTTACAAGTATTTCAGTAGGAGTAAAAAACCTATACTGGAAATAACGCCCTTACTGCTTAGCAAAAGATTAGGGCAGTACAACAGCTGACGTAGCAGATCCCAAATCTACGAGGGAGATGAGCTACGAGGGTCGTTTGATAAGTGTGTGCCAAAATAATAGAAGTGACATTTTAAAAACTTAAGCTCCCTTAAGATCTAAGCTCTAATGTAGAAAAATTGTACATTTAGCTACACGATTTTCAAACTTCTTTAATCCCCTCCATAAAATAAGACTCGCCATATTCTAAAAAATTAGTTTATTCCACTTATCACTCCTTTATTATACGCAAATTCCTGGGCCTGAAGAAGCCTAGTGGTAGCCGGGTTTGAATCCCAACAAGTGCCATTAAATACCTCTGTGTCTAAGCCGGATATGGGTACGTTAAAACCGTGGACTGGAAAATCCCTCAATGAGGCCAGAGAATGTACGATCCCCCTCCCCCAGATGCCACTCTTGGGGTGGGGTGGGGGTTGCTCGGTCAAAATCGTGGTGGCACCTGGCTAAATCCGACTACCCTTTTGGTTCCATTATAAACCGAAGCCGCACTCCTCAGCCAACTAGCCTATATGGACTTTGTCTGGATAAATACCGGCCAGGGATCATTAGAAACGGCAACAATGAAAATTTCTACCCTGAAAGAATCTAGTATTTAGGAACTAGTTCAGGGGGGGGGCAATTCTGGAGAATACAGAGTGAGGGTGGGTTGGCTGGTTGGGTTTTACTGGCGCAAGGTCCAGAAAGGACAACGCGCAGAGAGCGGGGGACAATTCCATAGCATAATGCTTACAATTTTGCCGCCGCAATTGCAGATGAATGAGCTGGAGCATTAGCGCCCTTTACACGTACGCTCTTTCGCGAATGCTTGGAGCGTGCGGGAAAACTTTCAGTACTGTCCAAAAACCTTTCCCTTCCTCTCCGACACATGCACTCAATCGCGCGGGATTTTGGCTTTACGCGTGAAAGAGCAAACGTGTAAAGGGCGCTATTGTCCCGATGGAAAACTCCGCTAAATGCGACCTTTTCGTCTTAATGTCAATACTTAACGATCCAGTGAAGAAGCTCAGTACTCTACGGTGATTATGGACAACTTGGAAAGGGCTAAAGATTATACATCCCAAAAACAGTGGCTATAACCTTACCTTCTAATGGAACTTTAGTTTTCTTTGGTGCAGGTACACCTGCATTCAACCAGCTGTTTGACCGTCCTGGCTGATAGTTATTTATCCGTTTCATCAACTGTTACAAAACGATACAAATTCATAAGATTTCTTTTGAAACACCAAACTGCTTCGAAGCGTTTATTCGTTCACATTTTGATCGATTGTAAATAAACGCGATACCCACCTTGCTAACAGTTCTTATATTCAAATCTTCATGCAAAATATGTACGCGCTTTGATGAGATGTCAACAGCCTCAGAAATCGCGCATCTTTAATCTACCAAATATTTTTTTCAATAATTTTTGGCGTAGTGGCCTCAGCAGAGCGACTAGAACGTTCAGCGTCACATGTGCCCATTAGACAACAAAATCAAGCCATTTGTAAATCTTCCAAGCGAGGGTGCAGAATAGCCATAATATTTATAAAGCCTGGATTTAGTTTCTACCACCGTTTCGTCCCTTATAAAGAACCGTTTTACGAACTCGCGGAACTAGTTTCTCCACTGAACAACAACAAAAGTTGAGACTAAAATGGCTGTCAATCACAAACAAAGGGTCGAGCATGTTTACAATTAGCCGTACCTGCCTATTAATTATGCGAGTGCCAACAATTCCGGCGCAGTTGCAACATCTCTCCGATTTTGCATGGACTTAAACTTTAGTAGGGGAAAATTTTCCAGTTTAACATCCTCATTAGGAAATTTATTTGTGTGTGAAACTTATTTTTGGCATCTAAAAGTGAATAAATGCAATGCACGCGTTTTTCAAATATCTTTAAAAATTAAAAAATATAATTTTGGGAGTGAGAAGTCTTAGTGTCATAGTCCATGTCACTGTCCTGAAAAAGTTTGTTTCAAAAACTACGCTTCCTTCAAACATCTTTGATCACAAAAATATGGTTTTAAAACTATGCATTTGCTAATGAGTTAAAAATGCTTGAGAAATATCCTCCTAACTAAACAAGGCGAAGGTTTGCGATGTCTACTAATACGCTGCATTAATACATCCAAGGTCAATCAGAAATTCCCATTGAAACTCATGACTCTTATTAGATAAGTATTAATGTTCTCACTTCGCCACTGTCAGCAGAAGACGTTTCCGAGTAGTCTGATCCAGCAACTGGTCCAACTGTTGGATACGGGTATTCAGGAGCAATGGAGTACAAATACTGAGGATAGCCAGCTTGTTGCTAAATAACAATGCATCAGTAATTTAGAAAAATACCGCAGCAGAGATATTAAAGAAAAAAATTAAAATAAAAACTTACAGTTTGTGGGTAAGGGTATTGTTGCGGTAAGTAAAGCTGCTGATGCCAGACAAGCGGCCATGATCCCTGAAATTATGAAGTTTTAGAAGCTGAGCAGTTTAAGAAGTAAACGCAAATGAACTACATCTTTCGAGAAAATGTTAGGATTCAATGGCTTTGAACTTGACAGAAAACTTAACAGTACACAATATATCTATATATTACGTTAAGAAGGAACACTTCCGTAAAAGGATAAAGATTGATCAGTCTTAGATTAATTCTAGCAATTAAACGCTAGCTATTCCTGAATTTTCCCTGGTTCTACGTAGACAAAGGGAATTAGATTGAAAGTGGCATGTATAACGGTTTCATGATTTTAACAGCTGATAAAGTGTTCCACATCGAATTTAACAAAAATATAGAGTTCAGAATTCATTCCTTTACCTGAGGATAGTAAACAGATTCTCGGCTTGGGAAGCCTGCAGACCCCGAATATGGATGGGAGGACCACACTACAGGAGCAGTATGTATGGAACCGGATTCTGTAAGTAAATGAGCTAGAAATACAATTTTACAAAAGTTTTTAAAAAAGGTATCAAACCTTTCTTTGCAAGTTGAAAGTCTCTTGCTTTTAACGAATTGTGCATAACTGATGTGTATACAAGAAATATTTAATTTACTAATTACGATTTTAGTTCATAAAAGACAAGCACCGTTGTGACACAGCTAACTATTGCCGTCATTTTACCTAGATTATGTAATTTCGACTATATTAACCTTTTTTCACCGAAATGCCGTCGTTTGTTGGGAGGAGATCAAACAGCAGTTTTATTTTAAACTGAGGTATTCCCCTCAGCAATTACATTCACATTGTTTTCAGGCTTGTTACGTCGCCCTACAAGCCGAAACAGTACTTAATTACTTTGCAACCATCAACATTCGACGAAAGCACACGTTCTACTTGAAAGTACACTTTCAAACTCTTATTTTCATTTGATCTTTAAATAACATCTACAAGTGTTTCAACATCTACAAGTTTAACATCTACAAGTAAATCAGGACAAAGGTTTTCGAACCAAATCACCACTATGAACATTTTTGTATTTAAAACCTAGATTAAGACTTATTACTTTGAGCATACTAAGATTGATTTTATACACTAACAAAGAGTAAATTACCGAAACATCTCATTCCCTCACTGAAGTTTAATTACGTCATAATTATAGGAAGTTATTTAATCGATATCCTGATTACTCTAAACGAGAAAGGCTCTTTATATACGTATGTTAAGTTTCTGTTGAGAAAGGGAAGTAATCACTTAAGACTATAAAGTTGAAGATTAATTTTTTAAAACTATAGCCAAAGCAAGAGAACCAACAATCTGAACAGTTATCCATATTACGCAATAAACTAATTTTATTTTTGAGAACTCTAGAAAAATACTCATTACACGAATTCCAAGAAAATACAGTTACATTCGTGACACGAATTAAAACATTTAGTGGTACAATTTCTAGACAGTTAAAGTAAAAAGGTGCTTGTTTTCATTCTTAAAACCTCATGAGAGGAACATATGGATGTGCTAAGATAAATTTTTAGATTTTATGAAGCTTAATGTTGACATATCGCTTACTCCTTTCAACAACGTCGTATCTCAAAAAACAAGATTTGAGGAGAGCGATTTGAAAGTTCAATACATTGAAAATAAATTTTAATTATGCTCTCTAGCGGCTAAATATTGAGCGGTGAGATATGATCATTCTTTCAGGGCATTCTGAAAACAAGCGTAACTAAAAATCGCCGATTATTGAGATATGACGTTGTAGAAAGGAGTGAGCGATATGTGCAAACCAAAGGAAAGACAAAATGTTGTACGCAACAGCTTCAGAAGATCATTAAGCAAGCTAAAATAGAATCCATTCCTTTTTGCAAGGAAATTTAGTCACCGAGTATTTCATGCTATTCTAACAGTAACCATTTGCATGGAAACGCACGTTTATTAAGTACGCAAACTGAAAGCAAAAAATAATTAGTGCTAGAGAAGTGTTACTATTGTATTCAAGGAAAAGTCTTAGCTTCTAATCACAAAACCAGTGGCTTACAAATGGCTCTGGACATGTTCTCAGTTTTGCTACTCTTGATAAATCTAGATTAATGCTTGGTTCAGTTACAGAAGCAAAGATACGAGCTGTATTCATTTGGGGAGAAAATTGCAGTCTCATAAAAACTGAAAATTTATTCACTTCAAGATCCAACAATTTTCTTCATTGAGGATAAACTTACCCAAATTCCGATTGTACGGCTGCAACAAAAGAAAAGTTCAGTTTAGCAAATGCTTCAAGATTTGACTAGAATTATAAAACTTATGAAACCGTTAAGATTAGTTTGTTAATTCCGAAACTGTTAAGATATGTTAAAAAGGAGAGTACTAGTTAAAATCAGAATTAAATGTAACTTTGAAAAATCTACATTAATATTAGCCCTGTAGGATTTTTTTTTTCCAGGTTAATCGTCAGTTTCTAAATCCTATTAAATTACTCTCCATAATTTACAATAATCGGCTATAGCTTCAAACTTTAATATAGGTTGCATCCATTTACTTACTCTTAGTTTTCAAGGCACTTAAAACCGGAAAGCATATACACAAATAGCCGTTTTCAATTTCGGTCTAATTTTGTCAGAATTTACGAATGCGCTTTCATCCAATTGATTAAATTTGCATTTCAAAATTATATTTTCATGCTGCACAACGGAACTTTATTACTTTACCGAAACCTATAAGACTAGAAACATTAACTTAAGAAAACAATCTCAGTTGTATAATTAAGGAAGTTAAAGGTCTGTAGGGAGGCTGTTTTATCTTCAAATTACTCTGCATCAATGGAATAAGATTCGCTTAAGATTGGAAGGCAGTTCAGATGAGCAGTATCAACAGGTTCCCCTAAACGTAAAAAGGTTCCGTAAATAGGCATATTTAATGTGGATATGTAACAATTTAGAGGCCTTTGGTAAACCTAGAAATGCTGAAACACCGGAGTTTAAAAAATGCTTTGTTCAGTTATAAAAAAAAGAATTTCAAACTTATTTTATAGGTTCAGTATTTTTACTCATACCTGCAAGTGAGGAAGAGTAAATATTGATATCCCTACTATAGTAATTTCCAATCTTCAAACCTTGCCACAAGGATCCACAGTACCTTGATCAACACAATACATGCATCATGGTAAAAGACTTCAGTTTAAATAAGGGAAATCTACAACTTTATTTCCCATGTTCCGCATTTAGCCCATTTAATTAGTAAGGATAGAATCAAATAGTCGAATAAAAGTTAAAACTATAAAGTTAGAACTAAAACCCCTCTCGTAACTTACATGTTTCTTGACAGCAGGAGCGACATTCAGTTTTCTGTCTTTTAGAGTCAGGCAATCAACCTACGAGAGAAGCAAAGCAATGAGGGAAAGTTGTTAAAAATATGCATGTTAGTAAATCATTGACTTGCCTCGATTAAAACCTTCTGAGCTTCCTCTTCCGTGTCAAAAGTCACAAATCCATATCTGGAAATAATTGTATCCGATTAGGTATCATTCCAGAAATGCATTTACAGTCAATACAACAAGTCCAGGAATTAACTATGAAAAAGGCTGAAACAAGTTTTCCATGTTACATATCTAATCAATATAAATTAACATCCCCTACCTCTGAAAACGTAGCAGTATCCCATATTACCGTGACGTCAACTCAGATCAACTATTTTTTTAATTAAAAAGTCCTGAAAGGCTAGGTTTATATGAAGGTACCGAGAGATGATATTAAGTTTCGATTTTTCAAGTAAATATAAGTTCACTTTGGTAGTTATTGTAAGAAGACGTTACCCTGCGAATATTTAATTTTTCATATTTAAGAAAATGAAGATAAGCTACATTTAATGAATTTCCTTACTATGTATGGACGTTTCTTCACTCTGCCTTTAACCCTTCAGCGGGCGCGCCCGTGTACAAAGTGCAACATTTTCGTAATTTTGAATGGTTTGTTTTTACATGTTAAGATTTTAAAGTTCTAAGCAGCTTCTATTTATAGTTACACCCTTTCTAATACAGGTCTGATTTTCTGGCCCTTTTATTCCTAGCCATTCATTGTTAGTCCTAATTTAACAGTGGTAAACCAGCGATTATACTGGATTACATTTCGACAAAATCAGGAGTTTATGTAGTCTATCAAATATGCATCTATTACACGGTATACCGCATATTACGAAGATGGAAGTCTTGTTTTTAGGTTTTGGGACATAACTTGTCCTTAGATCCAATAAACCGGACAGTTTTGATATAAGGTGATTTTATCTGCATTCTATGGCCTTTTAATTATATCTTAATATCAACATTTGATATCTTGACATAAAACGCAGAATTATTTTCAATTTGAAAAGTTTATTTCAAAAGGAAAAAAAAAAAAAAAATCAAGGTTGAAAGAGACTTTCACTTTGTGCCACGCGCGCTTGCTGGTGTTCCAAAACTTGTCACGCCCGTTTAAGGTTTAAGAACTTTGTTTACGCATACTAACAAGCATGGCTTTAAGAATCCATTTCATAAAAAGTTGACTACTCTGATGCAATTAGAATGGACCATCTCTTTTAGAATGGCTTCACCTTTCAGAATGTATGAAGTGTTAGTTATCTAAATTGTGTGCCCCATCACTTAATAGAAAATTATGAATCTTATAATTACATAATTTAATATTTTACCCTTTGGAAGCTCCAGCTTTATCGAGAATGATTTTCGTTGCCTTGACATTTCCGTACTTAGAGAACAGGTTTCTCAGGTCGTCTTCATTAGTCTAGAAGCAGAAGAGAGATTTTTAACAAGAAAGCAGGCTGAAGACTTTGGGAATAAGAGGAAAGTTTTCAGAGAGGGGCAAGAAGAAAAAAAAAATATTAAGTCTGGGACTTGGGGTTTTAACTTTCTACTGCCATTTCTAGAAGAGTTATGCTAGAGCTCTCAATCGCTTGAAGTGGGCCCAGAGTTAGAATGTCTGTTCCAGTGTTGAGATAAAACAATCAACATGAATCTTAGTTTTTACATTTCAAAATGCTATTTTAACTGAAATTCATCAGTTAAGATGCAACTTTCTTTATATCCAATACCTCCATGAAAGAAATGGCTGTGTGGTTTAATTCCTTTTATAGATTCTTTAATATTTAGGACTGCTGAATTTAATAATGCCGATTTAGAGTTTAACGTGGGGATTCTAAGTTACCAATGAAACATGGAGGATTTCCCTTATTTTGGAGGGTGTAGGGAATCAATTCTACTCACAAAAAGACGCGTTACCGAAAGAAAGGGTATAATCAAGAATTCTGTTTGGTTAGTTTTTAAATCTAAACGGACTCCGTTAAACAAGTCAGTACACTAAAACAAAATATGTTAAAGTACAAAGACATTCTTAACACTGTATAACAGAATGTTTTGAAACTATTGCATCTTTTAAAAATATTTTCGCATCTAGTTTACCAAGGAATTATGAATTTTCAACCGCATCATTGAAAACCTTGGGTGCGTAGCACCCAAGGTGCTGCAATTAATTTTTCGCTTTTTCGGGTTGGTGGTGGGTGGAAAGCCCATCTACTAGAATTCAAATCTGTATTAAAGCTGGGAATGCTGAAAGAAAAGAGTAAAGATATTTGATGGGCTTTCACGATGAGAAACAGCGTAAGGCAGAGGTATTAATTCTAGACTCCAATGGTGTTTCTAGAGGAGAAATAGGTATGATAAACCTTGAAACCAAATATGTAGGTAAAAGGTTTCCGGTTTTGGAACTGGCACGAAAATTAAAAGCTGTAATGGTGTAATCTGATTTGAGAATTATATGACGCTCGTGTGAACGTTGCAGAATCTACAGAATAATGTTCAGTATCTGCCAGTTCTGCCACGCCGAACTACCATTGCCAGAGAAGGATTTCTCTCATTTAACATTTGAGCACATGACTACTTAAATTCGACTTTAAAATGAGCTTCTGGTGAAACTGATCATAGATTGAGAAACATGAAATCGAATGAAACAATTAAATGGGCAGATCTAAAGGAAAGAGGAGGTCACTATTTTGATTATGTATAAAATTACTAAGGTAACTATATTACCCTACTCATAACAAAAGCTCATTATCTTTTAAATATGACCAGGTAAAACTTACTTTACTAGAAATGCCACCAACAAAAATCCGGTTCGGCACCACTGTGCCAATATTCAGAACTCCATTTGCACGAGAGTCATCTCGTCCTCCGGTTGCCTAGGATGGTAGCAGAAAGAGTTTATAATACACTACTAATTACATTAGTAATATACTTCCATTCAAATGCCTCAAAGCTAGAAAACATGAATATGATGTCATGACATCCTTAAGATTCAAGATCTGATAGTAACTTTATTCTACACATTTTAATCAACAAGCATCTATTGTAAATTATAATTAAGGAAATCTTTCAGCAAAATCAATCGCACTAGAAAAGAAAGATTTAATACAAAAGCGTCAGACGATTCTGAAGGTGACAAATATAAAAGTCTCATTTCTTTTCGATGCATTTTAAAACTAAAATCTGGCATAAAATGTTTCATGAATTTTATAATGATTTCATAATTTCCGATGAATAAACGATGTACTCAACTTCACTTTGCAGAGAGCTAAAGTAAGGACAATACATTTTGAGATCCAGTTATTCACGACTTGAAAACTAAATTTAAACGTCAGTGGGTTTTTAAATCTAAGCATATCGATATAGCTTACAATAGCGTCATCTCTACTGTAATATGTGTTAAGACGTTATCTGAAGTTCCCCATGATGAATATGATCAGAAGCAATAAAAATGCGTGACTCATCAAGAGCTGGGTCGTAAAACGAATTACTCGCTTTTTATAATGGAATAAAAACACGTTTTAGAACAACAGAGAGGTCCCTGAAGAGCAGTTCTTTTGGGATTATAAAACACAAGTTAATATGCAAACTATGGATACTAGGATGTATCCTTACGACAATTAACTTGAGAGCTACATAGTCGTTTCATTTTAGCTTACAGTATGCAAGAATTGAGTTTTCAAACAACCTAGTATTTATCACGATACATAATACTCATTCGTATCAAATTTTTAAAATTAGGCAAACAATTAAGTATAACATTTTATATTTGATACTCTTATTTAAACATACCATAATGGAGCTGAAAGTTAAACGTGATGTACATCCGACAACAACTACATAATTTTGGCTTATCTTCTTTATACATCACAGGACTTTCTTTTCTACTTCTTCTTCCGTAGTCCAAAATATATTACGGGTACGCTATTGGAGGATAAGAATTTTGTTTGGAGGTAGTAAATGCAGGTATTTGCATGATAGAGAAATCGTTCATTTGATGAGAGGTTTGGCCTAGTTTCGCAAGACAAAACAAAACTTAATGGCAGTTTCACTGAACATATTTCTACGATTCCATTTCTGACGATTTAAAATTTATACATATTCACGGACTTATTTCAAACCTTAATTGCGCAATAAAAGGCATTCCTCTGTGATTCAAGTGTGACGCCATGGGAAAATGTTGTTCTTTAAAAGGTGACTAGACCTTATTAGGTTATTTATTTCCTATTAAATTGCTCTGTATAGTAATCTTTGACTTAATAGCTGAAACTCAAGTATAAATTCAGGAATGAAGAGAGTATGAGGAATGTAAATAGTATCAGAAAACCATAAATTATATTAAGGTACGATATAAGGCATGGGCTGGTGACGTCACGAAGTAGCATGATTAAACAAGCGATTACAGTCTACCGTTCAGCATAAATTATACTAAAAAGCCCAAAAACTGGTACAGGCGTGCATAAACAAATAACGGAGATATGCAACCAATCAGCGTAACGCTATGCGGTCGGCAGCGCCTATATAAGACTAGAGATGTGTGGCGAAGCTGTTAGATCGGTTCCTGCTGCTACAATGACAGGTTATCACGATTTATGTGATTTTGAACGTGACGTTATATTCGGCGCACGAGAGATGGGTCATAGCATCTCCGAGGTAACGATGCAATTAGAATTTTCACGCTCGACTATTTCACGAGTGTACCGTGAATATCAGGTATCTGGTAAAACATCAAATCTCCAACAGCGGTGCGGCCGGTAAAAGACCTTGAAAGAATGGGGCCGTCGATGACTGACGAGAATCCTTAAACGAAATAGACTACTACAGTTAGGGCCTGTTCACATAGAAGTCCGTTGCGTTGCGTTAAGGAAAAGATGACGTTGAGACGAAAATAAACCAATCATATGCCTCCAAACGATTAGCAATGATATTTTTAACGCCTATGATTGGTTTATTTTCGTCTCAACGTCATCTTTTCCTTAACGCAACGCAACGGACTCCTATGTGAACAGATCCTAGCTCAAATTGCTGCGGATTTCAATGCTGGGGCATCAACAAGTGTTAGCTTTCGAACTCCTCAATGGACTGCCATTGATATAGGCTTTCGGAGCCGCATGCCCACTCGTGTATTGGTTGTTGACTGCTCGGCATAAAGCTTTAAGCCTCGCCTGGGCTCTCCAACACCTCCACTGGACCAGTGGCGTAGCTAGGGGGGTGCGGTGGGTGCGTACCGCACCGGGCGGCACACATTTTGGGGTGGCATATTTTTATATACTATTAGTTGTAAAAAACCACTTGTTCAATTCATAAGTTTACTATTCGATTTCTGCGAATTATGAATTACTATATGATTTCGAATATTTTTCCTCATCGTCAAGTCAATGTAGGGTTGAAAATATCTCTAAAAATTTTGCTCGGATACAGCATCAATGGTGCCGACGTCGAGTAGAAGTTCTATGTACTACACCGTGCTCGATGTTTATTGAATGCTTAGTACCACCGTTATCATGGTTAGAAGAGTAAATATATAAATATGTTTTGTTTACATACACATATGTGTACAATTTGTTTGTTTATCCAAAAGAAATGAAATTATTTATTTTTATTTATAAATATAAAAATATAAAATAAAACATATTTTATGGAATTTTTTTTTATAAATTAGGTATATGTTTTGTCTCATAGGTGGGGAAACTGCGACCTCCGTAAGTTTCTTGTGGTCTTTATAAAAGTTGCATTTATAGGAATATCAACTTAAGCGGCCTCCTTTTTTACTGCCTAATTTAAATATGGCATCCAATGGTAAAAAATTTCCCCACCTATAGTTTGTCTCAATTGCAATTATTTATTTATGTTTATTAATTTATAAAAACCACCAATTGATTGACTTAGAAAGGGCGGCAAATTGGAGACCGCCCCGGGCGGCAAAAGTTCTAGCTACGCCACTGCACTGGACTGTTTATGACTGGAAACACGTTGCTTGGTCTGACAAGTCTCGTTTACAATTGCATCGGGCGAATGGACGTGTAAGGGTATGAAGACAACCCCATCAATCCATGGATTGTAAATGTCAACAGGGGACTGTCAAAGCTGGTGGAGCCTCTGTGGTGGTATGGGGCATGTGCAATTGGCGTAATATGGAACCCCTGATACGTCTAGAGACGACTCTGACAGGTGATGGGTACATAAGCATCCTGTCCGATCAGCTACACCCATTCATGTCCATTGTGCATTCCGACGGACTTGGACAATTCCAGCAGGACAATGCGACACCCCACAAGTCGAGTGTTGTTACCGAATAACTCCAGGATCACTCTTCTGACTTTAGACACTTCCATTGGCCACCTAAATTCCCAGACATGAACATTATTGAGGATATCTGGGATGCTTTGCAACGCGCTGTTCAGAAGAGATCGCACTCCTATGAATTTATGGACTGCCCTGCAAGATTCACGGTGTGAATTGCTTCCAGGATACCTTCAGACATTAGTCGAATCCCTGCCATGTCGTGTTGCGGCACTTCTGCGTGCTCGTGGGGGCCCCCTACACGATAATCGGCAGGTGTACCAGTGTTTTTGGCTCTTCAGTTTATTTATATTCAGGTAAAACAATGGCTAGTGCCCCTTGAGATGATATTGTTTTTCTTTCTCCCTCCTTTCTCGGTATCTTTGCTTATTTGTTATCACAAGAGAAGTTTTAAATTTATGATTAGTTGCTTCATGATATAATATCAGTTTAAATTGATGTTTCGAACTAAAACTATATGATCTCCTGAACAGTAAATAATCCTTTTTCTTGTCTTTTTTGATTTTGTGTTCGAGTACAATTTATTGGATAATCAGTCTTTTAGACCAAAAGCATATTCTAACCACGTATTTCTGTTGGCCATTCAACTGTGTTATTAATAATGTTCTCAATTAGGACTTTTTTTATAGTTTTGGCCCAACCTTATTCTAGGTCCTGTAGGAAAGCACAAAATATAGCGTCAAAATAGACAAACAAAATTATTATTATAATTTTGCTAATTTTTGTTTGGTTTACAACAGTCTAAAACACCAAATCATAAAGCAACCAACTACAAATTTAATGCTTTTTCCATGATAAAGACTCAGTTTGATATCAAGATTGGAAAACATAACATGAATATCATATTAACTGGCAGTGCTAATAGTCCAATTATCTTACAAGTAATTTCTCCTGAAAGACGGGATCTGTCCACTTCATATTTTGAAAATCCATGACGTCAGGAGATCCTGTCCGATACACTGCGGCTCTTGAGCTAGACAACCATTTTATCATCTTCGAAATTCGAACTGAGTACCATAGTACTTTAATACGAAATTTTTAAGGATACTTTTGATTTATAACTTTTTTCACTAGTTCTGACGTCTTTATTTCTACGCTTCCTGATATCCTGGCTTTTAGTAGTGTTCATTTGAAAGTGGGGCTTATATCGGAGCTGGCAAAGATGAAATATGCGGAACTTGACAGTTTTCTAAAAGTTTTCTTTGCTTTTTCTAACTTCTACGAAACAGAGGAGAAGTTTAAAGAAGGTAGATTCGGCATACATTCTTCTTTCAATAGTGTCAATGGGAGGCTTCCACATTAGCCTTGTATCAAGCGTAATTTCAAAATATTTGAGAGAGTTCTCGTCACATTAATCTGGGTCTGGAAGTTAGATAACACGCAGCCATTTGGAAAAAAAGGTCCAGTATTAAAAGTAATATAAAAAAATAACTCTCTAATGGTTTACTGATATGAAATTTAGCAAAAATCTCTATTTAAAATACATAAATAAACAAATAAAATAAAGCCATCTGTCGTTTGAAAACTCATCCATATAATGTACAAAAATAATGCGTGTATCACCCAGAATAATCACGACAATTTTATTAAATTCAAAGCGTTTTCTAATATTTATAAGGTTTTCACTCAGTAGTTCATAGAAATTCCCGCTTTCTGAAAGTTTCAAATTAACTTCAGTTGTATTTTGAAGTTGTAAAAAAATAGTAAATCCTTTTCTTTCGGTAATGTCAATAGCCTATATGGCATAGAGAAGATATCACAAGGCTCTCCATCGTTGTCACCGATTCGAGAGCAATTTGGCTTACTGCCTAGATCGACTGAGTCGACACTTAGGAGATATATGAACGCTAGCGAGTATTTTGATTTTGCTATACTTAAGATCTGTATCAGGCATTACTCGGCCTCTACTCTTATTTTATTATTATTTTTATATAGAATAGTCCATTTCCGCTAAAGTCCGGATGTTTACTCGTACCTTTAATCGATTGTTGGACTGTGATTAAGGGATGCTTCATTTGTGAGGGACGGCCTACGTAGTATCTGCTAAAAAACTAACTACAGATGTTCTAAATTATGACTACCAAATTTATTTTTTATCACAAAATATATGAATGATTTTAGGTTGTGTGGTTGAGAGCACTATGGTCAACTTTTCGCTACACGAGGGCGAATTAGACCGTGACCCACAGTTTAAAGCTGAATTCGAACGGCTACAAGCATCCATGCCAGTGTGACGAAATAAACTAATTCACCCAATAATTAAAATCCTCCGAGCTGAGCAGACGAACGCTTACGCCGTTAACGACATGAGGGCAGTCACCCCTTTATGCGCTCAGCAGGTGAGACGCTCTGAGAAAAAAAGAAGGCATCGGAGTGCCGCCGTTGTGGCGGGGAGTTGACATTACAAGTGAATAATAATTCGTCACGCCACACCAAAACTGATGACGCTAGCAGATCTCCGGGAGGCAGAGATGAAATATCTCAGACTTCCGGGCGCCGAAGATTCCGCAAATAATGAGCCGGGAAAATGACATCACCGTTACAAGAGCCAATGAGAAGGAGATATGAATTCTCTGGATGGTGCCGCCAAGTTCGAAGATCAGGTAGGAACTTTCCTGATAGAGTCAGTTAGCTATCTTCTCCAGCTGAGAGATCAACACCGGCCATCCAGGGTTGTGAAAGGCTATAACGCGGACTTGTTAAGTCAGCGTTGTTTTTTTTCCTCGAGAAGAGAAATTTAAGCTTCAGTTAGGAAGCTTGGTTTTTTTGGAAGATTATCTGTCCCGATCATAGTTACTTCCTCGTAGTCATCCGCTCTGCAGGAAACGATATTCGAGGGCCAGCTGGACTCGGTACCGCTACGTTTTAGGGAAGTTATCTGGGAACTCATCCCGACGGATTCCGTGATTTAATTAGAGTATATTATCGTTTTGATTCTGTAACCCTGCAACCCGTTATCTACTGTGCATCACTTCCTCTCTTTTTCTCCATCTGAATTGAAAATAAATTTGTACTTTTTAAATTTACTTGGCTGTAGCTTTGGTTGATTCGATCGCTACCTCGATCAATACGCTACACCAGCAGTGGGTCTCGAACGCACGGGATGTGGATCCGAATGCCAGCGCCCTAGACATTCGACCATAGCCTAGCGATTTATCTTAGAAAACTGTACTTGAGGATGCACAATGCAGTTGAAGTTCATGAGTGTCTGAAATAAAACTCTTCGATAGGTTTTTATCCGCTAAAAAAAATAAATAATAAAAAATAAAATAAATAAATAAATAAATAAATAAAATAGATATCCTATAAACGCAAAATTATTTACCCATTTTTTAACGGAGTATCAAATGTTATAATACATTCGATATTCTTTTGTCTTTAGCGTAGAAAGTTTGATAAACATTTATTGTGGACTAACGCATGTGAAGATGCGATGCAGTTGAATGGACTCTATTTACTCAAAAATTAACACTCTACCGTCGATAAACTGTTCTTTATTTTACGACGCGCAGCGACTACATCACCGTTGAACTCGGAAACATTATATGAAATCAACCCTTTCTAATGCGCAGCCATCGCTTCCTCGACTTGCGTAAGAGGTAACGCATTGCAAGAAAAGTAACACTACGCTACCGAACAGCATGGGCGTCGAAAAGGAAGACAGAGCATTTCTCCCCCCCCCCCCCCCTCTTTGAAAGTTTTTTCTGGTTACGTCCTTCTAAACAAATATGGAATATCGCCAATCGCTTTTGTAGATGTGATAAGATAAGGCTGAATTGTGTTCTCGAAGGACGTTAATCACTGAACAGTTCGAATGATGTCATGTATAATCATTATAGCTCGAGGATTGTACGTAATTCAAATAATGTAACTGATTTCTCAAGATTACTCGTAACATAAATGAAATATACATTATGCTGCAAAAGATAACTTGAATAAAGAAATTCAATACTTAAAACTATCAAACTAGCATCCTCATATCTGGTTCGCCCACAGTACAGTCTTTTTTCTTCTTTTCCTTTTAATAGTAGTTAGGTCAAGAAGGACATACGGACTCCGTGGCAGTATTTACTCCAGAAAAATGTCGAAAATCAACATATTGTCTTCGTCTTACGTTGCCGAAATTATAATACACGAAACCTAAATCCTCAGTTTCAGGGTATGATTTATGTCTTTGTTGGTTTGTTAAAAGGTGATATAACATGAAAAGGCGCAGTTACATGATGAAATGCCCATGCTCTGTGTGTCTGAGGTATTATAAACGGTACAGCCTACCGGATCTTAGACTATACGTCCTCAGCTACCTATAAATGTCACCTCGCGAATCAGTATTCCCTAAATCCAGAGTCGGGCCGATCCACTGTGGCGCCTGAGGAAAGTTTTAAAAACGGCGCCATTTTAAATTTTCGGAGAGACTCTTAAGTAGTGAATGCATCTCCACTAGAAATAGGCTACTTGATAGAATAAAGGGCATTTTTAGAAATATATATATAGTTTTAAAAAATAAAAAAATTACAAAACTTTATAAAAGTAAATAAATTTGAATCTAATTTGTTATAAAATAAAATTCCTAAATCATTCTTCGAGCCTTTTTTGCAGAAAATTATTTGATTGCATCTCTATAACTTATTGTTTTTTTCTACCGTCCTTTCTGTAGAAAATGTTGCTAGATAATTGAATCGCTCTTGAGTTATTCATAGATAATTCTCAAAAATTTTCAGTTTAGAGAAACTGTGCTGAGCTGGAGCTGCTACAGTTACAGGTAGAGTTATTCGAGTGCTTAGAGCCACAACAACGTTTGGAAATAAGCATTCAAAATTTAATTCTCATAATTTTAAATGCAGGAGTTTATATAAACAAAAAAAATTGTTTAAATATTCGCTTATATTTGTATATTTTTATGAATTTCTTCATATTATTAGATTAAACTATTAATGTTTTCACTATTTGTTAAAAATTTCGTAATTTTAATGTTCTCTCTTTGGCGCCTGAGGCGGTCGCCTCACCGCCTCACCTATGGGACCGGCTCTGCCCAAACCCAACTCATGACCTCGACACTGAAAACATAGTTAGGACTAATATTAATTTACTTAATAGCATCCTCTCCCCCCATCATCATTCCTAACGATATTGGGGAAATCATTCATAAATTACCAAAACGTTAATCCCCTGGCAATATCTCAATAACAATGCCTCGTCGTATTCCCTCTCAATATATACTTAAGATATAAGGGTGGTCCAAATAAAATACTCTTTCCTACATTGGTTTATTGGTTAGAATATGTGAACATACAGGAAGTAATAGGGATACAAGATACAAGCTACATATAGCAGACGTGTCAGTTCAAGCAAGTGTCCCAGCACTTGCTAGAGTTTGGAACCCTAAGCAAAGAACGTCCGTGGTTGTCAGAGAGACTAGTCTTGAAAGACGTCACGGATCTCTTCATCGTTGGCAAACCGGTAGGCCTTGAAAACCTTTATCAATGAGCCGAAGATGTGGTAGTCACAGGGAGACAAGTAGGGGCTATAGGGGAGATGGTCGAGGACCTCCCAGGGGAAGCGCCATCGCAAATTTTGTCCAGGACAGTCGATTCCACGGTGATGGCCAAATGCACTTAAGCAGGTCTCGGCATGTCTCGAACTCACACGTTGTTTACGAAATTCCCTGAACCATATGAACACTGTGCACTATGTGACACTCATGCGTATACAAATCTCTCCATATGACGATAAATTTCGGCTTCACTAAGGCCCCGGCTACGATAAAAGCGGTGCGACAGAGCGACACAGAAACGATGGCTACGATAACAGCGACAGTGCGGTAGAGCGGCGGCGGCTACGAGCAAAAATAAAAGGCTGGGTGGAATTTACCGTCGGTTTCTAACGTGCCGTCATCCCGTGAACTAGCTGTATAATATATATATATAACAGGCAGCGCGTTTGGCTCCTGTGTAAATTCGATTTGATGCAGTCATCGTTCTTTTAAAATAATTGGACGAGTGGCGAGGACATTAAGGAAGTAATCCAATTCGTGATAAATCCAGCTTTATTGAACTTCATAAGTTGATCACTCTCCAGGTTGATTACCGCGCTTCGCCATTTTGATAACTTATTCGGCACGCAGCCGCGAGCTTCCGTGGTCAACGAGATTTTCCTCCAATCTGCCGCCAAAACTCGGTTTCCCTCCGAGCTCCCCGCTACACGCGCACGTGCAGACTTCAACTTTGTTCATCTGGACCTTTAAAATTGTTGAACTTGTAATTTTGACTTTGCGCCCAAAAACCTTTACACGTCTAAAAATAAATCCTCTCGCCTAGAATTATTCGCTTTGCGCTCAAGTCGCTTCTAAAAGATGATTTTCCCCACAACAAAATACGCGCGCTTTGTAAATGAAATATTAGATTCTTATTATCTTAAGCCCCCTTTCCCCGTACTTCTCAACTATATTTTGACAGTTCAGTTATGTTTTGACATATATATACAGTTGGTTCTCTGTTTAACGACGATCTCTATTTAAAGACGATATTTCCCGGTCCCGGTCCCTCCGACGTAAAAAAATTCTATTTAACGACAATTTTGTTTCTATTTAACGACGATTTTGCTTCTATTTAACGACGATTTTTTCTTAAATGATAAACTTTTTCTTCAACCTTTTATTTACAGGAGGGTTACTTTCTGTGGGGGAGTTTGGTTTCAATAACAGACCCAGAATTTCCTTTATGTTTGTTGCAATCATAGACTTGTTGCAGTGGAAAAAAACCGGGGGGGGGGGGATGATTACTGTTTCTCGGAAGATCGAACATTCTTCCCTGGTGGATCAAATTTCTTAGTGCGGGTGTGGAATCACTCTATTGTACCTACCATGTTCTCATGTGATTTACGAACTGTCCAAAAGCACCCCTTTCTCACTCCTTCTGGGATGTACGTGTTCATGTTTAGAGAATTCATGGTTGTGTGTAGGAGCTCATTCCAGTACGAATACGAGGTGAGCAGAGCAAAATGGCATCAAAGCGAAAGCATCTTACGCTACACGAAAAAGTGAAAATTATTGAAAACAGGGAAGAAAGTGTTGGAATAACAAAAGTCCAATTCGCAAGACAATTTCAGCTATCCGAGTCTACTCTCAAAGGTATTTTAGCAAGCAAAGAGAAAATTCTTGAAGCAGCACAAAAATGTGGTTTGGGATCCAAATCCAAACGGCAGAAAATTCAATGTGGCCGATCAGAAGAGTTTGAGAAGGCAGTCCTGCAATGGTTTCATCAAGCAAGAGCATCTAACATTCCAATTTCCGGAGTGATATTTAAAGAAAATGCTATTATTCTGGAAGAAAAGTTTGGAATGCAAAATTTTCAGGCTTCGGCTGGTTGGCTAACAAAGTTCAAAGAAAGATACGGGCTTGTATTTAAAAGCATATCTGGCGAAAGTGGCTCCGTAGATGAAAAAATAGTGGATGAATGGAAAATAGTGCTCAAGGGGATATTAGATGGATATGATGAGAAGAACATATTCAATGCAGATGAGACGGGCCTATTCTACAATATGGTGCCTAATAAAACCTTAACGTATATGGGCGAAAGGTGTTTTGGTGGAAAACACAGTAAGGAACGATTGACTGTTTTACTGTGCACTAATTCGGATGGATCTGAGAAATTTCCACCACTAGTTATAGGCAAATCAAAGCAACCAAGGTGTTTTAAGAATATCACCAGGAAACCTTGTGAGTACCGCAATAACAATAAAGCGTGGATGACATCACAAATTTTTATTGACTGGATTAGAAAATTTGATGAAAAAATGCATTGAGAAAAGAGAAAAGTTTTACTTTTAATCGACCGATGCACTGCACATACTCCAAATATCCCTGGACTTACAAATTTGACTATCCATTTCTTACGAGCTAATTGCACTATCAAGTTGCAGCCATTAGACCTGGGTATCATTCGCAGTGTGAAAGCATACTACAGAAAGTCTTTAATTAGGAAATTAATAAACAATTCGGCTGACAGTATAAAAATTAGAAAATTTACAATCTTGGAAGCAATGCACATGATAACATCAGCATGGAAAGAAGTTTCTTCATCCACAATAAAAAACTGCTTTCGCGTTGCTGGAATTCACAAAGAACTTGTAGTGGAACTGCAAAATACGGATGTAGAAATCAACGAAGTTGACATTACCCCTGAAGAATGGAGAAGTCTTGTTGAAGATGAGGATGTTTCAATTCAAGATTTCTACAATTGTGATAAATATGTTTTAACAACAGATTTCAGAAATGTAGAACAAATTTATGAAGATATTGTAAACGAAAACACAGTGTCAGACGATGAAGGTGAAGTTGAAGACACGGAAAACGAGACACTGCCACAGTCTTACACAGATGCAATTTCTACTCTAGATGTTCTCCGACGCTATATTACATCGAAAATGGAAGGTGACTCATTTAACATTTTAGAAAATCTGGAAAAGAGAATAACGAAAACAAGGCGAATGAAGCAATCAACACTTTTTGAATTTTTTAAAACGTAATTTATTGTATTGTTTGTACTCTTTTTTTTTTCAATGTAATTTAAAATAACTTTTTGTGAATAAAATAATAATGATAATAAAAATAACATTTTTAAACACGCTAATATATTAAGAAATATATTGACAGTCCTTAGCCTGTAAAGTGTGAAGGGAAATGTTATTTTTTCACAAATTCTGTTTAAGGACGATCTCTACTTAAGGACGATTTTTCACGGTCCCTTGAAAGTCGTTAAACAGAGAACCAACTGTATATATATATACATATATATATATATATATATATATATATATATATATATATATATATATATATATATATATATTATACACTCACTTCCAAAAGTTAAGCACACAGCGGTAAAATGCGAAAAAATGGACAAGTAATGCTTTGATTGACATGAAATGCTGCAAGTAAGTAGATTTATGTTTATTCATGAAACAAAACCGGGAATTCCATACAGAAGTAAAAAAAAATATTGAATTTTCATAAATTATAAGATGACGTCATATTTGCGTCATTAACAATATGATGTTTAAATGCATAAAAAACAACAAAAACCGACATCAATTGGGCATGTTAGCACCCCTCACCTTCATACAAAGTGTACAGCGTGTGATCATGCTTTTTATAAGGTGATCAACCCCCGCAAAGTACAGTAATCTCCATTCCTCCTGTAGGGCATTTTCTAATTATCTAAGAGTGGCTGGAGGTGGGAAACGTCTACATAAAGCACGGACGAGGGCATCCCAAAGATTTTCAATTGGATTAGGGTCTGGCGAGTAAGCCGGCCACTCCATACGCGCAACCCCTCCCTCTCCAGAAAGTCGTCAACGATGGCAGCTCTATGGGGACGGGCATTATCGTCCATTAAAACGAAAGAAGGACCAACTGCTGCAGCGTACATTTTCACAGGGGGGGTCTAGGACTTCATCACGATATCGTCCAGCCGTCACAGAACCTCGCCTGTAGATATGCAGGTCGGTGCGATATCCCAATGAAATCCCTGCCCAGAGAATGATGCTTCCACCGCGGAATGCGTGATATTCGGTGATGTTCTCGGGCCGATTGCGCTTGCCTTGTTCCCTCCAGACCCTTACACACTTATCATCGGGTTGTAAGGCAAATCTGGACTCATCTGTGAACATAACGTTGCCCCAATCAGACACAGTCCAATTCACATGCTGGCGGCACCACTTTAATCGTGCTCCTTTGGATTGGACGGATAAAGGAACACAAACTTGTGGTATCCGGGCGTACAGACCATTCATGTGTAGCCTTCGACGAATAGTAGTGGCAGATATCGGCCATTGGTAAGAACCAATGGCCGCTGCAACCATAGATGTCACACGTGTGGAGGTCGATCTTCTGTTCCGTTTGGCTACAACAGCAATATATCCATCTTCCGAGGGGGGTCGTAACCCTTGGACGACCGGCTACAGGTCTTCGGACAACTGTTTGGCAGGTTTGGAATTGTTCCCATAATCGTGAAATGACGGAATGATGAACGCCGAAGAAAAGAGCAACATCTGTGATAGACTGCCCTGCTTCAATGCGTCCGACAGCTCTCAGAATCTTTCATTCGTTTTCTGAAAACCATAGAAACACGTCTAGCTTGAAAACAAATCGCACGAATGTTCTAAACATCTTTCATCAGCACTTACATGCAACTCCTGAAACCCTTCACAATGCCGGCTTCTCATACGACAGGCTGATTTTCATATTTCTCGACGCGAAACCTTGATTGGCTGTTACCTAACATATTCGCCTACTCCCTTCTACCTTTGCAGAAAATTTCAGCTTCTTTAATTCAGATTGGTTTACGGAAATTAACATTTTCCTCTGCGGGCTTAACTTTTGGAAATGAGTGTATATATACACTACTCAAAACAATTAGGGGAGCACATGGTTTTAACGAAATTACGCTAATACTTACACCGATAAGTAACATAAAATAAATCATCCATAATTTAAAGCCTAGCAGGAAACAGTAGAAGAAAACTTCATATTCAAATCAAAGTTCATGACGTCAAAAACCAGAAAAAGAACATAAGGGCGGAAATCGGGATGTTACAGAAACGTCTGTTTCACTGCCTTAACTGTGAAATTCGATTGCTCAGTTATTCTTTTTGAGAAAACGTGACTAGAAAATGTCTCAACACGTGATTTACCGGAATCCATGGCAAGACGTTTTACAGGCAGACTTGAATCCGGGCAAACACAACGTAGTGTCGCAGACGCTGTTGGAGTCGCCAGAAGTGTCGTTGCAAGGCTGTGGAATCGATTCCAAGAAATAGGGAATGTTAGACGTCGACCAGGGCAAGATAGACCACGCGCCACTACAGAAACTGATGACCGGTATATACTGTTAACAGCTCGTCGAAACAGAACAGGCAATGCTACTCAGCTGCAAAGACAGTTGCTCTTGGCAACAGGACGAAGGATGTCCAGCCAAACAGTACGTGATAGGTTTCATCAGGGAGGTCTCTATGCACGTAGACCAATGGTTTGCATTCCGTTGACCTCACGCCACCGTGCGGCCCGAAGAAGATGGGCTGCTGAACATCGAGATTGGGAGCAACATGATTGGAGCCAAGTGCTGTTTACAGACGAGTCCCGATTCAGTCTGGAGTGTGACACTCGACGTGTTTTGGTATGGAGGGAAAGGAGCAGTCGAAATAACCCCACATTCGTACGTGAAAGGTCACAATACAGACGAGCTGGTTTTATGGTATGGGGTGGAATCAGCATAGGTGGACGTACGGACCTGCATATCATTCGGAATGGTACATTCACAACCCGAAGGTATGCAGACGAGACCTCATGTCATAACTTACGCTGCAACCATTGGAGATTCCCTTGTTTTCCACCATTATAATGCCAGACCGCATACAGCTCGTCTTGTGGAGAACATGCTTGAAGCTGAAACAATACAGCGTATGGAATGACCAGCGTGCTCCCCTGACCTGAATCCAATCGAGCATGTTTGGGACATGCTCGGACGACGCATTGCTGCGAGACCAAGGCCTCCTTTTACTCTCCGAGACTTGGAGATTGAACTTCTTGAGGAGTGGAACAGGATTCCCCAAAGTTTTATCGATAACATCATCGCATCCATGGAAACCAGGTGTGCAGCAGTCTTAGCTGTTCGAGGAGACCACACGCCATATTAAAAATCTTGCATGATTTCTAAACAATACTTTTTTTATCGTTTACATGTAACCAAATTGTAGCCCTAAATCATCTTTTCCTGTTTTTTCCATATTTTCAAAGAATTAAAACTTAATTACAAATTTTTTTACGTCTTTTTTTTTTCATTGCGCATTGATACGCGTCTACTATCCATTTTATGGCAATACGTGGCTGTCTCGCACGGTTCTCTTAACTTCTTTGCTTGCTCCCCTAATTTTTTTGAGCAGTGTATATTTATATATATATATATATATATATATATATATATATATACTCACTTCCAAAAGTTAAGCACGGAGAGGAAAATGTTAATTTCCGTAACCCAATCTGAATTAAAGAAGCTGAAATTTTCTGCAAAGGTAGAAAGAAGTATGCAAATATGTTACGTAACAGCCAATCACGGTTTCGCGTCTAGAAATATGAAAAACAGGCAGTCGTATAAGAAGCCGGCATTGTGAAGGGTTACAGGAGTTGCATCTAATTGCTGATGAAAGTTATTTAGAACATTCGTACGATTTGTTTTCAAGCTAGACGTGTTTCTGTGGCTTTCAGAAAACGAATGAAAGATTCTGAGCGCTGTCGGAAGCATTGAAAGAGGACAGTCTATCACAGATGTTGCTCTTTTCTTCGGCGTTCATCATTCCCTCATTTCACGATTATGGGAACAATTCCAACCCAACCCAACCCAACAGTTGTCCGAAGACCTGTAGCCGGTCTTCCAAAGGTTACGACCCCCTTGGAAGATCGATATATTGCTGTTGCTGCCAAGCGGAATCGAAGATCGACCTCCACACGTGTGGCATCTATGGTTGCAACGGCCATTGGTTCTTACTAATGACCGATATCTGCCACTACTGTTCGTCGAAGGCTACACATAAACGATTTGTACGCCCGGGTACCAGAAGTTTGTGTTACTTTATCCGTCCAATCCAGAGGGGCACGATTAAAGTGGTTCCGCCAGCATGTAAATTGAACTGTGTCTGATTGGGGCAACGTTATGTTCACAGATGAGTCCAGATTTGCCCTACAACCCCATGATAAGCGTGTAAGGGTCTGGAGGGAACAAGGCAAGCGCAATCGGCCCGAGAATATCACGCATTCCGTGGTGGAAGCATCATGGTCTGGGCAGGGATTTCATTGGGATATCGCACCGACCTGCACATCTACAGGCGAGGTTCTGTGACGGCTGGACGATATCGAGATGAAGTCCTAGACCCCCCTGTGAAACTGTACGCTGCAGCAGTTGGTCCTCCTTTCGTTTTAATGGACGATAATGCCCGTCCCCATTAAGCTGCCATCGTTGACGACTTTCTGGAGAGGGAGGGGATTGCGCGTATGGAGTGGCCGGCTTACTCGCCAGACCCTACTCCAATTAAAAATCTTTGGGATGCCCTCGGCCGTGCTGTATGTAGACGTCTCCAGCCACTCTCAGAGAATTAGAAACTGCCCTACAGGAGGAATGGCGATTACTGGACTCTGCCAGGGTTGATCACCTTATAAAAAGTATGATCACACGCTGTACACTTTGTATGAAGGTGAGGGGTGCTAACATACCCTATCAATGTCGGTTTTTGTTGTTTTGCATTTAAACATAATTTTGTTAATGATGGAAATATGACGTCATCTTATAATTTATGAAAATTCAATATTTTTTTTTTCTCTGTATGTAATTCCTTGTTTTATTTCAAGAATAAACATAGAGCTACTTACTTGCAGCATTTTGTGTCAATCAAAGCATTACTTATCCATATTTTCGCATTTTACCTCTCCGTGTTTAACTTTTGGAAGTGAGTGTGTGTATATATATATATATATATATATATATATATATATATATATATATAAACTGCTCAAAAAAATTAGGGGAGCAAGCAAAGAAGTTAAGAAAACCATACGAGACAGCCACGTATTGGCATAAAATGGATAGTACAGGCGTATCAATGCGGAATACAGAAAAAAAGACGTAAAAAAATTTGTAATTAAGCTTTAATTCCTTGAAAATATGGAAAAACATGAAAAGATGATTTAGGGCAACAATTTGGTTACATGTAAACGATAAAAAAAAAGTATTGTTTAGAAATGATGCAAGATATTTAATATGGCGTGTGGTCTCCTCGAAGAGCTAAGACTGCTGCACACCTGTTTTCCATGAATGCGATAATATTATCGATAAGACTTTGGGGAATAGTGTTCCACTCCTCAAGAAGTGCAATCTTCAAGTCTCGGAGAGTAAAAGGAGGCCTTGGTCTCGCAGCAATACGTCGATCGAGCATGTCCCAAACATGCTGGATTGGATAAAGGTCAGGAGAGCATGCTGGCCATTCCATACGCTGTATTGTTTCAGTTTCAAGCATGTTCTCCACAAGACGAGCTGTATGCGGTCTGGCATTATTATGCTGGAAAACAAAGGAATCTCCAATGGCTGCAGCGTAAGGTATGACATGAGGTCTCAGTATCTCGTCTGCATACCTTCGGGCCGTCAAAGTACCATTCCGAATGATATGCAGGTCCGTACGTCCAGCTATGCTGATTCCACCCCATACCATAAAACCAGCTCGTCTGAATTGTGACCTTTCACGAATGAATGTGGGCTTATTTTGAGTGCCCCTTTCCCTCCATACCAAAACACGTCGGGTGTCACACTCCAGACTGAATCGGGACTCGTCTGTAAACAGCACTTGGCTCCAATTATGTTGCTCCCAATCTCGATGTTCAGCAGCCCATTTTCTTCGGGCCGTACTGTGGCGCGAGGTCAACGGAATGCAGACCATTGGCCTACGTGCATAGAGACCTCCCTGATGAAGCCTATTACGTACTGTTTGGCTGGACACCCTTCGTCCTGTTGCCAAGAGCAACTGTCTTTGCAGCCGAGTAGCATTGTCTGTTCTGTTTCGACAAGCTGTTAACAGGTCATCGGTTGCTGTAGTGGCGCGTGGCCGACCTTGCCCTGGTCGACGTCTAACGTTCCCTGTTTCTTGGAATCGATTCCACAGCCTTGCAACGACACTTCTGGCGACTCCAACAGTGTCCACGACACTACGTTGTGTTTGTCCTGATTCAAGTCTGCCTATAATACGCGATGCCATGGATTCCGGTAAATCACGTTGTTGAGACATTTTCAAGTCACCTTTTCTCAAAAAGAATAACTGAGCAATCGAATTTTACAGTTAAGGCAGTGAAACAGACGTTTCTGCAACATCCCGATTTCCGCCCTTATCTTCTTTTTCTGGTTTTTGATGTCATGAACTTTGATTTGCAGATGAGGTTTTCATCTTCTGTTTCCTGATAGGCTTTAAATTATGGATGATTTATTTTATGTTACTTACCGGTGTAAGTCTTTGCGTAACTTCGTTAAAACCATGTGCTCCCCTAATTGTTTTGAGCAGTGTATAATATATATATATATATATATATATATATATATATATATATATATATATATATAAGATCTTGTCTGTTTGTTTGTCCGCTATAGACTGTTTCATCCACCGGGATCAAATTCGGCACAGTTGATGTTTAAGTCCCAAGAAACTTAAACCGGGAAAAACGAAATTTGGGGCTCAATTAGTTTTTTTAAATTAATTTTTGTGCCCCTAAGCGCACCTCTTAAATGTGGATACAGCCCCTTTACCACAACCAGTCTAATTCGAGGGCAGGGCGAAGTGTTTATTTTTCGAGGGGTGCAGCCCAGTATTTTTTTGATGAAATGCATGAAAATTTTATATCTATATATCTACCCGGGCAATAATGCTAGTATTATATATATATATATATATATATATATATATATATATATATATATATTATATACTCTAGTTGGTTCAATTTTCTTTTTTCTAGGACAATCTTTTACAGGAGGTTTCAGACAACTGATAAGACGCTGTGCGGTGTCGCAAAAATTAATGTCTTGGGGGAGCGTTGGAGATGGAGGCGCGGTGGTATCAAATTTCGTCGTGCCGCGGTTGCTTATCGTAGCCAGTTCCCCCTAAATTCCATTGCAATCAATGTAAACATATACGTGAGCGGCATCGCTCTGAGGCCCCGCTTGTATTGTAGCCGGGGCCTAACACTTTCTGCAGTCAAAAATTGAATAACCGCTCGCTGGATCTGTTTGGACGAATCCATGTGACGACCGTACATAGTCACCTTGCTTAAACGTGTTCTAACAGCAGACTGACACTTTCCGACGATTGCAGCTTTGTTTCGTAACATACAACGCCATCTGCTGGCGCAAAATCCAAGCTCTTGGTAACTAACCATTGCCGCTAAAATAAAAATTTTACTTTCATTTGGGCTACCCATATATAACCATTCTCGCAATCTCTAGTTATGGACTTGAATATTTTCCCAATACATGCAAAAATTTCACCGTAGTTCATCAATTTTCCTGATAGTTCTACACATATTAGCCTTTTAAATACTTTATGTAAAATTGCAAAATTTATTGCCAAATAAAAAATTTATTACCAATGTTAACATCGATGCGGAATTTAATTACAACAATCTTGGTGGTCACGACTTTTATACAACTTTGCTAATTATGAACGTGCCGACTATAGAAATAGAAAACAGCTTCTACCACATCGTTTCTTTAATACCTATTTTGGAAATTTTTTTTAAAATAATGAGTGCCCTACGCCTTGGTAAAAAAATGTCATTACTTCCTCTCTCTATGAAAAAATTATGTCAAAGGTATTATTAAAAACTTGTGGATCCTAGACACGTCATTCTTTATCTCACTTTCTCATCAATATCAATCTCTTTTCTAGAGCACTGAGAACATTTTATTTTTGTGATATAAATGCAATCTCAAGCTTTAAAGAGCCACACTTAACTGTAGCTGTTGATCACATTTCCCTGAAGGCTCTTTACATTGCAGACGTAGCTGCTGGAGTCACGCGACTCTTCAGGATGAGAATGGGTGGAGGGATGGAAGTCCAGTAACCAGTTTCTCTGCACTGCCTCTGTGAGTTTTAGACTCCCAAAATCAACGTAGCTGATGTCATTAAAATTGGATTGTGTCACCATGACAAGGTCACGATTGCTAGGCTAAGCAAATAAATACTTTAAATGTTAAAGGGATGCAAAGAGGAGATTCCGAAAGAATTAGAAAATTATTTCGTTATTAATGAGTCTCAAGGTGCTTAGATTTAAGAGGCCTGATGGCTGTTATTGGTTTAATCACATGGGGAACTCATGTGCACTTTGAAAATGCATATCAATTAAATTTGTTTATTTAGAAAGAGGAAAAGGTCACAAATTGAAATACATTCCGTGCGCACTTGAAAGATGAAATGAAACATAAGCAATTATAAAAGATAAATAAACACAAAAGCTAAATAGTATGAAACTGTGGGAAACTTAATGGCTTATAAGGAAAAATAATGACATCATATTAAGTGGAAATGTGACACTAAGACGAAACGATAATAATTCAGTATATTTAGTTTATGGAATAGATCTGATCCTGATCCGGGAAATTTTGTTAATTTGCTATGAATCGCATTTTTGTTGTTGTTTAATTAACTTCTTATGAATGACAATGCCTCCCCTTTCAGGATAATCTGATAGGATCCTAGAAAATTTTTTTTAAACAGTTATAAAGGAATCTCCACAACCTAAAAAATGTCAAAAAACTGAAAGGCCCATTATATGCAAGTAGTTTGAACCTACTGAAAATGTGGAGAAAAAACAAACAAACAAAAAAAACCCTCCCCAATCTCCATTACACAAACAACTTGGTGTAGAGACATAATCATCTAAAAAAGAAACAGGGAAACTGACTTTTGTAAAATAAATTTTTAAAATAAAATGTGATACCTCACAACTATCTAATTTGTTTATAGCAAGGCAAAAATATTTATATTTGCCATGTAATATAAAATACCTTTAAAAGTAACAAAAGACAAAATATATATTAGTCAAATAACAATAACAAAACTTAATTCAATTGATATAAACAACCAACCTTTTAGCTAAATATTTTAAAAAACAGTAAACACATACACTAGTATACATACAACCACCCTTATAAAGGACGTATATCAATTGAACTAGTGATTTTGTAATTTAATTGACACTGAAAAACTAGTGCTTCTTGACAACAAATGTCATTAACAGAAGCTGAAATTGATATTAAGATACAGATAAATTAAATGAAATACAAATTTATAACAATAAACATTTATAAATCCATATTTTCAGTTTATAGATAGCTCAACAAACAATTTAGGACAGCAGTCAAACATAAAATGTTTATGAATTACCCTATAAGTATATATATAAATTAGAAAATGGAACACACCATATAAAAGTTACAGATTTAGCTAATTATATGTAAAAATTAGCATAAATCTAAACATTTATAATGTTCCATTTTCTCACTAATCTTCATTATTTCTTGATATGAACAAAAAATAGAAGGGGAAGGGGGTGATCAACCAATGTGGGCAGCTTGTCAAGGCAGCCAGGGGGTGGGTGCCCTCTTGTTTATATAAAACTAAATAACAATGAGTTTTCCAACTTTTTTTTTTTTTTATTTTCTATAGAATGATGAGAAAAACTACACGTCAGAATCTCTAGGGGACAACCTTGGGATGATGAAAGAAGAAAAAACATGGCTTTCCTTGAAAGCAATAATGGTTGATTCGACGACGCTTTCTCCTGTTAGCTGGTTTGCTGTTTAAAGGAATACCTTTAACGGCACAGTGAGTTGGACATCTCCATCAATCACTGCAAATAAATTATATAAACCCTTCAGTTATTATATATATATAAGCTATTTCAGCTGCTTGATTACAACAAAAGTCATGGTAAAACTTTCCATTAATTTGGATGAAAGTAAGTGCTATCAAACTTTATAAACCCTATACCTATACAGTATGAGTCACAATACAACTTTACAAGCGTGAAATTAAAGAGTTTGCATCATAAACAATTTATTACACATTTTAATAAGAGTGAAACTGGATAACTACATGCTGAATAGTTAAAGCTTTGAAAACATATAATTATATAATAAATAACTGAAGTTGCAATACAAAGTGTAGCAACACAACTTCCACTCATGTTATCCCCTATAGCTTCATACCTTCTACCACATGTATTAATAGTGGGAGCTTAAAATTTTTGTGCTAAGAAATTGAATTTTCTTTGACTCTTCAGTAGGATTTCCCCACAATAAAATGTCCCACCCCTAAACTGAGAAGCCATTGACATTTAGACATCAATCCTACATTTACATAATAATGGCTGATAAAATTAATCAATTATGAAAAATTTCACGTATTACTGACAATAATTCTGGTCAGTAACAGCTTCTTTATTCATGGTGGAAAAATCTCAAGATAAAATGTAGATTATTTATTAAATTTAGTAATTCTCAACCAAAAAAATCTCTTTACACTACTAGACCAGGGTTGGCAGCGCGGTGCCCATGAAACATTTAGGGTGCCCGCCGTTCAAATTTCCAAATTTTTTAGACATTTGAACAATAAACGCTCGTACTTGTAATGAATAACTGTAGAAAAAACATTACAAATCACAATACCGTAAAAATCAAAAACTGAGTAGCCTGATCTCTCGACAGCATCGATCTCCCATTGCTTCTATGATAAGTATGATAGATGCATTAAAAGATAAATTGTTGCTCTGGAAATCGCATATTGAGAAAGAAGATAATTTATCACATTTCCCAAATTTAAAATTAGAAAATTATTGCAATGGAAATGCTACCACCTATTAGTTTGTCAAACATTTTGATTTCTTATTGGAAGAATTTAATACCAAGAATTTATGCTTGTGAATCTTTGTTTTCTAATATGAAATGCTCCCCACTGACACTTACTTTGAAACATGCCTGAGAACTGGGAATTCAACTTATGTGCCACATTACAATGAGTTGGCCACAGATTTGAAATGTCAAATATTGCATTATCAATTTTAAGATTATTTTGTTTAAATTAAAATTTGAATTTATGTACTAAAAATTCATGTTGCATTAATATTTTCATGTTTAAATATTAACCCCCCCTCCTCTTCACCCAGTGGTGCCCACCGAACTCTCACATTTCTGAAATATGCCCTCCTAGTTAAAAAGGTTGCCGACCCCTGTACTGGACTGTTGATTAGCACTGAAACAAATGACTTAAGAAATTAATAAATTTTATCCTTCTCAAATAACACAAATTTCTAATGTATAAGTTTGGCAGGAGAAAAATTAGAGAACATTGAAATATGGCTACAATGATGAATTTTATTCATCTTTTTTTTGCTTGTACAATAATTGAGATTGCTTCTTTGAAGAATTAAAGATGTAGAAATTTATTACACAGCTACTTTTTCTCATATGATGATGATATACTGTTTATTTCTCACTTCAATATGAATAGCATGATTTCTTATCTAATATTCTAAGGTAACAGAATAACTTGAAATTTGTTATATTTTATGGTAAAAGTTTAAAGCATCAAATTTTTAAAATAATACAGATTAGTTATCACATCATTCTATAATAAATATCTTACTTTGAAACACATTCCTATGGTTTCTTAAGAATGTCTGAAATCCCCCACATTGTTTTTTCATGCATTTCAGAATGGATGGATCTGTCCTTTTTATCATATCAACAAAATTTATTCTTCCTATAAAAATTTCAGTACACTTTATGTAGAATTTTACAGTAAACATTCTGATGAACATAACAATAATCATCACTGTAATTTTAATAAACAAGATTGTACATTAGGGTATAAACAATTTGTATACTCATTTTTGTTATACATCCTAAACAAATCCTCTCATTAACACCAAAAACTGTTAAAAGTATTACAGCTATTATACTTAAATTTAAATGTGATCAAAGCAGAAGGTTTATATATATATATATCAAACAAAGAGAATTATAGCAAAGTTACTTGCTCAATCAGACTAGAGAAATTTTAGCATATTAAATATATATAGAATTATTGTATACTATAATATTTTACAACAATTCAAAAGATAATTTTTAATAAAGAAATTTAAAACATATTAAAGGAACAAATATAAAAAGTAAGATTAAAATTACATTAAGAAAGATTAAATATATTTAGAAAAATTAAATGTATACGAGAAAATCCAAATAAAAAATCTGTGTGAAGGGTATATGTGAAGCAACTCTCTATTTTCTCATTCAGGAAAGTTTAGGAGAATTTTAGAGCCTGACACACTGCAACTGCTCCACTGGCAAAGGTCTTATTGCTGATAACAATAAGCAACCACAGACTCTAAATTCAAGTTAATCATTTAAATCCTTTCATCATATGTAAAAGCATATTGTCATAGTTCATTCTACACACACTGTACATTTAAAGTTATATCAGCAACCAACGAAGCATTAATATAATGTTAGCAGCTTATGGAGCTGAACTTTTGAACAGCTTATTAATCGTTAAATTATTTTAAGAATTCTTGTATTATCAAGCAGCTCTCTAGTATGTTTGAAGATAAGTCCTCATCAACACTTCCCTATCTTAGATCTCAGCTCATATCTTTTAAAGTTCTTTGTTTCCTGTCAAAAATCCCCTGTATTTTTTTTCATTTGTATTATAGATTTCTTAGGTTAAACTGATTATGTTATGCTTACAAGTTAACAAGAAATAAAGTAATTACACAAAATAACATTTTCAAATTTTTAATAAATCTCCACAAAAATCAATATTTAATTCCAAGAAGGAATTTTATTTCAATAATACCCTAGCAAGGAAATGGAAAATATTTTAAAATATGTTTAAACTAAAGCTAATTTTTTTTTTGCCATAGTTAACAATTACATACAAGCAGAAACAATTTTTTTAAAAAGAATAAACAAAGTTGTATTATTGCATTAACTCATACCAACTTAAATCAATTTTAATCGAACTACAAATGATAAGCAATAAGAAAGCATAAATAATAGAGGGAACACATACATAAATTATAAGTATAATACTGCATTAAAACATATGTACCTGTTTAAAAGATTCAATATAGCAAAAATTTTTTATGAAAAATTGATAACTAATATATGATCCATTCACAAGCCAAATTAGTTAAGTCCCCTTTTTGAAATTTTAGTGTCAAAGCACTTGACTGACACCTAACTTTTTACATTCATAATAAATTTCCCAAGTAATGATTAACACCACTCAATGACAAAATTTTTTTTGGTGTTGAATAATAAGCAATTTTTTCAGAAGCCAATCAAATTAAGTCCATACTCTAATGCAAACCGTTTCAATAATGCAATTCAAATGCAGAAGCAAGTACTTGATAATGTTAAATCGTTTAGTGTTGTTTCCTCACAAAAAATAAAATAAATGAGTCAGTTTCAGTCTAACTGCTGCAGAAGTACTTGTGAATTATTAAACAATTATTTCCAATTTTCTGTAGTAAAAAAATAATTTGAAGACTGAATGGATGTTATTAAATTTTTTTACTTGCCTAATTGGTAAAAATTCCCTTAGTCATGCAAAAAATCTAATAATAATAACAATTTCTCCAAGGATATTTTATCTTAAAGATTGTATATGTCGTCAGATAACAGCTACATTTGCAATAATACATTCTACAATTTTTATTTGAACTTACATTTTCAGAGGAATTTTAAAAACAATGCACATTATTTTATCACTTTTCCCGCTTTTTGTTTTATGGACTTATCCACTTGGCAAGGTGAGTAGCTCATACACTATCTGGTCAAAAGTATCCAGATGCCCAGTGGTACGGACTCTGAGAGTCCTGGGGCATATATTAATATGATGTTGGTCATTCTTTTCCATCGATGACAGCCTGCACATGTCTAGGGAGACTTTCCACCAGTTATTAATAGGTGTCCATAGGAATTGACTTCTAGGCGTCCATCACAGGTGAAGTGAGTGCTGGCAGTGAGGATGGTCGATTTGGCTGGCTACATAATCTGCATTCTAATTCCTCCCAAAGGTGTTGCAATGGGTTTTAGATCGGGGCTCTGAGAAGGCCAGTCCAGTTTTTCAACACCCATTTTGTCAAACCATGACTGCACGAAGTCTCGATGTGTGAATGGAGCAGTTATTCCTGCAGGAAGAGAATGGGCCTTCCCCGAAATATTGCCATAGAGTTGGGACAGCAAGCATTGTCAGAATATCTACAATACATCTGAGTTCATGTTTCTAACCCACAGGCACTAAGGAACCCAGGCCAAAACCATGAAAAACACACCGACACCATGATGCTGCCACTACCAACTGAACAGTCGGCACAATGAAGTCACGTAAGAAGCACTCGCCAGGCGATCTACCAAACCCAGATGCGTCCATTGGACTGCCAAGATTGTAAGTGAGATTTATCACACCAAAGAACTTTTTCCCATGTGTCCACAGTCCATGACGGTGAGCGTTGCACCCTGCAATCGACGCTTCGCATTCTGGGGAGTGATGTTTGGCTTGTGGAGCGGCTGAATGACCATGGAATCCCAGGTTTTTGACTCTTGACGAACAGTCATGCTGCTAGCACTAATTGCCTGATGAAACTTTGGAACTCCTGAGTGATTTCAATCAACGAGGACTAAAGATTTTGCTTCACTACCCTTTTCCGAGTTCTACGGCTGCGTTCACTAATTTTTTTCAGCCTGCCACTTCGTTTTTCTGCAGTTTCACTGCCTTGACATTTCCACTTCATAATTACATCACTCACAGTGGATTTTGGCTTCTGTAGAATGTCCGAAATTTCATGAACTGATTTCTCACAAAGGTGGCATCTCACAATCAAAATCACTGAGCTCCTTGGACTTACTCATTGTCTCACAAATGTATAAATATGGCCTTACAAACCAACACTTTTATAGCTTTCGGGGTTATGATTCAAATTACATCACCTGCCAGATCTACTTTTTTAGGGGGATGTCCGGATACTTTTGGCCAGATAGTGTATAACTGTCTAAAAAAAATGACAAAGAAAAATAAACAAAAAATACAAGATATTTACCTCCTGAATTCCACAAAACTGTTTCTGAACCTCTTTGTAAAGAAATATAATTTTCTGTTTCAAGCAGCATTTTAGCAACTATCAATACTGTGTCATCCAAAAACTTTCTATCCAATTGTGAACAGTTCTGAACCACTTCTACCCCCGCTCCCCGTGGTTTGAAATCATGATCCAATTTGTTTTATTAGTTTCAGGAATGGTTTCTTGCTTCTCTGAATCAGATTCCTTAGATTCCTCATCACATAATGGAGATACCAGTATCAGTTTTTTCTAGAATGGGTTTCTTAATAAATCCCTGCGTTGTACATCAATATCTTTTCATCCTCATTCCTTGTAATTACGAGAAGTACAAACGAAGCAAGTCTAAAGATGTAAGTTCAAAATTATACTTTAGTATAAAAAAACATAATGAAACCCAAGCATATAGAAACAAGCACATTTTCACCAGAACATATTTACTTGCAGTGAGATATTCAGCTCCTTTTCCTCTGAACTATAAAAATTATTATTATGGCAATTACAAATGAAGCATAAAGTTAAAATAATTTTCTTTATGGTGCTTAAAAAATACCAAAATTTTAAATGGCTCATAAAATTGGTTTCATAACTCCTTGAGTCAAAATAACTTTTCAAGGGACTTTTCTCTGCAATCTACAATTTAAAAATCTTTTCTTTTAATCAGTACGGCTTAAGGATTTTAAAAAACCAAAGAATTTAGAAATATATGTAACATTAAAAAAATTCTAGACAGACGAATATATTAGAGATAGTAACCATTGTAATTTAAATTGAGAAGTAAAATGTAGGTAATATGTAAAAAAAAAAATTTTTAAAATAAATAATTCAAGAATTGATAATGATGATATGATGAAAATAATTATATTAAATAATAATAACAACAACACAAACCCGTTTTGTAGATGGAATTCTCAGTTTAGCCTCTTGAACTATGAAGCCCATAGACTCACAAAGAAGGTGAATAAATGACAGGTATGACTGGTAGCGAGTTTTTCCTTGTAGCAATGCTCATATTTACCATTAAATGTATAAGCACAACATGGCAACAGAATACTCTCATATGTAACTGGATCTTACAATATAAAAAAAAAAAATACTTTAATAACACAAATTAGATACTGAATTACTGGGTTGTAACAAGAAAGTTTTAAAGACCTTGCAGCAATAACTGGTATCCACGGGGTAAGCTCATCTGAATGATTGCCAATTATCCATCATAATTGTGGAAAAATATGATAGTCAGTGGCTCAACAGCTTTTTCATAACATATATATATTATTAACATTAATAAAATAAGATCACAAAGTATTAGACCTATTTCTAAAACAAATTACTTCCAATGCAATGGAATGAAATGTTTTTGTTCTAATACCTGTATTTCGAATGTGAATTTATGAATTACATACAAAAAAAGATGAACATTATGAGACTAAAATAAGTGAACATGCGTTTTAAATGCAGTATCATATTAAATTGATATGATCAAGGAGCAGCAAACAGTAGTACTTATCTGTACTATTTGTCCCTTTCTAGCTAAATTTTTTTCAGCACTATTATTTGATGTGTCAGTTATACAATATACACCAATATAGTATCAGTGTATAACGAATTGTGATTTTCCCTCATATCTAAACAGATTACATACATTACAGGTAACGGATGAAGGATGAAACTGATAAAAGTAGGAATTGACAAATATAACAGTCATAAATTATTCAATTTTTAAATATTATGTAACACTTAAAACTACAATTTTTTTGTGATCAGAAATGAACACAACATTTGAAACTATAAATAGAATTCAGCAAAAAAGAAAAAGTTGAAAATGCATTCAAAATTCTCTTACAAAGTAAATACATTTTTTAAACCCCCTAAAAAATTAAAAATAAAGTTTTATGTGAGCAGAATAATTATAAAAAAAATAAATAGAAACATGGATAATTTTAATAAGATGATACTTACAATCAAAGTTGTATGGTCTTCATATAAATCCCATATTTTTCTTTTTCTGACATCAACTCCAATTCCAACATGCTATAAAATAAACAACTATGTGATCTCAGATATATTTCTCATACTGGTCAAAAATAGAAAGATTTCAACAGAATTACTGTCGAAGGGTAAAAAGGTGCTTTAGCCCACTGCTGGCGATTGTTGCTTGGCAAAGCATTACAGTAATGACTGTCATCCTGGAAAGCCAGCTCAGGCAGAGTCCAATAACTCTTTATAATATTTTAGAGAGATTTAAAGTGAAACGTCTAAGTGTACAAAGACCGAAATTGAAAAATTTAATATGGCCTTTTTATGTCATACATTAAAGAAATAAATAACAACATCAGCACTAATATTACCAGTAGATGCACATATCTAGGCTTTTGGAAATATTAGATACAAGAGATATTCGGAAGCACTTTTATGTCAGTGGCATAAGATTTAATATTTAATTAATTGATTGAATTTCTTGTCAGTTGAAACAACATAAATGTGATTATTTTAGATAGATTAATAAAATATAAGATTTTAAAAATTTGGAGATTTATTCATATAGATGTTAATCTGCTAATTCTTAACATGTCCATTATTTTTAATACTCTAAGATAAACTGTTTTAATAATGTAATACCAATAATACATAAGAGTGGGTAAGAATGCTACAATACAAACCAAAGTCACGATTTTAAAAGGAAAAAATATCTGGTACTACAATGCACTTTTTTAAAAACCTAACTGCATTTTTTTTAGTCAGCAATCTTACTATTAACAGCTGAAGGTAAACAAACGTATGTTTGTTAGTGAGCAGACACGGGGACGGGCTAATCTCGCGAACCGAGCATAGCAGGATATAGCGACTGGTACCGATGGGCGCGGACGGACGAAACGCATGCACTGATACCATCCTCAACTTTCAAAACTTTAAACTTTTTTAATTATTAAATTAAAACCGCCGAACTCAAAAGCAGCGGACCACAGAAACAGCTGTCATTTCGGATGGGCCAGCTCCTTTCCGTTTCGCAAATTTCCACTATTTTCATGCATGCAAAATTAAACTTTTCGGCCCACCAATCGACAAATTTTTTATTTCCATGTGTTCTACAACTCTTCATCTTTAAGGATATGCACATTTTTAAAAGTTAAAAAAGTTTTCACTGCAAACGAAGCCTTTTCCCCAAAGGACATTTCCGAATTTCACGAAATCGACAATTTTGATGGACAAATATTTCGGTTTCCTGCACCTATTAATGTCAATTTTACGATTTATCGGCATTTTCTAGATGTTCAGCGTCCAAAATATACCAAATACATTTAATAAAAAAAATGTTATCATTCTAAGAAAGCGTACTTACAAACTCACTTTGAAATTTCCCGCGCTGTCGCCATTGTATCTTATTGTAACTTGAATGCTGTGTTTCGACTTATTATTTTACTCACTAATAATTTCACTAATAATAATAACTTTCTAATTAATGAGAAAGTGATGAGGATTCTTCCACCACAAATTTTGAATTCATCAGAAGTGTCTTTCTACTTTTCTTAAGTACTTTTCTCCCCACGGATTTAATATTTACATTCGGCCATGTTGCCAAAAGGAAAAATAATTAGTTGAGAACGAGTCAATTAATAATTGAAATCCAGAAATAATTTTAAAGTACGAGAAATAAATTTTGTTTTAGGAAATGAGAAATTAAAAAGTTTTAGAATTTTTTCTAATTGAATGATTTTCTTTTTTGTTTAAAAAGCAAAATTTGAAAGAATTATTTCAAAAGCCAAAAACAGAAATTTGAGAAAGATAATTTTAAATAATTATTTCGTGTTTTGAAAATTCTAATATTTTAAAAAGTGATTAAACAGATTTTAATCTTTAAGAAATGAAACCATTTCATTTTAAATCGAAAAAGGCAACACATCGGGTTGCCACTCAGCTAGTATTTTATTAATTGCTTACCAGCAAATGCTTGGTATTCATTTCAAAGGGAAGAATGGATTACAGGCAAACTGCTATGGAAAATGGGACTTTATCATCTAAGAATTTCTCTGAATAACTAGAAGGAAGAAAAGTGAATTTTGAAATCTGGGTAGGTGAGAATAAAAACTCACAAATGATTGTAACGATTTTATGGTACTGAATTAAAATACACTAAAACAGAAATTACTACATAGTTTAACGTTAAGCATAACAACAGCATCAAAATATTCCAAAATATGAAATTCTATGAACTACTAGTTTATCTACTGATTTTTACATGAATCTACTGATTTTTACATGAATAATAAAATTTATACAAAAAGAAAAGGTTTTATTAATTATAATTATTTAATTAATAATTGCACTCAAAACAACTCTTAATGTAACTCATCTCTTTAACATTTTAATACCTCATTTGTTACTTTTTGGAATGAAAGCAGACATACAAATGTAAGAGAAACAAACTGTTTTGTTTTAATTGCAATGCAGTTACTCCCCGTTTTGTACAGACACATTTTATTCCTGATGTTTAACTTACTGAATCCTCTTAATTTTCATCCTAACAACTTAGAAGTACATAAATAAAAGCACTAAAACTGATAAAAATTTGACAGAGAGCTATAAAAAATAAATAAATAACAGTTTAAAATTTTAATATTTAAGGAATTTTTGGCATTATTATTCAGCAGCAACCCCTTTACTGTCTCATACTGTAAACATTAAAGTTTGAATGCTCTTTCTCTTTATTTAAATCTTAGCAGTTTGTATCAACATTTCCAGTTTACAATAATTCAGTTTAAATTATGCTATTTAAAAGTAATTATTAAGACATAATATCACTTTATATATAATTATGACTTATAAAATATTTCAAAACTAAAACCTTTCAAATGTCTAATGCATTTTTAAAAAAACCCAGAAATTTTTGATTTAGTAAACATAGAATTTTAGAACTGGGCCTTTTTTCCCAAAATTTATACTCAAGTTAGTCGTATATTTAGTTTCTAATGAAAAACTACTGTTATGTTCCAACCATTTAAAACAAAAGAGGCATATTTACTCTATGTATTTATTTGTTAAGTAAAAATTACATGGGATAATTATAGGCAGTGGCATAGTGAGCATAACTGATGCCCGGGGCACGATACCTTTTTGGCACCCCCCCCCCCATGGTCTTGGGGACCAAATGGTCCAATGGTCTCAGGGACCACTTGGTGCCCCTCTGCGAGTGGCACCCAGGGCATGATAGACCCCCCTTGCCCTCCCCTCACTACGCCATTGATCATAGGCTTGAAAAGCATGAAATAAATTTTCGCAACATTTAAGTATAAATATAATGGATATGACATGTTAAGTATACATCTCAAGGATAAGAACATTTTACAGAAAGCAATATATTTCTAATTTATGGTGCACCATGAAATCAGAGAAATGAGCTAAGTCCAAACCCAGCACCAACTTAGTTGTTTCAAGCCTAAGGCATTTCAGATAGAAGTAACAGTTTTTAGTTAACAGAACAGACTTAAAAATTCAAAATGCATGCATATAGGAACCATTTTGTGAAAAGTATTACTTAACTGTTTTATAAGAATTTTGTGAATAATGACTTAAAAATACTTTTTTGTTTAACTTTTAGTACACAGACAGCAAGAAACTGGACTTCAAGCACAGGCAGGCTCAGGTTCACTCAAACATAATCATTTGTGCTCAAGTAGGCTGGTTATAGTGATTTCTATGTTCAGACCTAATAAACCAAGCCTGAACTCACTTTTACCAGAAATAGTACATGGGATTTCATGCAAAATAAAATAAATTACACATTCATATAGTATTCTGCATTAATACTTTAAGTCAGGAGTGTCCAACCTTTTAGCTTCCTTGGGCCACACAAAAATATACCTAACATTAAAAATAGCTAATGAGCAAAAAAATATAGTTAACATATTTCATTATAAATTTTATTTATAATTATAAAGATAACTATAGGAGTCATACTAATGCATCAATATCTGGGTCACTTGAAATGGTTGCAATTCTCAGGGAGTTCTCAAGATGTTCATCCAATATTTTGGCTCTTAGTGTGCTTCACTCTTGAAAATAGTTGTTCACAGATGTATGTGCTCTGTGGCGTAGCGAGCATAACTGGCGCCCGGGGCACAATACCTTTTTGGCGCCCCCATGGTCTTGGGGACCATTTGGCGCCCCTCTGCGAGTAGGGCATGATAGATCCCTTGCCCCCATCTCGCTACGCCTCTGCAGAGTATGACGATATCGTATATTTTACAGATATAAGGTGGCTCAGTCGAAGGCAAATGTTAAAAGAACTTTAAAGCCTACTTGACGAAATCAAATTGTTTATGACATTGAAAGAAAAAAATTCTGCGCCAGAACTTTATGATGACAACTGGCTTTAGTGTAGCTTACAGATTTAGTGTAGCTTACAGATTTAGTATTTTTGATAGATGTGACTGCCCATTTAAATGACTTGAACACCCGTCTTCAGGGTAAAAACCAACTTATCAATACAATATTTGAAACCATGAACGTGTTCCAAATGAAATTGAAGTTATGGCAATCCCAAGTAAATATTAATATTTTTTTGCATTTCGAGACCCTGACCAAGCATAATTCTAAAAATGGTAAAAATATGCATCCCTACTTTCTGATTTAGTAAAAGAATTTAAAAATTATTATCAGGACTTTTGGAAAAATAAATAATTCATTTGCATCTTTGCTATTCCATTTATAGTCGTTATAGATATTCTTCCAGCAAATTTTTAAATGGAATGCATAGAGTTGCAATCTGACATCCAACTTAAGGAGAAATTCAATCAAGTCTCTTTGTAGGACTTTTATAAATCGTATCTGCCGAGAGATAAATATCCCTCACTGCATAGTCATGCATTATTCATGTCGTCATTGTTTGGAAGCACATACAGGGGCGTAGCTACCGTGGAGCAGTTGGAGCGTATTGCTCCAGGCGCACGAATCATGGGGGCGCAAAATTTGAAAGACTGAAATAAAAATTTGTGAAAACATTTGTATAAAAAAATTCAATTTGTCAGATTTTCTATAAAATATACAAAAAAAATGAAATATTTTTAAGTAAATAAAACTATAAGCACCTAAATATATTAGCATGTACTTGACATCATAATTTTGATTTCAGAAAATTTTCATTACAAACACGTTAATAGTGAATTTAACACGTTATATACTTCTACTAAACCTATAAAAATGTATGACGATTGCTAAAAATGTTCAAAAGCACTACTATCGGCACTTACTATGCATATTATAAGTTGTGTTTTACTACAAAGAAGTTACATGTATCCAGTGAATTCCACTGGCGCAAATATAAACTATTTTATATCCGGTTCTACTAGTGTGAGGGATATCATAAGATCACTCTGTCCATTATGCTAGTGTGATTCTGCGTTTACCCGGGTAAATAACTCATCCGACTGAAATCAAAATTAGAATTCAAATATTTGCAATATCGCCCCAAAATTTACTGGAATCATCTGAGCAATTCCTTCAAGATTCAAGGTTTTTTGAAATAATTTCTTTTAAAAGTAATTTCTCGTTAAAAAAAGTCAGTTTATAAATATTTTTTTTTAAATTTCACGTGAATAGTATTACTAATCATTTCTAAAACTTTCTTTCATCTTAAATTATAAGAAAAATTAAGAACGGATCCATGTATATTTTGAATTTATTGAACAATTTTATAAACGCATTTGAAAACTGTTCATTGAGACAATCATACATTATACACTGTGCCCCGATGCCTGAACTACATCAATTAGTTTGAATTTTAAGAGGCAGTGTTTATGGAAAAAATGCAAGTAATTTGGTATGTCAAAACAAAATTGGAAAAATGATGGGTTTTATTTTTAAATTTAATTGTATTATCAGCATTTTATAGTGTAATCTTCATTTAGTGTTCATCCTAAATACTCATTTAAATGAATCTTGAGAGTTTTGTATTCCCGTTAGAACAAAAAAAACCCTTTTAAATTCAAATATATATATCAATCAAAGTTCATATTCATATATATATATATATATATACTGCTAAAAACAATTAGGGGAGCACATGGTTTCAAAGAAAGTACGCAAATACTTACACCGATAAGTAACTTAAAATAAATCATCCATAATTTAAAGCCTAGCAGGAAACAGAAGAAGAAAACTTCATATGCAAATCAAAGTTCATGACGTCAAAAAACAGAAAAAGAACATAAGGGCGGAAATCGGGATGTTGCAGAAACGTCTGTTTCACTGCCTTAACTGTGAAATTCGATTGCTCAGTTATTCTTTTTGAGAAAAGGTGACTTGAAAATGTCTCAACAACGAGATTTACCGGAATCCATGGCATGGCGTATTATAGGCAGACTTGAATCCGGGGAAACACAACGTAGTGTCGCGGACGCTGTTGGAGTCGCCAGAAATGTCGTTGCAAGGCTGTGGAATCGATTCCAAGAAACAGGGAATGTTAGACGTTGGCCACGCGCACTACAGCAACTGATGACCGGTATACACTGTTAACAGCTCGTCGAAACAGAACAGACAATGCTACTCAGCTGCAAAGACAGTTGCTCTTGGCAACAGGACGAAGGGTGTCCAGTCAAATAGTACGTAATAGGCTTCATCAGGGAGGTCTCTATGCACGTAGGCCAATGGTCTGCATTCCGTTGACCTCACGCCACCGTGCGGCCCGAAGAAGATGGGCTGCTGAACATCGAGATTGGGAGCAACATGATTGGAGCCAAGGGCTGTTTACAGACGAGTCCCGATTCAGTCTGGAGTGTTACACCCGTAATGTTTTGGTATGGAGGGAAAGGGGCACTCGAAATAAACCTACATTCGTTCGTGAAAGGTCACAATACAGACGAGCTGTTTTTATGGTATGGGGTGGAATCAGCATAGCTGGACATACGGAACTGCATATCATTCGGAATGGTACTTTGACGGCCCGAAGGTATGCAGACGAGATACTGAGACCTCATGTCATACCCTACGCTGCAGCCATTGGAGATTTCTTTGTTTTCCAGCTTGATAATGCCAGACCGCATACATCTCGTCTTGTGGAGAACACGCTTGAAGCTGAAACAATACAGCGTATGGAATGGCCAGCGTGTTCTCCTGACCTGAATCCAATCGAGCATGTTTGGGACATGCTCGGATGACGCATTGCTGAGAGAGCAAGGACTCCTTTTACTCTCCGAGACTTGGAGATTGCATTTCTTGAGGAGTGGAACAGTATTTCCCAAAGTCTTATCGATAACATCATTGCATCCATGGAAAACAGGTGTGCAGCAGTCTTAGCTGTTCGAGGAAACCACACGCCATATTAAAAATCTTGCATCATTTCTAAACAATACTTTTTTTTATTGTTTGCATGTAACCAAATTGTTGGTATAAATCATCTTTTCATGTTTTTTCCATATTTTCAAAGAATTAAAGCTTAATTACAATTTTTTTACGTCTTTTTTCTGTATTGCGCATTGATACGCGTGTACTATCAATTTTATGCCAATACGTGGCTGTCTCGCACGGTTTTCTTAACTTCTTTGCTTGCTCCCCTAATTTTTTTGAGCAGTATATATATATATATATATATATATATATATATATTATTTAATTTATCAATAATTTTTTGAAAGTCTGTCTAAATTTTACTTTTATACTTCGAGCCGGACCCATCGTACTCTGCGACTAGAGTCTGGTAAAAACTTCTGATCAGCCGCGCTTTGAATTTTTGCCCGGTGTACGACACTACTAGGTTTTCTCACCCCGCATTTACAGAGGCGTGAAAGCGGAGAGTCGAATGGCGGGGGAGAGTGAAAGATGAATGTGTAAACGGAGTCCTCGCTGATAACCCCGCTATTCTCCTCCCCAATCGTGGCGCTCGCTTCGGGATCAGTTTTTCTGGCCCGAATCAAAGGGATGAGAACCACTTCTCCCCCACATTTGGGGGGGGGGGGGGGTTGAAAGGGAGAATGGTGACCGGATCGCTTATCGTAAAGGGACGAATGGCGATGGGGAGGTGAGGTCAAATGGAAGAATGGCGTCGGGAAGTTGTGATGGGAAGTCTTGTTGACAGCAAGAGGCGGGAATGTGAGAACGGTCATTCGCGTCGATGCAGGAGCGTGATTAATGTCTCACGAATGTCTTCCGGGGGACGAGGGGTGGATCGTTCGCGCCTGTGTAAATACGGCATGAAACTTTACCAGTTGAGTGTCTTATCGGGAAAAGGGAGATGGTCGAAGCATCTTCACATCTATGGCGAGAGTCATTACAATCCTTCAAATGTCATTCTAAACAGGCGGGGGTAGAACTCTTTAACGGTCAACTTACTGACTCCTCGTACTACAAGAGTCAAAAACATGCAGGGTCCGAACAGAGATTTTTTTTTTAGTAGCCTTAACATCGGTGTAGAGGCAACATCGGTACAGAGGCAAATATTCGAGATTTTTTGAAAGCAAGCTTAGTATTTAGCGCTTCATATTCCCTTTGTTTTACCTTGTGGAATGTAAGAATTTCAAGATGATTCTTGTGTTATACAAATTTTAAAACTTCTTGAGACTGTGGATTGTAATTTATTGTACTGTTAAAGTGACTTCATACAATGTATGACTATTACTTTATTAAATTACTTATCTACAGCGTGTTGTTGGATTCACCGAAGTATAATTTTAAAAGTAAGTGATTTGTTTATAAATTATGTCAATTGATGTTCCAACATAAAGAATAATAGGTACTACCTAATAGTTACGTATTATAGCTGAAAGTTTGCACAAACATTTTCAGAAGCAGCATGTTATAAAAATATAAATATGTATGTGAAAACCGCATGAGATAATTTTCAAGAAACAGCAGATGAAGAATGAAATTTCAATTATAAACAATTTTAGATGTAATTAAAAACTGCTTGCTAAGGACAAAACAGAAATACACAAAAAATATTCAAAAGGAGTGTTAAAAGAAACTCAAATCATTAGAACCATAAATCTTAGGATGCTTGAAATTTGCGTGGTGGTTGCTCTTATGCCCTAGGTGCTCGTTAAGAAATATTTTTTATTAATTATAATTTTAAGGGGGCTAATAGGGGCCTAATCCTCCCCCCTCCAAACACACACACATACTGTATCTCTAGAACCATGAGACCTAGGAAGCTGAAGTTTTGTATGGTGGTTTCTCTTAGGCCCTATATGCGCCGAAAGAATTTTTTTTAATACAAAATTTAAGGGGTTAAAAGGAGCTTAATCCCCCAAAAAACAACAACAAAAACCTACCTCTGGTACATGGTTTCGAAAACGTTAAAATTTTGTATGATGTTGCTCTTAGGCCCTAGATGCTCCCTAAGAGATATTTTTAAAAATTAAATCTTTAAGGGGTGGGGGTTGTTAGCACCAAGGGTTAAAGATAAAGTATATTTTATCCCTAATAGGTTTTCCCCAGGCTTGACATCCAGTCCAAAAGATATAAATGTATAGATAAAGTAACATTTGTTTAAATTAAATATGTTTTAATTGTAATATTAATTGTAATTGATAATTACCTTCATTTTCTGCTGTATACTAAGAGCTGTTCACTTACCTCAGCAAATGTTTTCATTTGGAGGAAGTTGAAGTTGTAGTATGACAGGCATGTGATGTCATTTGATAGTTTGTTAATTACTCATTGGTTCCCAGGTATGAGGTCATCAAATAGTGATTGAGTATTTGAAGTCAGGTACACCTCAACCCTGGGTTTTAATTTCTTTTTATCACATGGCATCACATGCACATATTTTTCAGTATATGCAGATTTGTGTTCACATAATGATTTAAAAGGCCAAGTTTGGTCAGTGAGCCAGCAAGCAAGCTGCAGTCAGCATCAAGATAGATGTGATTATTTGTTTGATATACTGCTGGTCAGTAGCTTTATTATCTTGCTTGAAGTTTTAAAATAAAGTTAGTTATCCAAGTTTTGTATGCCTGATAAATTTCTACTTAAAAGATCCACCAGTCAACAAAGTGGTAGCAGAGCGTGGTTGTTTGATAAAGTAGAAAATGGCTACTAGTGAAGGGACATTTAATTTCCCTAAGTTGAATAGGGATAATTATAAAGCCTGGAAATTCAACATTAGTATGTACTTGAGAAGTGTCAACTTGGGTGATTTTGTGGAGAGAAAGGAACCTGAGACTGTGACTGAAGAAGCAGCCAAAACTCAGAAGGCAGATACAGAAGCTAGGAAGCAGAAGGCCTTGTCATTAATATGCCTGAGTGTAGAAGAAGAGCTTAAGAATATTTTGTATGAAGTTGAAACTCCACAAGAAGCGTGGAAAGCCCTGAAAGCAATCTTTGAGCCCTGTAGTCGTGCAAGAACAGCAGCTTGCAGAAGAAAATTTATGAACATAAAGTTTGAGAGCTTAGATACGATGAATGGCTACATCAGTCGTGTGTTAGATGCAGCAAAGGACTTAAAATTATCTGGAATAGAAGTGCCAGATAGTGAAGTTGGATACCAAATTTTAGAAAATCTACCTGAAACGTATGATCATCTAAAAATGCAGCTATATCAATTAGAAGATAAGGATTTTACAACTGAAGTAATAAGAAAATCTCTACTGGCTGAATTCGATAGAGTGCAATACAAGAACTCATCTCAAGAAAATGCAAGTTCAAAAGCCCTGGTCTCGTATGGAAAGGAACACATCCAGCATCAACAGAAAAAGAAATGGAATAGGAGAAAAACTAGAAGTTGCTATAGGTGTGGACGGACTGATCATCTTATTAAAGATTGCAGGTTGCCACCCCAAGAGTTCCGAAAACCAGATACAAAAAAGGACAATCATAATGCTATGTACGCAGCGGCCCTTATTAGTGAATCAACAGATGCTGAATTTGTACTCGACTCTGCGGCGACAGATCACTTTTGCAACGATAGAACTCTTTTTGATAATTTTCAAGTGTGTAAGAGCCAGGCCGCCATTGCTGAAGGAACTACAGACATCCATGGGAAAGGAACAGTAAACATGTCTATCCAGCAAGGTAACATTAGAGAAACAATTTCTTTGTATAATGTGTATTTTGCTCCAGGGATGGTGAAGAACTTAGTGTCGGTAAGATGCCTTGCTCTTGATAATTATAATGTAAAATTTCTTAAAGATCATGCTATTATTAACAAATTTAATAATATATATTTAAAAGTTCCGTTAAAAGATAAATTTTATGTTATTTCGGGAACATCAGTTGTAAAAGAACCTGATGAGGCTCATTTAGTAAACAAAAATTTAGCCTTATGGCATTGTAGGTTTGGTCATCTTAACAGTAAAGCATTAGTTCAATTTTCAAAATCAAATAATGTGTTTGGACTTGACGGACTATCAGGAAATTTAGATGTTTGTGAAATTTGTAATTTTTCAAAAAGTAAACGCGAGTCATTTCCTGAGTCTAAAGATATCCATACAAGTGGAATTCTACAGCTTTTATATTTAGATGTATGGGGACCAGCCCCTGTGCAGTCATTGGGAGGAGCCAGGTTTTTCTTATCTATAACTGACGATTATTCTAGATATTCTTTTATATATATTTTAAAACACAAAAATCAAGTTTTTAATTATTTTAAAGAATTTAAAAGTCAAGTCGAAAAAGAGACGGGGAAAAGAATAAAATGTATCCGAACTGATAATGGAGGCGAATTCTCTGCTGAGTATTTTGAAAAATTTCTTAGAGAACATGGTATAAAGCATCAATATACAAATGTTTATTCGCCTGAAATGAATGGGGTTGCTGAGAGGTATAACCGGACATTGATGGAAGGTGTGAGGTCCCTCTTACTTCAAGCTAAACTACCAAAAAGTCTTTGGGCAGAATTGGTTTGTACTCAAAATTACCTTAGAAATAGATTTCCCCATTAGAAATTAAAAGGAAAAGCTCCATTAAACGTGTGGAGGGGGAAAGGTTTTTCTGTAAAACATTTAAGGGTAATTGGGAGCTCTGCATATGTTCATTTACCTAGTAGGTATAGAAATAAGCTTGAAGGTAAATCAAGAAAGGGGGTAATTGTAGGATACGCTTTTAAAACATTAGGTTATAGAGTATGGTACCCTGGAACAGACCAAGTGACTGAAAGTAAACATGTTAAAATTTGTGAAAATATTTTTTATAGTGAACCTAAAATTGAAAAACAAGATTGTAATTTTAAGGTTAATCCTTTGCCAGAAGATGGTTTTGAGGCAACTCAACCAGATATCTCTAAGTGGGTAAGGGTTGAGAAAAAGAGACAGACGGGGAAGACTGCAGGTCAGACTGACGTGTATTATTACCCAGAAAAGGGAATAAGATTAAGAAGTAATAATGATGCAATTAAATATTGCAAACAAAAAGGAATCCCTTATAATGTAGAAGACTTTAATTTCTCGCCCAGTGTAGAAACACCTAAAAATGGTGATGAGGAGGGAAATAGCTCAGAAACAGAGTCTGATGCAGAAGCACATTGTGCTGAAGTTAAAATTCCCAATACATATCAGGAATCCCAAAATTTGCCTGAAAAGGATAAATGGCAGACAGCTATGATAGAGGAAATCAATACCCTAAAAGAGAGAGAGGTATACGAAATTGTACCTAGGCCTGAAAAAGCTAAAGTATTGGGATGTAAGTGGGTATATACAACAAAGAAAGATGCCGAAGGCAGAGTAAAAAGATTTAAAGCAAGACTAGTTGCACAAGGGTTCCGTCAGACCGAGGGAATAAATTATTTTGATACTTTTTCCCCAGTTGTATCCTTTTCCCTAGTAAGGTTTTTCTTTACCATATTGGTTGTCTTGAAAGGTTGGGTAAACCAACATTTGGACATTAAAAGTGCATATCTATATGCTCAGTTAAAAGAAAATATTTACATGGTACAACCAGCAGGATTTTTGGTAAAAGGAAAAGAGAATTTTGTTCTAAAATTAAAAAAGGCTTTATATGGCCTTCGTCAGGCTGGACATGAATGGTTTCTAGAACTTGACAAAACTCTTTCAGAACTTGGTTTTACTAAAGTAAATGATTGTAATTGTGTTTATATATTAGGATTAGATGTAATTATTTTAGTGTATGTCGATGATTTAGCTGTGTTTTGTAAAAGTAATGATAAGTTGAAAAATGTAATAGTGTTAATCCAATCTAAATTTGAAGTAAAAATACTTGGAAAGATTACTCAATTTTTAGGAGTAGAATTTCAGGAGAGAAATGGAAAAGTGTATATACATCAGAAAAATTATATTGAAAAATTAATGAAGATATTTGATGTACCTAAAATTAAGTGTAAATTACCATTAACTCCAGGTATAGTACTTAACATAACTTCTGAGAAGGAGCAGGCTGAAAATGTGCCTTACCGAAAGCTAATTGGATGTTTGTTGTTCTTGGCTTCTAGAACTAGACCCGATATTCAGTATGCAGTAATTGCCCTCTCCCAATTTTCAAATAACCCCTCATGGTCACACTGGAAATATTTGTGTCAAGTCTTGCAATATGTGTTTAACACTAAAGACTTTGGAATCAATTTATCTAGAATACAAAATTCTGAGTTAGTAGTTTACACAGATGCTAGTTGGGCTTCTGACAGAATGGATAGGAAATCAATTAGTGGCCATGTTATTTTGATGGGAGGGGTTTCAATTGTTTGGAATTCAGCAAAACAAAAGTGCAATGCCCTATCAAGTATGGAGGCAGAATATATTGCCTTGTCAGATTCTATAAAAGAATTAATTTGGTTTTTAAGAATATTGTGTAATTTTCCATTTCTCGACCTAAATAAGAATAAACCTCGTGTATATTGTGATAATCAAAGTGCCATATGTTTTTCTGAAAATAATGTTGAAAACCAACGAACAAAATATATTGACACTAGATTTTATTTTGTTAAAGAAAATTTGGACAAATTTCAATTAGTACATGTATCAGGAAGACAGAATGTAGCGGACATTTTTACTAAAGCATTGTCTTCTGAAAAATTTGAGTTTTATAGTGAATGGCTATTTGGATAGGATGTTAACCACTGGGGAAAAGGGGGCATATGTTAGCACCAAGGGTTAAAGATAAAGTATATTTTATCCCTAATAGGTTTTCCCCAGGCTTGACATCCAGTCCAAAAGATATAAATGTATAGATAAAGTAACATTTGTTTAAATTAAATATGTTTTAATTGTAATATTAATTGTAATTGATAATTACCTTCATTTTCTGCTGTATACTAAGAGCTGTTCACTTACCTCAGCAAATGTTTTCATTTGGAGGAAGTTGAAGTTGTAGTATGACAGGCATGTGATGTCATTTGATAGTTTGTTAATTACTCATTGGTTCCCAGGTATGAGGTCATCAAATAGTGATTGAGTATTTGAAGTCAGGTACACCTCAACCCTGGGTTTTAATTTCTTTTTATCACATGGCATCACATGCACATATTTTTCAGTATATGCAGATTTGTGTTCACATAATGATTTAAAAGGCCAAGTTTGGTCAGTGAGCCAGCAAGCAAGCTGCAGTCAGCATCAAGATAGATGTGATTATTTGTTTGATATACTGCTGGTCAGTAGCTTTATTATCTTGTTTGAAGTTTTAAAATAAAGTTAGTTATCCAAGTTTTGTATGCCTGATAAATTTCTACTTAAAAGATCCACCAGTCAACAGGGGTCAAAGAGACTTAATCCCCAAAATAAAATACTGCCTGATTGATCACTGTATATCCGGCGAAAATTTTGCTACTTTATATTTGGGAGGGGTGTTTCTGATGAGATGTTGCAAGCAATATCTCTGCGGCTAGACAGTACGCTAATTAAAATTAAAAATGTATATAAACTGGAAAAGAAACCCAACACCAAATTTAGAGCAAATATTGCTCATCTAAATTGTTAACCCTGTTGGCTAAATTTGTACATATAAAAGCCAGATACCACTCACTGACTCATAACTGCATCTCTGGAACCATAAGTTCTAGGAAGTTGAAATTTTGTAGTGTGGTACCTCTTAGACCCTAGGTGCTCATTAAAAATGCCTCTTAAAAATTGAATCCAAATTGGGCGGGGTAAAGATTACGATGGGGCTGTGAATATGAGTGGTGCCTACTCAGGGTTATAAGCAACAATTAGAAAACGAAACCACGCTGCCAAATTTGTACAATGCTATTCTCATAATCTGAATTTAGTGATCAACGACAGTGTCACCAATGTACAGGAAGTCAGGCAATTTTATGAACAGCTAGAAAAAATTTGCATTATTTTTCAGTTCTGTTAGACGTTGGGCAGTATTTATGGAAATGAATCAAACCTACTTAGCAAAAACATTAGAAAGAATTTGTCCAACGCATGGGCTTGTGGCATCCCTGTGGTACAGCACGCTGGTTTTCGGTGCTGAGGGTGCTCGGATCGAATCACGATGTCGCTCCACGAAAATTGCCTCCATTTGTGTCGTCCCTTTATAGAGGGTAATGCTATCCGCCTACATGTTGTCCCCATAATAAAATGGATGGTAAACAGTGGCTTAGTATAGGCGAATGTTAGGCAACAAGTGCCTCCGATTTAAAAAAAAAAAAAAGTTTGCCCAACACGATGGTCTTCCTGTGTTCAGGCTCTTGATACACTACGTTCTCGTCATTTTGATATAATTAAAATATTGACATATTTATCATTGAGTGGAAAAAAAAATTATGATGAGCAACGTGAAGCTAAAAATTGGATTAATTATTTTGAACAATTTTCAACAATTATTTTGATAATTGTACAAAGTAAAATACTTGAACCTATTAATACAGTCTTGAAAATACTGCATAGTACTTATGAAGATATATAGAGAAATCCGTTGAGATGCTTTCATCACTCCTAACCCATTCCAGAACTTAGGAATAATTAGGAGTTTGTTAAAAACGATGCCCTTGAGTTATCAGCTCTATGGAATATTGAACCCTGTTTTCCCCAAAAAAGATTGCATCGTGTGAAAAAATTATTTGATGAATTTCAAGTAGATGAATGCATTCAAAACAGTGAACAATGTTTCAAATTCTAGGTGTTTTATAAAGTAGTGGATTTAATAATTAATCCCAACGGATTTAAATCTAATAATAACTATTAGATTTAAATCCATTCGACAATTGTGTACACTTTTTAAAAGTTTATCACGTGCATATCTCTTTGCATTACCTGATAAAAGTATCCTGGGAGGATCAGAATTGTTACAATTGGCATATCTTTCTGACATTTCACCTAGTTTGGGACCTCAACTGCTTCAATTTAAAATGTGCTTTTATATTCAATTAAAACAAATTACTTCTATACGCGAAGTCACTGAACTACTTTTAATTCCCACCGCAGCTCTAAGTATAGCTTCTCTGACATTATTACAGCATGCATGATTTTTTTAAACTTCACTGGTGACGACAGCGACATCAGAACGAAGTTTTTTCAAAGCTAAAATTAATTAAAACATATTTAAGAAGCATCATGTCATAACATCGTCTTAGCTCTTTGGCCACTATATCAATTGAAAGAACAATAGCTTGTCAACTTGACGATTGTCAACTTGGAGAAAGTGATTGACCGATTTGCAAGCGAGAAAACGAGTCGAAAGAAAGCGAGAAAACAATAATTTTGAAGTTTTTTTTTGTGTGTGTGGAAACTGAACATGCATAAGAACATTTTTGTCAATACAGTTTATAAAATATGTGGTTAATATTAGTAAGCACTCCGTACTTAAAGAATTATGTGTTTTATTATCATATTTATATTTATTAAATTAAATTTCTTATTGTTGAAATGTCTTGAATTTCAAATAAATTGTTATTAACTAAGGTTTTAAATCAATATCAGATTAGATAGAAAACAAATTTCGCCAGAACTCTTCAGAGAAACAGGAAGGGCGCCGTGATTTTACTTGCTCCAGGGCGATGAATATGTAGCTATGCCACTGGGGAGCACCTTTAGGGTGAGCTAGCATTGTTCCATATGAGGGAACAACATGAAAACATCCAAGCCTTAGTTGGATTCTGAATCCAAGCAAAATGTGTAGATGCTCACACAATACCATGTGGACGGCTTGTTTTGATTTATTAAATGGTTGTTTAATTTCCATTCCTTATTTTACCTTATAGATGTTTTCTTAGTAAAATATGTTTATTTTATCATTTCTTTACTTATTGTATAGAACTGTAAATACTTTTAACCATCAAATAAAGTACAAGCATTGTTTTGTCTCCCAACACCTTAAAGTCACAGAATGGTTACGGAAGCTATATTAAACAATCAATTTGAAAACGATATCTGTTGCCTACTTTCTTACTGGACATATACTATAATTCTAATAGATTACAATATGTTGATACCAATTCTTTAATTCATATATACATGTGAGTGTGCCTGTGTGTATAAAACTTTAAATATATATACAGTGGTACCTCGACTTATGAGTTTTTTGAGATACGAGCATTCTCTCAGAAGATTTTTTTGCTTTGAGTTACGAGCAAGTTTTAGATACCCCACTGCTAGGTTGTGCAGCGAATGCCATGTTGCATGCTCTTCAAACGAGAACACGAGAAGAATATAATATTTATAACCTTTATGAACAATTATTATATAATTGTATACATATTATTCTAAGACTACTAACCAGTCTTAAACTGAGAAATTAACACTCAAAAATTATCACCCAGGGCAGCTTGCTCTGCCTACACTTGAGTCGCCCTACAAAACAAAATAACATCTAACCTCTCGCAGAGAGATAGCTTCAATTCCCTCCCCCACACTGGAACTCCCCATGGGGCCTAGGAGATGGAATGACCTAGGTCCTAGGATTGCAAGCTCTCCCACTTTTACGGATACTGAGAAAACAGTCTTCAGATTCTGAGAAAGAGGAATCTGGACATTACAGCTACAGTGAACGATGCAACAATCGCCCAGCTTCCGTGTTCACTTGTTCACTTTTAAGAGGGTAACTCGTAATAAAAGCAAAAGTGAGGAAAGCATGGCGGAAAGGTAAAAAATCAATGAATAAGATTTGATTTTTCAGTTCAGCCTTTCTCCTCCTCTTCCATCAGCATCTTTAAGTCTAATGTGACGAATTAAAATAATTCTCAAAATTAAAATAGACGCAGCACATGGCTGGAATATGTCGCAACTGACCGACACGCCCCCCCCCCCTTTAACGTATAACAGGTGACAGCGAGCTGGAACGAAAGGAACACAAAGCGGTGGGAAAAACGTGACATCTTGGCGGAACAGAAATTCGCCACGGTGCTCCAGATTAATGACGCGACCACCATGAAATCACTAGAATTTTAACCTTGCCTGCCAGCAAATCGAAAAGTCTAGAATGACATCACGATTAGCAGAGCCAATAGGAGATGAGTTCTCTGGACGGAGCGAGAGAGTCCAAAATTAGACGCGGCGAGAAAAAGTTAGTTAGAGACCTGCTAAGCTGTGGTAGACTCCTCCGACCATCCAGGGTCGAAAGAACAAGGCTATACGCGGACTTGCGTAGTTGGCGGCTTATTTCTCACGAAAAGAATTTTTAGCTTCGGCTAGGAAGCTTGGGTACAGTTCAACGAGATCATCAAGGCCGGATCATCCTGATTCTATAAAGTGCCTCGCAGTCATCCGCCCTGCAGAGAGTGAAAATCGAGAGACTTGCTCTAATTTCAACGAACTATTCGATGATATTGAATTAGCGGAACTCCAGGTGGTAACTCCTCCTAACGGACTCAGTCGACATTTTAGAGGACTTTCATTAACTGCGTAACGGATCTTCAATCTCTAAATTTTCTCCTCCGAATTGAAATAAATTCGTCGATTATAATTTATTTGGCTGTGATTTTTTGTTGAGTCGATTGCTACCTCGATCAACGCGTTACACTAACTCCAAGGTAAATGTTGTACATTACACTTAATAAAACAAGTTTATTGCAGTACATTCTATTTTATTGTGTTTTTATACCATGTTCATATTTATAAGCATATTTTTCTTATTTAAAAACATTAACAAAAAATTGCGGTGTTTTGGGGAGTCCGGAATGGATTAATGGCATTTCCATTCATCTCAATAGGGAATATTGATTTGAGATACAAATAATTTATGTTACAAGCTCCGTCACAGAACGAATTAAACTCGTTAAGTCAAGGCATCACTGAATATATAACACTAGATTTATCATGCCAGATGGATAAACTATTTTTTATTTTATCACTACTGTGTCTTATAATAGAATAAAATATTAATGGAGAAGTTTGTATTTAACATTGTTATGAAATTATTGCATTTTAATTCGATTTCCTTTATGGTTATATATAATGTTAAGAATAACTAATTCATACACATTAATTAGGTATTCTTTATGAAAAAAAAACTTACCCCTTCAGAAGCCAGTATATCAACAAGTAATCCATTTCCACAACCCAAATCAACAAATGTTTGCTTTGATGACAGGTTTAAATCTATTCTCTCTTTTTCCCACATTGTCTGAAAATATATATATAAAAATGTTTTTAAATATATAAATTTAATGGTGCCCCCATTGAAAGCAACCAACAATTCTCACGGTTAAAGAGTGAATGTCTCCATCGATCATTGCCCCACATTGTCAAATAATATAAAGTTTAAATATTTAGGATTTTAAACGAATATATTAATATTAAATTTTACAGTTTTAAATATATGTGTAAAAGATATCAAAATATGGAGAAATGATCTTATTGCATTCTAAAAAATAAATAGAAATTAATTTTAAAAAATTCTCCATGCTAGATACAAGGCCACTGTGAACATACAAATCACTTGACAAGCAGCTATTTATACCTACCAATCTATTTGAAAATTAAAACAACAGAAATTTACTTGATGGTGCTACTCAAGACAGAGCATAAAATTGTGATATTTATAAATATAATTTTAAATTTAAAGTAAGAGGATGATTTTTTAGCCCAGAATATTGATTATCCAACTTCATTCAAACTATACAAACATGACTGAGAGATGCTTTTTAATAGAACTGCTAAAGATAAGAATAATTTAGACAATCCAAAGAAATAATGTTCACTTTATAGGTAACACTTTTACTTTTCCTTTGATTTTCCCTTTTCCAAGGCAATAATTTTGACATTTATAGTTCCGTCTAGCTTTTTTCAGTAATTACAAATTAATACAATGAAGTTGTCTACATAAAAGATTATGCAATACCCTATCTGAGCCAGTATAACATACTGTGATAAAAACCCAATATTGAAAATACAACAGATCTGAGCCAGTATAACATACTGTGATAAAAACCCAATATTGAAAATACAATAGAATGGTAAAAGGGGTGAAAAGTACTAGCAGTGAAACCAATTAAGGAAATCCATTTCTCATTAGACTTTTATTTGAAAATTCTCTTATCCTAACAAATTTTAGTTTTGCTTGGAGAGCTATGGTTATTTTTTGCTACACGAGGGCTACTTAGACTGGGACCTACAGCTTAAAGCCAATTTCGACCGGCCACAAACATCCATGCCTAGAGAAGGACTCGAATCCACTGACTCTGCAGATGAATGCCAGCACCCTAGCCATTCAACCATCATTTGGCTTATCCCAACAAGGAATACTCAATTCTAGTTTTTGAAGGAGAAAATTCCAATATTTTTGACTTTTAAACAAGTGTGATATTTTAAAATCTTTTCTATGAAATAGTTGATCTAAATGATCGCAAAGAAGCCTTAAAATATGCAAGAACAACTAAATTTTCAATCAAAGAGGATGTATAGTTACTCAGATGCAAGATGGTAAGTGACTACTATGTCATTAAAAATTATTCTGAGATATATTCTGGTCATATTAGTATATGAATATACATATAGATATATTAAAAGGTAGAAATCTCATTTTTTCAGTCTTAACATACACAATATCAGTAATATATATATAGATATAGATATAATAACAATACTTCATCAGTATTTTGAAACCCATATCCATGAAAAATTAATTTTGAATGTGCTACATCACAATTCTGCAATTGTTAAAAATAATCACCTACACACAATGTATAACTCTGAGCATGTATTTCAGCTGCAAAGTCTTCCTATATTTTTTTATACTATATTGAAATCATAAAAGGTAATTAAGATGTGGAAAGGCAATAGATTCAGCAGTCATTTGGCACAGCAAATGTGTTCAGTGCCTCTGTTCATTTCATATTATTCGATGGGGAGAACAATAATAAACCAAAGAAGCAATCAATAAAAATAGAGGGTTAGCTTCCTAATGAGCAAACAAAAAAATCAAAAGAGAGGGAGGGGAAGAGCATAGAACATTAAATGTGGTTTATTATAATTTAGCATGGCTGCAACATGAAGTGACCAGTCTAGCTACCATATAAATTTAACTGTTTTGTGGAAGAAACAGTTCAAAACTTATAATAACCTCCTCTCCTAACCACCATATTTCTTAGGATTTTCTGATCCTCATATTTAACATGGTCACACTCTTGCATAGATACAGTGACTTTGGGTTGGCAAATTGGTTTATTTCCTGAGTGCTAAAGTCATCTTTTTGTAGCATGAAGGCAAAACAGACTGAGACCTAGAGTTTAAAAATAACTCTGAATCACTAACTCCAGTATCAATGGTAGGACTCAAACCTGTAGAATCTGGTAGAATAGGCTAGCACTCAAGCTCTTTGGCCACCATTCAGCAAAGAGTAAATACTGCTTTACCCCAGAACACACAGAAATTTAACCAGGGTCCTAGCAAGTTAGGCTTCTGAGTAGCCTGTTGAACAAAGTAAAGTTTCTTCAACAGTTTTACTCAGAATGAAATTATAAAGCAGGATAAATAATGAATATATACATACCAGTTGAAATTGTTGAATAACAGTGGCTTACAAAAGTGATGACCATTCTCTTTTGAAGAGATCAAACACTAATGAGTCATTTCTGTCTATAGATTCTCAATTGACTTATGTATACATATTTTTAAAAGTGTGTGTTAAAAAATAGTTTTTAAAAAGGAATTCATGCATAATTTATTATAGGTATAGCCAATCAGATAGCCCAAATTTCATCTAAAAGCAGGCTACTGAAAATAACCCAATAATAATTATATGGGGAACTATCACTTGTGATAACCAATTCCCTAATACACTGATGAGGTGTTGTAAATTATTGTGAAAGCACCAGTCCAAAATACAATGTAGCATCCACTCTATGCATAACTATTAGGAGCAATTTTCAGTAAGATAATGCAACGGCTCATGCAGACTTTTCTTGAGACTGCATTCCAAGTATTGAGTTTCTTCCCCTCATATGTCTCTAGACCTTTCTTAAATAAAAAGTGTATGGGCAACATTTAATACTAAGTTATGTGTGACCAGCAGGTTGTTTAAACAAAATGAAGGAACATCTGCAAAACACTACGTCCTATTTTCCACAAGACAAATCTGAGAACTGCATGACTAGCCACCAGCATCAGTGCCAGAGGTAGCTTCACTTTGTATTAAAAGTTTCTCTCAGTGTTGCTTGTTTTTTCAAATAAACAATGTTCTACCTTTAAATGTTTAATAGTCATTTTTACATACTGCACATACTTAGTTTATGCAAGTTCTCCAAGAGAAATAATTCTTATTTCAGGGAGCTTCATTATTTTTGTCATTGTATATACGAGTGCACACACAAATACAATTATAAATATTATATATATAATAGCCGTTGTCTCTGTATAACACTTCTGGGCTGTACTCATCTTTCAATTGAAGCCCTTAGTAAACAAACAGCCGGTTAGGCTAAATTTCAATTTCAGATGTGGATCAGAATTTTTTCTTACCTAAAAACTAATATCTTTTCCATGAAATCAAGTTTGTTCAGCCTATTTTTCTATAAAACACTCAGAACTAAAAAAAATTGGATGCTTTTAGCTGTATATTTAACAGTTTTTAAAAATCTGTTTACTTTTGCGATGAATTCTGAAAGTAAACAAACTTGAATGTGATTGAATCAAGTAGCTCAAGTATTCATATCGCACAGTGAGCTGTAAAAAACTGGATGGCAGTCTACTACTCCAATCGCATAAAAAACTAAATAAATAAAAAATAATGAAAGGGTTTGCTTTCACAAGGTGTGGATTAAATGCAATATTGTTAGATAATTCGGGATATTTTTTAACTTTCATATACTTTTTCCATTATGACGTCATTATTAGTATTATGATGTCAAAATGACGGGTTACCTTCTAGTACTAAATACTAACTGAGGATTTTTAAAAAAACATTGTTTTTATAAAGCAATGAAGAAAAATTAATGTCTCTCTAAAGGAAATTGCAATTTTGAATTTTATGAGAGACATTTTGTAAAAAAAATTATAAAGAAAATTCAGTTACCATCAAGTATGCAGCTATAGAAATGTCTTCATAAACATATTTTAATGGATCAGAACATTCTGGCCACATCTGAAATAGAAGAAAAATACATCTCAATTAAAGTAATCACATGTACAATATACATTAGAATTGAAAAAACATTTCTGGGGGAGAAAATAGTTGGTAGACAGTGCTATGATCAACTTTTGCTACTCAAAGGCATATAAGACAAGGACCTACAGTTTAAAGCCGATTCAAAACTGCTACAAACACCTATGCCAACAGTAGGACTTTAACCCAGATGTTCTGAACTGAAAGCTAGTGTCCTAGCTATTTGGTCATTGCCTGGTCTGGGGAAGAAGAATTGCGGCATAATGTAATGCCTTTTACAGAGTACAAGGAAATCATAGTACAAATTTGTATAAAATAAAGTAATAAAATTTATACTTTCCATGATTAATTTACTATTTTCCAAAAGAGAATAGAAAATATGAAAGTAGTAATCTAAAATGAAGGCTAGAAGTTGAAACAGCAACAAAATTGTCAAAAACAATAAAATTACTGCTAGTTGCAAAAATGCCACAAAAAAAATCATGTTCTTCCTAAAATAAAAATGTAACTTTAAATGAACATGAAAGTCATATTAAAATTTAAGACTTAATTGAAACTGTTACCAGCATTTGCGCAAACTTCTTATTTCTTTCAACAAACTGCTTGTTTGAAAGTGGGACTAAATATTATTTAAAACAATATTGAAATGATGCTCAGATTCCACTTTAATAGGAATCAGGATCTGAGATATGAAGGAGCAATGGAAATTTCATCGAACCTTACTTTTAACCAAAATTTCATAATTTTGAAGGGAAAGGAAAAAGTTGAGCATACCCATGATCATAAAAGTAAATATACACTCAAACGTATTTTTGTGCGGTGTATAGGGACCACATAAAAAAAGCACAAAAAATTCTGAATCTTCACAAGCAGCTGCAAAAAATATTTTTTGCAACAAATTAATATAATAAATAAAACTATGCGGTGCATAGACATCACATAAAATAAGTATCACATACAAAATAACTCAAAATCTCACAATGTAGCTAAAAATTGCTTTATAAAAAAAAATATTAAAAAAATTAATATACACATGGGAACATTTTAAAATATTTAATCTACTTATTTTACACATATGTGCACTTGATTATGAAAGTGGTCTAAGTTATTGTGCCAGTGATTACGAAAGTGGTGTAATTTAAGAATCTGAAAAACAAAAACAAAAAAAAAGTCCATTTACTGGACATGTTCGATGGGCAATAGATCTGGAGAACAGGCAGGCCAGGGTAACAATGCAATCTGGTGGTCGGAGAGGAAATTTTCAACAATGCGTGCAACATGTGGTTGCACATTGCCCTGTTAAGCAGGCAAGCCCTGATGGTAAGGAAGGGGAACAGGCTGCAAAACCTCAGAGATATAGCACCAGCTGATAAGTGTACTGGTAATGCATACTAGAGGGCCACAGGAGTGGAATCCAATACCACCCCACACCATAACACCGGTACAGGACCAGTATGACAATACAAAACACAACAATTAAGCAGCCTCTCTCCACAGTGTCTCCAAACTCTAATCCGACCATTGTGGTGTTGCATGCAGAAGCGTGATTCATCTGAAAACCCAATGTCATGCCATTCAGTGCACCATTGCAAACGCAAGTGGTTTAAAGTCAAAGGTAAGCGAAGCAAAGGATACCTAGCAGACAGTCCACTGTGCTGCAAATGACGTTGTATTATTCGTGTGGACACCGATTGTTGTGCTATGGTTGCAGATGTGGCACTGTGCTCCATCAGTGCCATGTGCACAATATGCCTGTCTTCCCATGGGGTGGTGCGATGAAGTGGTTGCACTACCTCATGTCGGTCAGTTGTTCCCTCCTGCATCTACCAATTCCATATTAGCATGACTGTGACTTGGACATCCGACACGATCACCGATTTCTTGGAAGGATAATCCGCAATCTCTTTATGCAATGATTGTGCCTTCATCGAACTTCGAACAATGCTCGTGTTATGTAATTTATAATATCACTATTACTTACGGTTTCATCCTGTACATATGTAATGCGATAATGAATGCATTTGGACATTCAGGCAACCTTATGACATATTCATCTTTAAATTTCTTATTTTTTATTCATATTATATATTTTGATGGACATTTTTTTTTATATACTGCATAAAAAAAATGCACAAATAAAAGACGTATACAGAAAGTATACAGAAAGAGGTTCTGTATATTTGAGTGTATACAGAAAAGTCTGCATGCAATATTAATACAGAAAGCATTCTAAAATTATATATAAAATGAAGTATAACAGTGTCATCCTGTATGTATGTAATGCGATGATGAAATGTATTTGGGCATTCAGACAACCTTACGGCAAAATAATCTTCAAATTTCTTACTTTTTATTCCTATTATGTATTTTGGTGGATATATTTTTTCATATACCAGATAAAAAAAAATGCACAAAAAAAGACCACACAGGTAGGCATGTGTGTTCTTGAGAGTGAGAAACTTTTATTCAATTCATGAATATTTCATTTATTTTTAAAGGTGTTTCAAAATTGTTCAGTTTAGTACAGAAAGGCCTTTTTATACAAAGCAATAGATGTTACGGAATGTTTTATGGGTTCAAGAGGAACAAATGAAATAATGGTGATTTCTGAGGGTGCATGCATAGATACATTGACTGACTGATCTGAAATTTAAAACTTATGATATGAAATTGGGAAAAATATCAAAAGAAAGCAATCTTTTAAACAACCAATAGTAGTAAATTCTTAACCTGAAAGAATTCGTTATTAATGCATCAAATTTAATCACTCATACTAAGCAACATCTAATTTAGAAATATACATTAATAAAAAGTACATAAAATTATTTTGGAAAGATGAATATTAGAAATTTCTCAAACAGTAGCAAAGGTTTAACATAAAAAAAATGTGCAAAAAATTTGACGTTATAACAAATATGAAGTTTCTAGAAAGTACTATTCTTTGAAGATGAAATAAATTAAATGCCAGTTATCCCAATTAAGACAGATTGAGAATCATTCTCTTAGGAAATTAATTATAGCTGAAATAAATGTTTAAAGGCATTTTATTGCATATTGAATTTTTCAAAGAAATGAACATTTTAAAAAAAATCTAAATACTTTTATAAAACACTATCTTTTTAAAGCTATCTTAAATTTGTCAGTTGAAAACTAAAAGATATATTAAATTAACTGAAAGAAATTTATATCAGACATAACAACAGAGCTCCAACATAATTAAGTTTGATTTCCCTATACTGCATTGCCAAATGTTCTGATGTAATATGCATTCAAAGCAGTAGTAATTATATTATTGCTAGATATCCTGCAGTTTGCATTTTTGAATGCTGCATAAAAGACTTAAAAATAGCAACAATATGATTAATACAACAAAATGCTAGATGCCTAGCCACTTCACGTGTTTTAGCCCAAGGTTCAAAATTTTATAAATCTTTACACAGAATATTTTATATATTCATTCAACATGGTTGACAATATCAATCTGCAAGTACAGTAATGCTAATTATTGGCAGCACAGGTAGTTATAAAATTAAACTGAATTCTGCATGCAAGAGGCAAACTACTAAGAGGGTATAAATATCAAAGTATAATTTAAGTTTAATGCAGTTTGAAATTATTTATTTTACCTCTACATATTTTTTGCCATATTTTCCTTTTAAATCATTATACTTCACAGAGTAGTCCTTGGCTGATATTAGATTTAATGATGGCACCACAGTAGTTGTTGGTAAGCAGCAACACCACTTGACAACTTTTGGCAAAACAGATGACTTTAGCCAATCTTCTGAAGCTTGTACTGTTGAATTTAATTCAGAATTATTTCTGTATGTCTCAATAACAACACTAGAAGGAAAAAATCTAATAATAATACATGAAATAACATGAGAAAATGCTGACATAAACATATAAACAAACACACACACACACATATATATATATATATATATACAGTGGAACATCTATGTATCATTTTTAAAGGAATCTATTACATTAAATGATAAATGTCGGAAAACTATAGATTCGAAAACATACAAAGAAATATTATCATTGGGACTAGATGAAATAAATGACACATATCAGAAAACGGTAATTTGGGGAATGATCGATCGAGATTCCACTGTGTATATATATATATATATATATATATATACAACCTTTATCCAGAAAGTTGAGTGAATGTGTCTATAGTTACAATGGATTGTTGTCTTATATGAAACAGCTGTTACTGTCTTTCAAAGTAATCCCTGTAGGCAGTAATGCACATCTGGGAACGGCTGTATAAGTCTTGGAAACTCCTGGCATAGTCGTCTTTAGGTATGACCTTCACCTGGGTTGTAGCATTACATTGGATGTCCGAAATGTCTGAAAACCTGTGGCCCTTCAGGGCTGATTTCAATTTGGGGAACAAGAAATATTCCGGGGGAAGATAAGTCTGGGGAGTAGGATGAGTGATTCAGGGACACAACTTGCCAGTTCCAGAAAAGCAGTATGTGGCCGGGCATTGTCGAGAAGCAGGGTCCAGTTGCATTGCTCGGCACACTGGGGGCATACCCGATTGATCCATTGCAGTAGATGTTTCAGTATATCCACATACTTAGCGACGTTTAAAGTGGTACCCTCAGGGAGGAATTCTTTATGGATGAGACCCTCAGAGTCGAAGAATACCACGAGCATTGTCTTGATGCAGGATTTCTCACTTCGCACCTTCTTGCTTTTCGGCAATCCTGGGCCCCGCCACTCCATACACTGACCCTTGCCGTTAGGGTCATACTTCAGGCACAAGGTCTCGTCACCCGTGACAATGGTTTTCAGGAAATTTGGGTTTTGATCCACCATGTTGATGAAGTCCCCACAGGTGTCAAGCAGAATTTGCATCTGTTCCGGCATCAAAGTATAGGGCACAAGTCGGGAGCAATGCTTGCATTTATCCAAATCTTGGGTCAGTATGAGGTGGGCCATCTCACGACCAATTCCTACTTCCTCTGCCATCATTCGCAGTGTCATACAATGATCCTTGGCCAACAATTCCTTCACTTTCGGTACGTTGTCCAGGTGCATGCAGTTGCAGGCCGACCACTTTGGGGGGAATCTTCAATGGTGTCTCGCCCTTCTCGGAAGAGTTTAAACCACTCATACACGCACTTCAAGGTGTCAGCACATTCTTCGTAAACTTTTAGCAGCCTTTCATGAGTCTCTTTCACTGATTTTTAAAGTTTGAAACATAACAGCATATTTGTTTGCTGATCCATTTTGAATTTTGACTGAGCGCATAACACCTTCACTCTACAATGAACTGTTTCCACATGATAAGCTAACTAGCAGCGGCATCACTCAAGAACTGGTTCAGACCACCTGTTTGGCACGGTATGTGCCGGTTGCAAACTCTTACAACTGTGAGCACTATGACGTCATTCACCGAACTTTCTGGACAAAGGTTGTATATATACTAACATGAAAGATATCGACAGACATACCTTTTCTATTAATGCATAACGAATCACTAAATGAAAAGTAAAATACTGAGGTGATAAAAACTGTGAAATAAAGCTATATCTAATAGAAATAAAAATTCATTATGCTATGAAGTTTATTTTAAATTAGAAATTTATATTTGAAATATTCTGCATATTTATATAGAATTATAGTGAAACTTCTCTATGGCAGCCAGTCATGGTTCCGACAAAAAGTGGCCATTTTGAGGGGAGGCTGGCTAGAGAAGTTTCACTGTATATAGTATATGAATAGCAGTTTCATCTAGGGTTAAGAATTTTAAATGATCTGCTTATTCTAAGACTAAATGGCTGTTAAATCTCAATACATGATGATTTTGAATTTCTGGACACTTAATATTATTACATTTACTTGTAACACAGCAAAATTTCTAAGGTCTTATTAAAAAAAGGGAAGAGAATTAATCAAACATAAATAACAACAGACTATAAAGAAAAACAATTTTTCTCACATATATAAGGGCTAATATCTTTTTAACATAACACATGCATGTATGTAACATACTTATGTCTTTAATTTATACATATATTTATGTTAAAGACTAAAAAAGTAGCCAGTGTAAAAAATAGAAATTATAAAAAAAAAAAAAAGACAGACTAGTCCACAGTTTTATGTCTGGTAGAGATAAATTACAATACTCCAGAAAAATTATTTGGTCAAAGCAATAGGCTACTTGAGCAAACAGCTCAATACTCATGCTTAGTATCTAATGACTAAATGCAGTCTTGAATATTCTTTTTAAAAAGATATTTCAAAAAAAGATACAGGGTTTTATATGCCATGTAGGCAATTTTACTTATACATTTTCAGTAAGATGTTCTAATCACAAGTCACAGCACAGAACAATAGGATTTTTGTCAAGGAGTAAGTTAAAATCCTTGGATGAGGCTGATAGGAAATAAAACGTAAATAAAATGATGAACTTTATAGAAAAAGGGGCAAACAGAGTGAATAAAGGAGAATTTTCATTTAAATTTGATACATTTATACACGAAATAAATTCAAACACATACACACAAATACATAAAATTGAGATATCATTTTCAAGCACTTTCCTGTTTCAGAACATGAAAACTCATGAAGGTTGAAAAAAAAGTTATATATTCATTCAAATTGTTTCAATTCAGAAAAATAATTTACACTTATTATGGGATATAATAAGATAATTTTGCTGAATAAATTCTCTTGGCATTAATCTCTGATATATCTCTTGAAGTTTATATCAAGTACTTAAATGACAATTTACATATTAGTCAACAGAATATTAATATACAGGCATTACTGTATGCATTGTAAATACAAATAATTAAAAACAGCATAAAAATATTTAGTTGCATATAATGTAATTTCATAAAATCATAACATTGTTAACAGGAAAAATTTTTTTAAAGAAAATATATATGATGAAGGGAATTAACAACATCTATTTTTTTAAGTACAGCTAAATTAATGCTATCATTTTTATTAATTTCCCAAATAATTAAAATTTCTTTTTTTAAAAGTGCCCTAAATGGATTGATTTCCTATGTTATCTGCTTTTCACCTCTTTTTGCTATTCTTAGATGAAGCACAAGCCTGAAAACATGCCCTTATTAGATACAAAAATTTTATATATTTGATAACATACATGTCTAGATAAAAATACATTCCCAGCACACAGATAGCATTGCACCTACTTTTCACACTTGTTATGGGCTCTTCAGCAAGGGATAACCAATGAGTATGCTGAAGGGAAAGGACTTTCAAATGCAGATTTTAATTTCTCTAAATGTTTTAAGGTGACTGACAAAGTGCAGTCATCCAGCTAACTTCAGTAAGAACTATTGTTCATCATGGATTGTGGTTCAAAATTTAGAGCACAAGATTAGAAGAGTATGACCAACTGGGTTGTCCATTAGCAAAGATATACCTCTCCAGTATAATGCCTAGATTTCAAAATGTCAATAAATGAGCATCAATTCCCTGAAATTATTTTTAAATACTTCACTTCCTATAGATAAATGTCTATGGTTATTTGCTTGTTTCTTTTTTTATATGGAAGAGAGAATAACATTTATTATAAATGCTTTCATAGATGTTTCTAATAATTTAATATACAAATTTCTAGGGGGGAAATGCATCAGCTGTTTTAAAGCATGCTTATACAGTATAAAATTTTAAACATATCAAATTAATTACCTATTATCACACAGTTTAATTCGATAAGGAAAATTTGGTGTTATAGCTGACTCAAGAACATCACTTCTCTTTGGCCAAAATGTCACAACATTCTCATTTTCATCTGGAAAAGTAAAGCACATTTAAGTGTTTTAAAATTAAACAAACATAGAATTAGTATAAAATTATTAAATCCTTTCTTTGCAATGTTTAAAAAAAAGATAAAAAAAAACCTACTCTGTGCAATCACAACTCCTTACTTTTTACAGCCAAGCATGATAATATATATGAAGAAAAAAATTCTTAAGTTCTCTGAAACTGAATTTTTATTTCTATATTTTCAAAAAGACTTTTCACGAGTTTTCAAAGAAAAAAAGTATGTATCACACAAATTTCTAGCCATAAAATAATTTTGGATAGAACCAAGAAATATAAATTTTGCATAAATAAAATATTATGAAATGCTAGATTTCTAGAAATAGAGGTGCCAGAATGGTAACCTTCCGGAGTGTGTGTGTGGGGGGGTATTCCATATTATTGATAAAGAGTGGTACCTAAAGAGAGGTACCGGAACGCATTTCCGGCGCGTTCCACCTCAAATCTAGCCCTGTATATATATATATTACCTTTAACATTTATTGAATTCTGATTTATAGAGAAGCAGCTAACACTAGAATATAATATACTACAAATAAAATACAATACTACAAATAAATAATTCCTTCTGTAGCAATTAAAATTAAGTAACATTGCTTACACTGTGCCTGTAAGCAATTTAACTAACTAATAAATGCCTGAAATAATAATTCTGACTTCAGTTTGACTTAAGCAGCTAAGCACTGTATATTAGGATAAAAATTGTCGTGTCACATCAATCAGAACAATGCATACCCCACAGAAAATTTATCTAACAACACTGGATATCAGAAGAGAAATACTTTCAATAATAATCCAGACATTATTATCAAAATAACTATCTACAGTGAAATACATAGTTTTCTAAAGAAATAAGAATTATTTAAATTAAAAATGTTTAAAAGGTACGTAAAAAGTCATTAGTGTTAAATTTTTTCTAAGATATAATTAAATACATGGATATAGTAATCCCTATGTAAATCTATACAAGATAATACTCTAGAAATATGAATATGGGTAAAATTTTTAAAAATATCTAAAAGGAACTCATGTAAAGGATAGGAATGAATCTGTCAGTGTTTGGATAAAGCAACATTCAATCATATTAAACAGCCAATCAATATGTTAATTACCATAAAATCTTGAGTATAATATGCACTTTTTTTTCACATTTTAGTCCACAAAAATGAGGATATGTATTATACTTGTGTAAAATAACCCCCATAATTTTAAGCATTGAATAAACGACAAGTAATAAATGAGCTGTATTCTAGTGAAAGTGATTAAGACTGATAATTTCACATTATTGTTTGCTTTGAATTAAAAATTTAATTTTTTTCCCCCAAATTTGACGTTTTAATTTATTTTTCTTACAAATTTTATTTATGTCAATAAATATTTGTGCAACAGTTTTTAAATAAAGTATTGAAAGGTTATGGGTGTGTATTATAGTTGAATTTTAATTTTTTCTGAAAATTTCATGCAAAATCAAGCATGCATATTATACATGTGTTCATATTATAGTCAAGATTTTACGGTATATATTAGTCTGTTTAGCATCATTTATTAAACTTTTAGACAGCCTAAAATAATATTAAGTCTAAAGTGTGCTGAAATAACTGCAAGCAGAAGTTACAACTTAATTGACACAATATCAGCTTAAAGGGATTTTGTTTAACAGAAAACTTCAACAAAATAGAATCTATGGTGCAAAGGGGACTATGTGCAAAAGGTTTATAGAAGACGTTTTATTATAATAAACATAGCTTCACTGATTCTAATGCATTCTATTGCACACACTTTTTTATAACATTTATTAAAACTGATTTCAAGACCTAGTTTTCTGAAAATTGATTTAGACATGTTTGTCATACATGTGGACTCTGAATCTACTAGTTGCAAAATTTGAAGATTCTTTATACATCTCATTTATGGAACAGCGGAAGAAAAATTACTCAGAGAACTAAGACTACAAGAGACTCTGGACAGGAAGAAAGAATACTAGAGGTATACACAAGAATAGATTTCATTATTATCACAAGTAATAAAGTTATAAAAAAATAAACACATTTCATTATTATCATAAGTAATATAGTTATAAAAAAATAAACAATTTAGTTAAACCTCTTAATACTGCTTCCAGAACATCATGGAATTTGACAGGATTTCTCGGAATCAATTTCCGAATTACTACAGAAAATTTTTTATTTTCCTCTTGAATAGTAACATTTTCTTTTAAAGGCAGATCATTTAGATGTTGATTAAACTCTTCCTCCTTAATTGTATCTTCAAGAAAAAGTTGATCATTTATATCTAAATTAAGTGTGTTTCCTGAATAAGGCACTGTAAACGTACGAAGTATTTCATTTCCTAAAAGTTTTCGATTTACTAAATGTGGTCTTTCAATCCAAACACTAATACCATTCCAAAATTGAAAAGTTTGATTGTCTTTCTCAATTTTTTGATCAGCAAGTTTGGTCCACATTTTATTCATCACAAAATGTTTTACGAAATACGTTTGTCTTCGAAAATTATTTGATCAATCATATAAAAATACTAAAAGACAAAGAATTAAACTTTTCACTCTTCAAATCGCAAAAACGTTACCAAAGTTATCTGACATTGTTATTGACAATAAAAGGAGTGAAGAATTCAGTCCATATTGAAACAGTCAACAAGCTAACCATGATCCACATGGCACTAAAATGATAGTAAATAAATAATGCAACTTCTTACACTGTTGCCAACACCTGATATGTTTGTCCTGCTTGAGCCACACTATTTACTTTTTTCAATTCCTACTAATAGTTCACACTCTCTCTATATATATCTTGTTCAAATTTTCAATCGTTAATAAAAGTACTTTTTATTCATCCACTCAAGTTCAAATACATTTTTTTAAACTTGTAGTGGATGACACTTGATGTTAATACAGTTTTTTTTCACGTATTAATTCATTAATTAAATTTATTCAATTCCTACTATTTGTTCACACTCTCTCTATATATATCTTGTTCAAATTTTCAGTCGTTAATAAAAGTACTTTTTATTCATCCACTCAAGTTCAAATACATTTTTTAAAACTTGTAGTGGATGACACTTGATGTTAATACAGGTTTTTCACATATTAATTCATTAATTAAATTTGATTAATCAACTTTAGTTTTAGACCTAGAGCGTCTCTTGCTCTTGAATAGTAATTTCCCTCTTGTTACTGTGTAAACGGTAGCACTGCGGTATCGCGGGCTTCTCCCGTTCTCTAGGTTGCGAGATCGAATCCCCAACCTGATAAACATTTTCTCTCTCTTCCCCCCCCCCTCCTAATCTCGCACAGTAGGCAAGGTTCTGGCAGGCAATCTTTTTTTTCAATTCCTACTATTTGTTCACACTCAAATTTTTCTTTGTTAACCTAAGTAGGAATTGACTTTAAAATTTTTTTTTATATATTACTTGTTATCAATAGAATCCACCTAGTGCTGTGTCATAAATTTCATTAAACTATTAGGGAAGTGCGCAACTATTGGGGAAGTGTTTAAATGTCATTTTCCGAATGATTTTTTCAAAAATTATGACTATACATACAATGTCGTAACATCATTCTTCTGATTATGTTGATGACGAGATCTGAAATCTATTTTAGAAATTAGATTAGATCAGTGGCGCACCCAAGGGGGGGCAGGGGGCCCCGCCCCCCCCCCCAAAGAAGTAGAAATATTGATTTTGCATTATAAATATTTTTATTCATTCATCTCGGTCCCCCCCCTGCATTATAAATAGTTTTATCCATTCATCTCGCCCCCCCCCAAAGAAAAAATCCTGGGTGCGCCACTGGATTAGATTAATGTCATTTATTCACATTGGTCTCTTTCTAACAAGGTATAAGACATGATCAACTGAGGTCACTGCAGAAGCCCAAGCCACTAAATCTGCGATACTGTGAAAATTACTTGCACTCAAAGGGCCTGTTCACATAGGAGTCCGTTGTGAAGCGTTAAGGTAAAGATGACGTTGAGACGAAAATAAACCAATCATAGGCGTTAAAAATTTCATTTCTAATCGTTTGGAGGTTTGTCATTGGTTAAATATATTTCAATACTTTAACGCTCCGCAACGGATTCCTATGTGAACAGGCCCTAAGGGTCTGTTCACATAGGAGTCTGTTGCGTTGCGTTAAGGAAAAGATGACGCTGAGACGAAAGTAAATCAATCATAGGCGTTAAAAATTTCACTGCTAATCGTTTGGAGGCATGTGATCGGTTTATTTTCGTCTCAACGCCATCTTTTCCTTAACGCAACGCAACGGACGACTTGTATGTGAACAGGCCCTTACTCGTATTGACATATTTTAAGCCAATCACAGGCATTTACAATTTCGTATCTAATCGTTTAGAGGTTTGTTATTGGTTAAAAATATTTCAATACGAATAACGTTGACGCTGACAGATTTATGTGAACAGGCCCTAATAGGATAATTTGTAGTGTTGTGTGAGAAGGTATGCATGTCTTATTCTTCCATCTCTGGCTATCTATGGCTTAAACTTTATCAGGGAAAAGGTATTGAAACTGTACTTAGTTGCTTGGTGATATAATAATTTAATTTGAAGTTTTTAGCTAAAAACTAGCGAAATAAAGTAATTAATTTCTTTGTCTGCTTTGGTGTTATTTTAAAAAGCCCATTAGGTAGTCAGTGTTCTATGCCAAAAGCAGAATCTGAGTCTGCATCATCCATTGCATTTGCCTATTTCAAGTATGTCTGAACAATCTGTGGATAGTTATTTGTGTTGTTTGTGTACACTTTTTTTCGAACCCGCATTGAATATGATTTAAATTTTTGTTCATTGTTGAGGCACTTGTCTTCTAAGGGTAGGTACTTCTTCTTCTGACATTGGCCCATGAAGATCCGCGAAATTTTGCTGACTACTTCCTTATTACGGGAGCACTATTTTGAATATGAATGAAGAAATGGATTTGAATTACCTGATAAAAACACTTATATCAAACGGACTTTTCTAAACCGAAGTTACTTTATCTCGAGTCGGGTCTTACATGTGAAAATATACAGATCTACCGGAAAATACCAGTAAATTCTTTGGAGCTGAGGTTATGACTCTGTGTCATCTCGTTCGTATATTTTTTAATCGGCTTAAACTAATATTATTAAAGGACGAGTCTTAAAAATCGCTTTGCGTCGTAGAATGTATGACAATTCGACGTCTGTATCACATTTGTATTTTAAAACATTTTTTAAAGTCGTTTTTTGGATAGAATATATGTAACAGAAGCATGTTACCTAAATGGAGAACACAACAGCTTTCTCTGGATTAGTTGCTCATGATCAGTCACAGGAAATTTCGTAATGTCAGTCACAGGAAATTTCGTAATATTAATCGAAATGGGAATAAGCGTACATTCTAATGAAACGTAAATCCTTTTAACATCATATTTGAATTTAATACGTCGCTTGGACTTAACATTACGTAACCACATACGTGTATTCTTATTAAGAAAGATAAATTACCCGCGATCCTCTAGAGAAGAGTCCTGGGCAACTCTATGCAGGGCCGCCCAGAGGGGGGGGGGGGGGGAACTGAGTCACTTTGCCCCAGGCCCCCAACTGCCGGAGGGGCCCCAAAAATTTTTTTAAAAATTATTTATTAGATTTCCTCCGAAAGAAAATTCTGAAGCTTGTACCGTACTTCAAAATTCAAAATTCAAAATAATCTCCTGAAAAAGGGCCCCCCCCCAAAAAAAAAAAAAAAAAAAAATTATTCGATTAATCAGATTTATTGGGGCCCCCAACAGAAGTTTGCCCCAGGCCCCGTAAAGTTTCTGGGCGGCCCTGACTCTATGTAAGGATTCTTCTTTTATTCCTAACTCCCCGCGTGTTGCTGCGGTCGCTTGTTTTAAGAATTTTGACCGGCTACGACTGTCTCCGGACTCATCAATTCCGGATTGATCTGGCTGATTCGTCAGACTGCATCTTATGCCATTCACATCAGCCAATGACTGCTTTACATATTAACATGTGCTCTGCACTTTCAAATTTTAAGTTCCATGTTTTAAAATATTGGAGAGCCCGAGGTCTAATGGCCGAGAGGCCAAATGACCAGCATTTGAAAAAATAAATAGATAAATAAATTATCCGCGTTCTGCATCAGTATCATTATATGAATTTTATCAACATCTGAATGATACGTTTTTAAAAGAAAATGGAATTACTGAGATTTCAATGAAGAGGAAGATTAAAACTTTAGTGTAATGCTCGGAAAACTATTCCTAGGAATTCTGTCAAATTTCGTGATATTATGGAAGCAGTATTATTAGGTGCAATTGAATTTTTTTAATAACTTTATTGCTTCCTGCAGTAAGATCCACGTGATATACTGCGGCCCGTGAACGGTCAAATTGCGACTCCCATGGACAAGACAATTTCTAAACTTGTGATACAAGCAGTCCAGTCTTGAGCCAATTTTCAGTGGTGGGCCAAAAAATATGTACATTCAAATCTGTTTTTGTGCGGTCTTTTTTTTGTGCTTTTTCTTGTACTTTTGTTTATGTGCGATATATGTAAAAAAAGTCTATGAAAATACATAATATGAATAAAAAGTAATAAATAGTAAGAATTAACTAAATGGGAATTTTAAATTACTTTAAGCGATTTTTTTGTACGTTTTTTTAAGCAGTCCCTATCTACCGCACAAAACATGTTTGAGTGTATTAGATTCCGTAGCCTATTCAACAATAAATATATTATTTATTTTATACTGGATGAATTACATTTGATTATTTTATAATGCCCTGCGATTTTCTGTCTCTCAAGGAGGGAAGTAGATGTTTCAGAATTCTATTTAAAAGTACTTTTTGTTCACAACTATTTTGCCACTTGAAATTTTACGAATTCATTAAATGCATCATCATCAAGAAAATTCATTGGCAAAATATTACTTATCTTCATTTAAGCAGAAATTTTACCCATCGATTTTTTTTTCTGAAAAAAAATTTGGTAGCATTTTAAAAAGTAGTTAGTAGTTTAGTTACTCATTCTGAGCATTTTAGTTCTTACTGAAAGGTATTTTAGACCCTGTGCAACCAGTTATCCGTATGATTTTCCCGCAGAAGAGACATATTTTTTTCCCTCCTCTTCGTAAGAGCTTTGATATTTTGTTATATCATTGCACCAAAAAGATTATACTCTTTACTCCCCCCCCCTACCTTTTTGACCGCTCTCAAATATCTGAGGCCAATTATATTACATGTTTGATTTCAAGCTTTTATCCTCTAAAGTTTTTAAGTCCCGAAAATAAGAAAACGACCGTGGCAAATTTTCTATCGATTCATTTATAATACTAGAAAGGTTTAAATATTCTCCGAAGCATTGAAGTCAAACTTTAAAGATATTAGTAATAACACAATAGCAAAATAAATCTAACGAATGCGTTAATGGAGAAAAAAGAGGGAGGGGGGGGGGGGGATCACTACTGCACACCAAAGTTATTAACAAAAATTATTTTTTGGTTAAAATCATTTTATCTGTTTGATAACAAGACAAACGACTAAATTTGATTCCATCTTATCCATTTCCTGATCCAATAAGAGAAACGTCAGCGATTTATGGTAAAAGCAAAGCAGCAATAGTACAATGTTTCCAGCGGTATGCCAATGAAACAACAAACATCGCCAAAGTGTTTTATAACTCCAAATCTTCACCAGGAGACATTGCTGGAGCTGAGGAACGAATGTTCCTGCTCACGTACCAGGCCCCGCCAAATGAATATGATCTCAATCACCACAGGTACCTTTCATTTTTCTTTGCTCGTACTGACCCCATTAAGTAAATTTAATAATTTATATAATTCATTAATATTCAATAATACGTTATACATTATCTGGCCAAAAGTATCCGGACACCCCACCCCCCTAAGGAAGTGGATCTAACAGGTGACGTAATTTGATGCGTAACCGAAAGCTATAAAAGTATTGGTAGTGGTTTGTCAGGTCATATTATTGGAGATAAAGTCCTACAGAACTTGGAGCTCCGACAAGTTGAAATACCTGAACCTGAACCTGTCAGGTCATATTTATGCGTTTGTGAGACGATGAGTAAGTCAAAGGAGCTTAGTGACTTTGATCGTAGCATTATAGTGGGATGCCACCTTTGTGGGAAATCAGTTCGTGAAAATTCGGACATTCTACAGAAGCTAAAATGATAGTGAAGACTGACTTGTTTGAAACTTTTCCCGAAGTATCAGATCGACGGCTTTAAATACTATATAGGAAAGCAGTTGATGAAATAAATTGTATATAATATATTTAATGTAAGTAACTGTTGTTTGAACCTACTTTTGATAGCAATTTTTTGACTATATGAACAACTTTTATACATTTTGGTTTTTTTCTTACTTCCTCCTTTGTACTACAAGTGTTCTTCTGTAAATTATGAGATATACATTATGCGTACAGGTATACATAGTTTATTATTTGTATGGGTTATGAATATTATACGTATCTAATTAAACACCATACGAAGTGATTAAGAGAGTTACAGACCATGGAAACGAAACTTGAGTGACGAGCATTTTACAAGCAAAATGTTGAAAAGTACCCCTAAACTTCAAAACGCTCTAACTATTTATCTGGTGAAGATAAATTAGCATAACTATATACATTTTTGAAGAAAATCTTTCGCTCTACAACTTTCTTTAACACGAGTTTTCTGAGAAACGGAAGGGGAAAGAGTTAGGGCCTGTTCACATAGGAGTCCGTTGTGATGCGTTAAGGAAAAGATGACGTTGAGACGAAAATAAACGAATCATAGGCGTTAAAAATTTCATTGCTAATCGTTTAGAGGCATATGATTGGTTTATTTTTGTCTCAACGTCATCTTTTCCTTAACGCAACGCAACGCAACGCAATGGACTCCAATGTGAACAGGCCCTAAGAAGAGGAAGTTTGACGACATACCTGAACCGCTACCACTTTTTTTGAAAAATTTTCATATTCAATGGTTCATATCTCGAAAACGGTAACACTTGGGTAGAAATATAGAAATACCATTTGGAAGGGAATTTTATAAGCTTTAATTTTTGCATTTGACAATTTTCTGTGCGATGCACCATTTTCGATATAAACGCCAAAAACTGAAAAAAGGGACCTTTGGACCCCCCCCCCCCTCCCGGCACCTGAAATCGAGGAGACTTTATTAGGCGTTGTTCAGGGGACCAACCCCTACACATTCCTGAAAAAATCTCAACCCCTTCATTTAATGCATGATTCGCCGCCATTTTGAGCTAATTTGACTGGACTATTATTATGAAAGAGTAGTTTTGAGCAATCAGTGCAAAGTGTAAACCTAATTAAATAATATATGTAATCAAAACCAATGGGGGGTTATAACCCCCATCAACCCCCCCCCCCCTTGCGTACGCCACTGATGGTGCCTCATAGCACACAAATTAAACATCATTAGAGAAGATCACCCTTAGCGTGTAGCTCATTATTTGTCTCATGAGCATACAATTGACATTACTAATATAAAATGCCCCGTTCGCGTATGTGACATATCCAAAATTGAAAAATTGAATAATATTCGCATCAATGTCTTTGGGTGTGAAGAAGGGGAAGTATTTCCTCTTTATATTTCCACTCGCGCAGACATAGAATGCGTAAATTTGTTACTTTTAAGTGATGAAGAAAGGCATCACTATTGTTTGATTCGTAATATGTCCTGACTTGTCTCGCATATTACTAAACATAAGTGTGCTACTCACATTTGTTATAGATGTCTCCACCGCTTTAGTTCTGACAGACTTTTGGTGGAACATTCAAACTATTGCAAAAATGTTCAAATACAGCGCATTAAGATGCCTGAAATAGGGTCTAATATTTTAAAGTTCAATAATATACATTATCAACATTCTGTACCCTATGTTATTTATCCAGATTTCGAATCAGTCATCATACCATACAAAAATAGTCAACCGGATAATTCCAAATCATATACTGAAAAAATAGCTACACACGAAGCTTGCGGATTTGCATATGTTGTAGTGGGACCTAATAGACAGTATATGAAACCTATCACCGTTTATAGAGGTCCCGATGCAGCTATGAAATTTGTCAAGGCTATTATATCCGACAAAGAACAAATCGCGTTAAAATTGCAACAAATTAAACCCATGATTCTTTCTCCATAAGAAAAATTAAATTTTAGATCCGCCACTAAGTGCTACCTGTGTGAAAAACCTCTAAATGCGGACAAGTTTCGCGACCACTGTCACCTCACAGGCCGTTATAGGGGCTATTCTATATGACTACTGTTATTATTTTTTGGTAGTATAAATGCTGATTTTTACCTAACGTAACTGGCTTTCATGCATTCACTAAACGATATTGTTACAGGATTTGGCATTTTACATGAATTTAAACAAAGCCCTTAGATACTGAACGTATTCACTCTCAGTATAAGTAATATTACACCTGAAGTGCTCAAATACAGAAAAGATATACCAATGTTTTTGATTCTTAGCCAGGAATATCCTAATAAAATAAAGGCATTTTTGCTTTGTATAATATGCAAAAATGTTTTGTAGCAATCAAGATATATTACATGTGTTTAAAGAAATTTTTTATCTCGTTAACGTGTTAACAAACTTGTTCGGAAAATTCCGATATGTCTTCAAGTCACAAACGCTAAATACAGTGATATGTATTATTTCACGGTAACTAACGATTCAGCTTATGACTGATTAGTCTTCAGGCCTGTATGGAAACTAAAGATGGAAATAATTCCATTCATGAGTGTTACATAGAAATTTGACGAGTTAAAAGTATCAGAGGAATTGAGATATATGATTTTGCATATAGAAAAGACATATTTCTCAACCAAATATTAAGTTGAAATTTCAAGAAAAAAAATTGTTTTGTTACCATTTGGGAGCACTTGTGGTCCTTTAAAGTGAAACTCTTTTTTTAATCTCTCTCTCTCTCTCTCTATTCAAATATCATAATAAGAAGCCTGACATTTTTTCTGTTATAAAAACTCTTTCGGTCGAGGAAAAAGTCATTATCTAGAAGAACAGTATAAGAAAAAAGTAAGGAATTTAAACGAAATTCCAAGGTTGTAAGAGCATTGACTTGACCTGGCCATGGAAATTTTCTGTACACCATTCAATGTGAACTGTAAAATAATGGAGCCCGAGCATCAGCTTTAATTCTGTTTCAATTGATGATTCACTACGTTGACCCTTTCATGAAACCCCAGTTTGTTTACCGAGAAAAGACTATTATAGTGACCTTCTATTTATCACACATGCAGGTTCTCCGGGAGAACTTTTGAGTGACTGAGCTTTACATAAAATTTCAGTTTCGCAACTCCATCAATTATTCTAGGCTGTAGTAATGAATTGAGCAGCGATGTAGGTGGTTTGAATTACCGGGCTAAAGCTGTACGTAATTACGTAGATCATAAGGAGCTAATCAAACAATTGATGTGGGTACCATGTGTCCCCGAGTGCTTCTTCTGAAGCCGGCATGACTATTCAATTATTTCTTCTAATAACAAAGTACACTGTTGGCCATTCAAATTGCATCACCAGGAAGTAAAGTAAATAACAAAACTTTACTTATGGTACGTATATAGCATAGTAAGAAGAAAACATGATTAAATTTGTAGGCAGTTTGGGGGTATACAGGGTCCGAAATTAGTACGCACAGCTGCCGCCTCTGGCACCTAAAACGGCTCTAACCCGGTTAGGCATAGAGTCGAACTGGGCTTGGATGACAGATATGGGCAAGTCATTCCCCGCTGCTTCAAGTCTATGCCACATTTCATCAATCGTAGTGGCTGGAGAGCGCCGGAGGTCAAATCTCTCAGCAACCCATGACCAGATGTTTTCAATGAGTGTGAGATCTGGAGATCGTTCTGGCCAGGGCAACAGTCGAACACCCTCTGTGTCAAAGTAGATCAGGACACGACGGGCAACACGCGGTCTTGCGTTATCTTGTTGAAAGATCACGTCTCCGAGGCCTCGAATATAGGGCACAGCCACCGGCCTTAAGATCTGAGAAATGAAACACTGGCTGTTCAGATAACCGACGACACGAACAAGAGTTGTTCGTGTTGTGTACCCGATGGCTGCCTATACCATCAAACCAGGTGCAAGGACCATATGACGATATCGAATCCAAGCAGGCCACGTGAGTTCTCTTCGGTGCCTCTAGAAATGGATACTTCCTTCATGATGTTACACGTAGAACCGGTACTCGTCTGAAAAGACGACGTGGTGCCACTCCTGTATCAAGTTTTGTCGTTGGGCGCACCACTGTCGCCGCTCATCTCTATGCTGCAGTGTCAAGGGAAGCCACATAGACAGTCCGTGCTGCTCCAGACGTCGTCGCACTGTGTGTGAGGATACTTGTCGTGCTGTAAACAAGCCCATTTCCCATTTCCTGACTCAAGGTCCGTGATGTGGCTGTATGATCCTGCAACGCTGACCTGACAATATGAATGTCCTCTGGGGCGTTAGTGACGGGAGGCCGTTGAGCCGTCCTGCATGGCCCTGATTCAGTATAACCCTCCTGAATCCACCGATTTCATATTCGCATGACAGTCATTGGATTCCGACCAATGCGAGTAGCAATATCGCGGAAAGATTAACAGCACTCTCGATAGGCCACGATCTTACCGCTCTCGAATTCTGATACGAGCTGGTAGTCGATTCTCCTTCTTATACGAGGAATAACACTATCTTCTCACAAACAACCAACATTCAAATGGGATTTCTGAATGAGAAACCCGCTGCGCAACTTTCCTTTTATACAGAGTTTGAGATATCGTTTCTCCCTCCTGCTTCGTTCGATCGCGCTTAAATGCTAATCATTTGCATATTCCAGCATCTTCTACCTTTCATGCGAATTTGACGTTTGTATCATCCCTCCTTCATGGTGTTAATGGCCGGCAGTGTATATTGTTATGATTTTATATTTCATCTCCCTTCTTACTTTTCAGGGAAGAGAAATTTTACGGTCAACTCCTGTTCTAGGCACATGTGTGAGAATGAATAAAGTGTATTCGGGCCTTATTGTAAAGCTTACTTTTAGACATATCTTAAAAGATAGGAAATTGTTGGGTTTGTCCTACATTTCTTTACCGTATAGTAGGCACTCACAATCAATAGTTTCATACCACAAAAGTGTAACTTTTACTTATTCTTCTTCCATTAAAAAAAATGTTTCTTGAAATCTTTTTATTTTCTTTTTTATGCGCTGGTGTTTGTGAAATGATATCGGTTTTTGTATGGGTTACTCTATCATAAATACAGTCGAACCTCCATATATCGAACTTCCCTATATCGAAATTTTCCATATATCGAACTCTTAGCAAATCTCCATGTTCATTACATAGAAAAACTGTTTCTATATATCGAAAAAATCTCTATATATCGAAATTTTTTTCTCGACATATTGGGAGATTTTATACCACTTTAGAATAAAATCTGCCAATTTTTGGCGTTTGAAACAATACTTCGTGGACCGCTCATGAAGTTTTAATGGACTGAATAAATGGGAGAATTTCTTTGATGAACTTTCCGCAAAACTGGCTGCTCAGCAAGATATTTGTAGTTTATTTTTAAAGAATGTAACTGTGATCACTGTAACCACTGTCTGGATTATTGTTATTTTTTAAGGTATATAGTACTCAATAAATCTTTCACATTAATTAATTTTTTAGTTATTAACTTTCATTTAATGTAATTCGTATATAAATTGGAAATGGAGTTTCGTATACGAAAATTAGCTTTAATTTTAATGTTTTAGGAGAATTATGATAAAACTAAGATCAATTCTTTATATCGAAATTTCTATATATCGAATTTTTTTCCGGCATTTTGCTACTTCGATATATGGAGGTTCGACTGTAGTTTGAACTTCTCTGTCATGTTGAGGACTTCGAATTTAAATTGTACCAAGAGCTTCAATTTTAAAATTCGAGTCGTAGGATTCGAAATACGAAGCTGAGCTGGAGTATGTATGGACTTACGAAATATCGTCGAAGTTCTTGAAAGCTGAAGAATTAGCCATTTTCATTAACATGTCTAATTTCACACTGTTTCCGTCAGTGCAAATGTTTCTTCCAGGACATGCAATAAATTTTTGAAAAGTTTAAACATGTTTCCTTGTGAGATAGAACTAACTGATGAAGCAAAAATCTTTTAGTTGTTTGAGAAGGAGCATTTAGACAAGCGAATTTTTTATTAGTAACCATCAGCTTTATGTAAAAATGCACCGAATCTGTACATGCGTTGGTACTGTTTTTCTTCAATCTTGTAAACTACGGGGAAGAGGTTTCATTTCCATAGTGTAGGAAAGAAGTCCATTGCAGGATTTAATGTCTCGCCCCTAAGAAAGCTGAAAGATTTAATATGCGATGTATTTCTTTGCAAATATTTTAATCGGGGAAGACATAATAGACTAAGAACTAAATAAGCAATATTTTATTAAGCATTGAGCTACATATTTAAATGTTTTCGATTTTTTTAAATGGATATTCATTAATAATTATTTAAAACGGCTTTGATTTTTCCAACAACTTTGAAAGAGATTTTAACTATATGAATCAGGCTACAAAGAAAATTTTTATCATTAAAAGATTCACACAAGACAAAAAGTTAAGTAAAATATGAAAATGCTGGCAGTGTCTGACAATGTTGGCTGTATTTGAAACGTCTAAAGGAAATTTATCAATTAGAAAATTAAAAGACAATGTAAATATTTACAGTATATTTTGTAAAATTGTTTAAATAAATGTTTTTTTTCAAATAACATGTTTTCATTTTACTTAGACTCTTAAAAAGTAAATACTCAGTAAAAATCGAAATTATGTACAAAGCGCTAGCGTTCGTTGAGGTTAATAACCATGATAACTTTTGCATAGGGGATGATAACTTGATGAAGTTTTACACAGGATATATAAATGTGTACATAAAATTCAACTTTTTTCCGGTGAAAACTACTGTTTCAGAAAAAGATGTATTTAGTATAATTTTCAGAAAAAGTTAATAAGATAATCATAAGCTGAAGAGATAGTTACTAGCTATCTTTGTATTCTAACATTAATTCTAAGTCCTCTAAAGCTATAACTTCACAGCCTTCATAACTTAAGCCTTTGTATGAAAATGGTAGTAATTCGAAACTTACATCCTCCGGTCCCCCACTCCCCACGGAGTATCGACCAATAAATATCTGAAGACTGGTCTCGCCATAGCAATCCCGCCGGCCCGAAAGGACCCGCAGGGCAGGCACCTTAATCTCTACCATCCAAGTCCAGTTCAGCTAGCGACCCCATTCGCTCTCGGCCTCCGCGAGCCAGAGCATCGACAGAGCCAATCCAAAATTAAGTTGCCCGTGTCAATATACATGAATTACATATTAAATTAATTTTCCCATTTTAAGTCCGCAGCCACCAATCTGCGAACTACATTGCTCATCCCACTTTATTAACTTATAAAATTACAACAAAAGTCCTGCACAGATCGTGCAGGCAAACATAACATAAACGTACATAATAAATTATTACAAATCAAAATCAGAAACTATAGTAACAATGGAAGCTGCACCAACAATAACAATTAATGTCCAACTTTAAACGTCCCATGGTCAGTTCTGCTGAAAAGCTTTTTCACCTCATGTAAATACCTCGGACAGCTGGTGTCCGTAGGTAAGTGGTTAGCTACAACTTGTAGCTTCTCCTTATCAAATGTATCATCTTTATCAAGATAATGGTAACAATTCGCACACTCTGGTTTTTCCTTACAGTCTTTCATATTTTCATGCATCTTTCTACACCTCATACAGGTTTTCCTAAATTGGCAGATCTTCGCTATATGTCCATAGCTCCAACAGTTGTAACAAATGATCGATCGTAAGTATTCTTTCATGCTAAATCTTTCCCAGTCTATCTTTACCTTCTTAATTCTTTCGATATTCTTATATGACTCTCCCTTTACTGTGAGAATCCAATTATCTCCAGACCCCGACTCATACCTCTTAACTACATTCAAATCACTTTCTTTGAATTCATCATTTTGCGCCAACAACTTTCTTTTAAAAACCTCTATTTCGTAATCATCCTTAACACCAAATATTTGAAAATGGTAGTAAACTGTTACTACTGTTAGATAAACATAAACTTTTAAATCTGATAGATATAAATAGAAACTTAAGGGGACTATGGACCTTTATTTGAGCAAAACTTTTTTTTACTGTAATAGTGAATGTTGATATTGACTGTGTTATTGTAAAAAAATATATATATATTTCTGTAGGATAATAGTACCAAAATAGTTTTTTTCAAGTAAATAATCATTTATGAAGCATCTACGAAGTAAGTAATAAAAGTAAGTATAGTAATAAATTTTAAATTTGTTTTTCTAAAAACAGATTTTTCAAGATTTCTAGATTTTTTTAAATGCTCCATGCGACTTAATTTTTGTTCAAAATTCCTGAAATTTGTATGGAAGAATCCTGGTGCTGTTTATAAAGAAACTGGGCTTGCATTTCTCAATTCGACTGTATTAAGGTAATTAAATTTAATTTATAACTTATTAAAAGGCAAACTTTTGATGAAAATCGGGAGGGAATTTCAGAAAAAATCTCTCAAAAATTAACTATTGAAAGGATTAAATAATTGATATCGAGATTTGTTTGTAATACAGCTTAAAGTGATTAAAATGCAAAATAAAAGAAATACCTCAAAAATCAAGTCGCAAGGAGCATTTTAAAACTTTGCTTATAAATTTTAAGTTTTTAAAAAAAATCTTAAAATTATAATACGACTGGAAAATTCTTTTAAGGTATTCTATATACTTATGGCGAAATGTATATATATGTACAAAATTTCATATCTCTATGATTAAAAAGTAAAAAAAATAAATTTTAACGTCCACCGTTTCCTTAACATCTAATGTATTTTCAATGCGCAATGCAACAAATTATTTTGCAAGACAAAATGTAGACTGAAATGTTTTCAATATTTTTTGTAATATTATATATATATATATATATATTGCACTGAAAGACCGCGTTGCGTGATATATTGTACATTTACGGAAATTTTCTGCCTAGGTGAAGGATAATAAAAAAAAGTCACTGAATACGGACGAAGCCTTTTTTTTTTATAGATTCGTTTGAGTAAAACAATCATTACAGTTGATGATTCTCTAAGCAATATCTCCCCTCCTCTTTTTTTGTTGTTGCTCAAGTCACACTCGAAGAATCCAGTCAATTTCAAACATAAATGTACTACAAGATTTAATTCTGCAACTTGGATATTTGTAGTGTGTTCCAACTTCATGTGAAAATATAGAACTGGTTATATTATAACTACTATAATTATTATACAACAGGCTTGGCCTGAAACTAAACCTTTGGTCTGTCACCTATAGAAAACTTTACAGATTATCCATGTGATGTGTGTTGAGAGTATATAATCAAGTTAACCCATTTTCTCCACTAAATGTCATATTATGTTACTTAAATGCTTTAATAAGGAAATTATTTGATAAAATAATTTTAGTTTGTGGCATTTTTCCGAAAATAATGAAATGATGCGTATATAAAATTCAGTACATCGATAAGTTTGCCAGATTGCAGTTAGACATGATCAGATTTAACTAGATGTATAAATAATGATGCAATTATTTGTAAAAACATGATTTTTTTAAATAACATGCTGCCAGAAACACAGTAAGTAATCATTCATTGTATTCGTTACGTAGCATAAACACCCATGTATGAATTAGAATGGATAAAATTGTCTATGGATGAAAACTTTTAATTATTGATTCAAAGGAATTAGAGAAAATAGAAGAATTTAGACCACAACTATAAAAGCTAAAATGGAGAACAAAATGTTTTAAAAATCAGTGAAAAATGTGAAGAAAATGAACAAAAAAAGTATTCTGAAGCATACATAACATCAAGGTTTTATTAAATTTTTCACAAATTATTTAGCACATCTTCTGTATATTTACACAACATGTAAAAAAGTGCGCTCAAGAACATTTAAAAAAACTATCTCATAAATAAAATATACTTTCACACATCTCGTAAATTAGTATTATGTTACATGACCATAGTTTTTCAAAACTAATTTTCAGATTGAACGTAAATGAAATGCAGGGTAACCATCTTTGTTTATCAGGCCATATATAGATAGAATTGACTGAATAATTTATTTACACAATTTCAAAGCAAAAATTGTGAGAGATGCCCTAACGGTCGAACTCTTAAAAACGGTCTAATTGTAACTGTCATTTATTATTTTATTGTGCTTCCAAAGAAGCTGAATACGTTCCATTAATGTAACGTAATCAAGTTTTATTAATTTGATACCCCTTCCAATTTATGTAATAACTTTAGTTACTTATGAATGTTTGAAAGCGAATTTAAAAAGCTCTCATCTATGCCCAAGTTTACATAAACAATATTCATGAATAAGATTTGAGTATTGAGTTGTTATACAAGCATTTACATAAGGATTGGCTCAAACTGTATGTAAAAATGGCCTGAAATGAGCAAAAATAGTTATGAGGAACTCTACAGTAATCTTCAACACTATGTAAGCACGATCCTTTTATAATTCAAATCTTCTCTTGCTACGCTCAAAAAAGCACAAAAATGATGAAATTTCTCCGGTGAAAAATTCGTTGCTTCACACCTGAATGTAGTTATAAGGGTCTCACAAAATTTGAATTAACATATTCAAGGGGATAAGTACAAAATAGAGTAAAAGACATCACACTTTGTAATGGAAATTATTGCACATATAGAGTGGGGAAAAAACTGGGAAGTCAATTTAGCCCGTTATGTATAAAAAATGAATGCAAAAAATTTTATTTTAAGGCATTGTAATTCAAGAATAACAGGAAATCAGAAATAAAGGCAATAATATATGTACATAAAATGTAAAAAAAGTTTAATATCTGTATGCATTTTTAATATATATATACAAATGTTATCAGTAAAAAATGTTATAATAATACCGTCATCATTTGAAACAAGGTAAAAATTCATAAACTGACATTACTTTAAGAACTTCTCATTACATTACTGAACTAATAAAATTGTCGGCATTTTACAAAATTTTAAAAAGTCATAAAAAAAATCTTTTCCATTTTTGAATTTATGTATTAAATTAAATAACTTTTAACAACACAGTATGTAGGAAATGAAGAGATGATAGCTTTGTCCAATGGCATGGATACATTTACTTTGATAGAAATTTTACCGTCTTATATCACTGGTATTTCTATATGTACTTTAAGAAGTTCCATAAATCAAAATAATTTTGCGGTGATCATTTGATTTCAACTTGTGGCAGAGTATTTTATAACATTTGAAAAGTTTAAGCCATAACATTACAGGATAATGATTTAAAAATTTAGCATGGGAAAAATATTATTTCTAATGCAAGTTGGAAGCAAAAGTTAGTTTTTTGATTCAATTGAAATATATATTCTGAAGTATTAAAGAATTCTCAGGATAGAGAAAATTAAGTTCATTAATACCAAATATTAAAACAAACTTTTTTTAAAGAAATACACATTCTGCTTGCAATAAAAACTATTTGATAACACGCCTATATTGAATATATTTTAAAATATTACTTTTCCCTTTTGAAAAAAACTCATATTACCAATATAAAACATTGAGTGAGAATAACCCCACATTATCATTACTGTGAGAGGTTTTCGCTCGTGTGTGTTATGTGCCAATGTCCAGATAAAAGCTTTCAAAAAGAAATAAATTATATATAATAATTTATTAAGCCCAGTTTTCTAATAACTTAATGTCATTGCTAAAATAATTTCTAGATGATGACTAATATTTCTTGTTGAGTGCATTTCAATACTTTTATAACTGTATATCTACATACCACGTTCTGTAATCTTAAATTACATGTGGTGTTTTAGCTATATACATACCTTATAACTAAATATTACAAAACAAAAGAAATTATGAAATAAACATTCACACACTTGATAGTTTTTCCCATGTTATTTCCTCCGCAAAATAGACTTTTTATTGAAGCGAGAAATTTTACGAACGAAAAGGAATATCCATGCTTCAAGTTCATGAGTTATATATATTATTTTATTTTTTAAATAAGGCCTTATTTTACTTTTTGGGATTTTCTTAAGGATTCATACTGTACTATTAAGGACTTAACGATACCACGTTTTATTCAAAAAAGATATCCCTTTGCCTTTACTGTTCTACATTTTAAAGTATTCGAAAGAAGAAATTTTTTATTTTATTTCCTAGTAGAATAAGTAATATTGATTTAAAAAAAACATTTAAAAATTATTAATCGCTTTTATAAACTTTATTTACCGGACGTCGTTAATTGTTCCCAAGTTAGGGAGATAAAATACGATAAATTAACACCTTTTATTTTAATAATTGAGTTCGTGGCTGAAAAATTTTATATGAAAAAATACAAGAAATATCACATTTGATATATTCAAGAAGCATTTAATGTTTATTTTAAAATGGATATTTAGAACATTTTTATCGCGAAGTTATTACGTTTCTTTTCAAAAGCATTTTAAATAAAGCTATTAAATATGAAATGTTAATGCTACGGTATTAATAATTAAAAATTTCATACCATCAACAGCCTGCTGATTATTTAATAAAGCCAAAAGAATAACATTCGGAATTACGTCCACCGTTCTTTCTTTTTCAGGTTACGCAGTTTTTGATGAAAAGCATCATAGCATAAACACAGAAATTATCTGAAATTTTTTTTCAGTAAGTTAATTAATCTAATTAAGTAAAATTTCAATATATAAAATAAAGGGAAGATTTTTTTACTAGTGTGCGTATTAAATAATGAGAATTACAGATAGAAGTTAATATGTAAGATAACTATTTTATCGTACATTTTGAACGTGATTAACCCTGGTGTCAGTGACTCAGTGCAATAATACATTTCCATAGAACATATAAAAGGGGGGGGGGGAATGCAGCTGATTTCTCAGTTCTTGCATAAAATATGACTCAGTAACAAAACTATGAAGTAACAAATGAAAAATGGCATAAAACTCCAAGTTGATGCAAGTTCACTTTATCAATGAAACAAAAGGAGGCAGAAGTAAATGATGTGGCAGCGCAAAAGATTATTTTATGTCAGTTCCATTTGACAAATCTTAGTTCGCTACCTTAACTGAAAATGTCCATACGGCTGTCTTCAAGAACACATTTCAGTGAAGATAAAAGTGTTCTTTCGGGTTTTTTTTTTTTTTTTTTTTTTTTTTTTCCTTTTCGTCGCAAATGATAAAGCGATATGCACTTGTTATGTGTCACTTTTCAGCTCGAGAGCCCATACATGCTGAGGCCATCCAGTTCTGCCTTTAGACTTTCGATCACCATTAGGCCCCGGAGTGAGATTTGCCTGAAAAGAAAACAGCAAAATAAATGAATGATAAAGTTAATTTTACTTTAGATTTTACTTTAAAAGAATAATTGTACACTGTTACTAATTGAATTTTATTTTATTTTATAACTAAAGTATACAAAGGGGAAAAATGGCAGAAATATATATATGATGCCCGGTATAAAGGGCTAAAGTCAAAAACAGTGATTTTTAGATACTTGTTAGTATTGATAAAAAAAAAAAATCTTTTGACTGGAATGAAAATTTGATCATGAAATAAGAAATGTTATACTGTATACAAAATTTGTAGACCTAAGCCTTATATACCAGTCAAAATATTTTTTTTGTCAATACTAACAAGTATCTAAAAATCACTGTTTTTGACTTAAGCCCTTTATACCGGGCATCATAGATATATTCATAATAAACCTCTTATTACACATACATTAAATACTCAATTATTCGAACTAATAAATATACTGATACACACAGTAAAGCAGAAATTACTGATAATCAAAAAATGGCACTGCGTACCATAAAAAATGAGCTATATGGAGGTTTTAAAAGAACTACAATAGTGATATAAATAGGATTTGGAAAAATAAATTACATAACTTTCACATATTTTCATTAGTGTTTTCTAAAAAAAAAAGTTATATTCCTTTGCGTATGAGCTACATGTTGACATTCTAACGGCCATTTAGTATAGTTTATATCTAACGTCTTTAGTTTGTGATGCACAGATAATCCACTCTCAGAATAAAGTATATGACCTTATAACACAATTACAATTTCAGTGGAAGGTGAATAATTCTATTATTTCATTAATTATATTATCTTTCCTCTATTTATAAAAAAAAGGAATATATATTTTTTTTGATAAATAGATCATGTACACATTTATTAAATGCACTATGTCCCTCTCAACTATATCGGAGATGTTCATTTACCCGTTCAAAGGCAGTGGCTCAACCAGAAACAACATTCCTTAACTGGGGGGGGGGGAGGGGTTCTGGGAATGGTATTTTTATTTCTTGAGTGTGTATATATGTGTGTGTGGAGGCGGAAGGAATTATCTCTGGAATAGCTTTTTTTTTTTTTTTTTTGTTTTTTACTTTGACCAAACCTATCTTACCTCACCCCTGCATGGTTGAACCATTATTAAAATGAATGCAAAAGAAGGGCAATTATTATTTTCCTCAAATTTTCGGGAAAATGCATAACTGGAACACACAACTTCTTAAAAATTCCCAATACAAAATATGAGTGGCAACTAGATTCGAACTACTAGTTTGACAATCCAGTCTTTGGAGATTCTTCTTATAGACCTTCCTGCCTAACGCTCGGCTGTTGTGCATGCAGAACTATATTAATTAGATTTTTAAGAAGCAGTGTGTTCCTGTAATGAACGCAGAGTTAAAAATACTTATTCTACCTGATCAATAATAATCAGACGTGACATTCAGTAAAAATCTGATCACCAACACAGGGCCGCCCAGAGACTTTAAGGGGCCTGGGGCAAACTTCTGTTGGGGGCCCCAAGAAAAATAAAAAATGGAAAGAGACGAAAACACACATTCAAATTAACTTACTCATACTTCAAATTTTATTACATGAATGATTAACATAATTATTATATTTCATTGCACTGCTCTCTTGTTATATTTTCTGAGGAAATCTAATAAATAATTTTTTTAAAAATTTTTTGGGGCCCCTCCGGCAGTTGGGGGCCTGGGGCAAAGTGCCCCAGTTCCCCCCCCCCCCCCTCTGGGCGGCCCTGCACCAACAGACACGTGTTAGAAATTTTTTCTATAAAAAAATGCACAAAAAAGCAGCAAAAATGTATAAAATAGCAGCAAAATATTAAAAAATGAAAACGTAACAACCAACAGGACATACAATTTTTATAAGAAAGTTGGGTGTTGCAAAACTCGGGGTTACTTCTAGGAACCGCCTTTATTTACTTAAAAGACTATCTCGTGGGACAGGCGGCAAATAACAAAAACCCTGATTGACACCAACATTTAGGCTGGAACTGAATCACGGAAGAAAAATACAAACTGTCGGTCTGAGTGAACGTAACACGATACAGTCGGACTGATAGGTTAATCCTGCGAGAAGGATAAACATCGGCCTTTCAGAAGAAATAGACTTGAAACGGCAGCTCTAATCTCCTTTTCTGTATTTTTATGGTTCTGATATTTATATATCCTTCAAAAAGCTTTCTTATTTAATACAGCCAGCTTTGCATATACCCCACTTTCAGAGTTAATGTATGTAGCTTCTGATATTTTACGTTATATTGATTTCTTAAGAAGGAAAAAAAGTTAAATTAAAATCAACATTCTGATTTTAGTACACAGATATAATCATTCCGTGGCTTAAAAATTTTGTTAAGAGTAGTGGTAGCTAGTGATCAGGTATATCAGGAGGTGTTTACAAATGAGAACGGAATCCTAATTTATATATGCTTTTGGGTGGTAATTAATGTAATCTTTTTTATTATGAATGCGTTTGACATTTTAACATATTGAAACAGTCTTAAACTTCAGGTTACACAACAAATTCATGAGGTTTGAAGCATGTCAATCGAAAGGTGGAAAACTATAGAACCACATTTTGCCAAACAAGTTTCAAGGATTACTGTGGAACCAAGCAGCAAATTGTGGTGTACTTTGGCTGGAAAAGAGTGTGGTTAGATTGTTTCTTTAAACATTACGACCCTCTTTTGGAGTCCGGGAAATCGGAAAGCTTAAAGAGCGAAATCTCCTGTGCAAAGAATAAAATCTTTTTCTGTGAAAATCTGAACTGACTCTGCACGGAGCTTCTGCGAATAGATCATGTACAGAGGTTTGTGAGAAATGAAAGGAAAAGGTGTTAGACAAATTGAAATGTTACGGTGAAGAATAGAAATTAAAAGAATGAAGTTCAAAATTGTTCCACGGTGAAGGGGGATTAAAAAAATAGTTTATATATATATATATATATATATATATATATAGGCTGTTCGCACATTTTTTAGACGATTTTGGTAAGCGGTAATAAAAAATCGTTTGCTGCAAAAGAAATAATTGCAATTGTACTATGTTTTTAAAAGTCAAAATTATCATCTGCGGCTTGAAAGTTTTGTTTTTATTCAAAATGGCGTTTTTAACAAAGCAGTGGTTCGAAGGCTACATTTATGCTCTTTCCGAAGAGAAATATGCATACTCCGTTATCCAAAAACGATGTGAGAGTCATGGTTTTGTGATATCTAAAGCCTCAATAGGTAATATCGTCAACAAGAAAGGAAAAAAACGTCAAATTGGAGCCTCAAGTGGGACAAAAATTCCAAACAAGTATCCAAGAAAAAAACGGACATCTTCGACTATTGCAAAGGTACGTTGTTTAATGTTAAAAGAAAATCCCCCTAGTCAAAGGACAGTTGCAAAATCATTAAAATGCTCGGTGTCCATTGTAAACAAAATGATAAACGTTGATTTAAATCTTAAGAAAGCGAAAAAAACGCAATGTGCATCGTCTTCTTCCAAATCATATCGCTGAACGCAGGACACGCTGCAGAATTCTATATGAGAAACACTTATCCAAAGAAAAATGGAAAACAATTGCCACAATAGATGAATCATGGGTGTATTTAAATGATTGCAACAAAAAAAGAGCCATTTATTATCATAAAAGGGGAGAAAAAAATTTAAGTACATGGTTCAAAGAATCGAAAGAAAGTTTTTCTAAGGGATTCATGATTGTTGCTGGTTTTTCTTATAATGGCAAGTTAAAAATAAAGAGAGTGGAAAAAATGTCAAGATTAACTCCAAATACTATCAGGAACATATTTTATCGCCAATTTTTCTGAATGAAATACCATCGCTTTACCCACAGTGCCATCAATCTGTGAGACTCCTTCAGGACAAAGCTAGCAGTCACACATCAAAATCCACTGTAAATTTCCTAAAAGAAATGGAACAAAAAACTGATTTTAAGGCCATACCCTTCACTGATATCCCTACAAAATCTCCCGATGTATCACCTATGGATTTTTGTGCTTTCGGACTTTTAAAATCTGCATTATCCAAACGTCGTCCCAAAACCCTTACAGGACTCTGGAAAGCTGTTCAGGAGGAATGGGATAGAATACCTCTTCTGACACTTCAAAAGGCATTATTATCCTGGAAATTGCGGTGTTGAAAGATAGTTCAGAATAAGGGATGTCAAATAGAACATTTAAAACACAAGAATTTTATGTAATTTAGTTATGTGAATACAATATACATCGTCTAAAAAATGTGTGAACAGCCTCTGTGTATATATATATATATATATATATATATATATATATATATATATATATATATATATATATATATATATATATATATATATATATATATATATATATATATATATACATATATATATATATATATATTGATATTGGAAATGCTTCCAGTATGCTAGCCAATTTATATTTACATTTTTATGAAGTTGATAATATTAATAATATTGTTAATGGCAATTACCAAATATTTAGATATATTGCGGACATAATTGTTATTAATAATAGTAATAATAATATAGCTCTAAATTTTTACCCTCCAAATCTAGAACTAGTACAAAGTAGCCAAGAAAAACTAAATGTAAACTTCTTAGATATAAACATAAAAATAAATCCTCATAGTAAATTTACTTTTGATCTTTATGATAAAGATCAGAATATGACTTTAAAATAGTAAAATATCAAAGTTACTTAACTTGCTTACATAAATCTGTATTTAATAATATTATTGTTAATCAGCTAGTAAGAATAAATCGGCTATGTTCTAAGGACAATAGGCATAAACATATAAAAGATTTGTTAGTAGTGCTAAAACGTAATTATTACCCTGATAGTCTTTCCAAGCACATAATTGGTTGTTTTAGATTTAATGAATAGCATTTCTGTTGCTTATAATTAGTAAAACAAAAATAAATGAATAAAGTTGGTAAATAACTACTAAAAAGTAAATAACAACTAGTTTAATTAAAATAATAAATAACTCTTAGTCATAATAAATGTCTAAGTTAACTTAGGTTATTATGTCCAATAAAACAGTAACATAGTAAGTCTTCTAAATTGATTCCATTGGCTCCATGGTTGCAATGTTTGTGACGTCAGTCTACTTGCGGTCTCCTAAACTTAACTTTCACTTTATCTGGCGCCGAGTTTGGTGGTCTATGATAAAGCCACTGTTTATTCCTTCTTCTGTTTCATATGGATTGTACGGTGTCTAAGTATGTTTATTGCTCAGATCATACTTATTAGAAACAATCCATTGGTTTTTAGACAGTATTGGCACCGCTGAAGACAAGGTACTGTCTAAAAACCTATCTTTCAATTTTCTATTCATATTTTTCTCTTATCTTTTCATGTCTTTGGTTCCTGGCTGTAGTGGTTTAGTGCTTATACAGGTTTTTCACTTACAACTTTGTCTAATATATATATATATATATATATATATAAACAAATTAAAAACTTCGTGTTGTGAAAGATAAGGTTATTGTTCCGGATACCCAGTATTTAATGAACGTCTAAAATAAATAGCTGGTTTGGAATTTCCTTCGAAAAAATAACTCCACAGACATTATAATTATATGGAAATTAAAATTTAAATGAAAATACGTTGAAATGTGTGTCTACTATAGACTAGTAATTACAGAATGTTCTCGGACTCATTTAAATCCTTTCATATTTCTATTTTTTTTCCTTGTATCAAATTATTGGGTATTTTTAATTTAGCCATTTAATCTCCAGGATTTAAGACGAATACTATTTCAAACAAAATACTATTTAGTGGTTTTAGCTAAGAAGAATTATGATTTTTCCTTAGATGCACCTGGCCCAAAACACTTTAAAGTAATAGTCTTTTACGTAATATAAGGCGGTCACACACATCTGCACTGCACAGTATTCAGGGGAAAAACGAGTGATTTATGGGGTGTGGTCTGCAGAGCCTCTCTGCAGCGATCCTGCCCTCAATCGGTTTTTCACAGATGATCAAAGAGATTCGAGGGACCTTGGGGAGAGGACCGTGACTAACCGACCTCCAAATGTGTCAACAGGTGTTGAGGGACTGCGTGTCTAGATGTGTGTGACTGCAGCAATAGAGTGAAAACCTCGCTGCCTATGTTATTAGTCGTTTAAAAGCAACATACTGCACGAAGACAATTTGATAATTATAGAGCGGGTATATAGTAATAGAAAATCATTTTAAGGGAATATATAATCAATTGTTTAACAAATCATCCACAGTTTAGATGAGCCAGTTTGAATTGACGTAATAATTTTGAACCACAATACTATCCATTCTAGTCGATCTGTCTTATTGTGAGGGGAATCCTCACCTTTAAATTTAAAAAAAAATCGAATTTTATTTATTATTTTTCTTTTTTGCATTTTTAGAATATTTGAGCCTTTCGGAATCATTTAAAACAAACCACGTTGAAATATTTTAATTGGAACTTTCAAAACTGACATGAAGGAACCAGTTCCGATGTAAACATTACCAGTGTGGGAACTTTAAAAGCCTTTTTTTCGTAATAATGATTTTCATGCTTGCGCGCACTGTATAAAAGAAACTACTGCAGATATTGAATTCAAATTTTCAGGGTGTACAATTATGCTTCCAATTATGCTTCAAAGAGTACAATTATACTACCAAAAATATGCACTTAATTTTTCTTAAAAAAATTATTTTAATATGAATTTATAGCATTTGACTTGTAATTATAATGAGCTTTTTCAGTTTTTTAAAAAATCTGATTGTCCTAGAGTAAATATTCTTTATTTTCGTATTTAAATAGGTTTAGAGTTATACCTAATGTTTTTACATCACAAAAATGCAAAAAATATTATTGAAACTTTATTAGTGTTGTTGTAAGTCGGCGCGTTGTGTTTCAGTATAAATTTGAAATTTTCAGAAAATGCACTGACTTCTTACTCCATAAATAAAATTCTTATTTACTACTATCTACTTGTAATAGAATTAATTCAGGGAACATGATTTATGAAGATTAGAGAAGTAATACTGAAAATTTCATGTATAATGGACAATAAAAAATAGAAATTCGAACAAACAGCAAAAACTACTTGTCTCTTTTCTACTCGTGCAAAGGTGATTATCCTTAAACATTAACGTAATAACCAAGGGGATCAATCAGTTAGAAAATAATCCCGTTTACGAATGAAAATTACACACATTTGGAAATTAGTTATTGTAATTTCCAAATGTGTGCTAAATGTCATACTGATGGTATTACTAAGAGTTATCGTTACGATTTTTTGTCTTTTTGAAAATAAGTTCAGTATTATAATCAAACAAACAGACAGAAAATATATTTCAATCATAAATTTTAATATTGTCGTGGTGAATTTGAAAGAGGAAGTAAAATCATTGATGGTTCTAGATACGACTGTAATTATTGTAAAAATACTTGTAGTTCCACCTCATTTTAAAAGGAAATCGACATGTCTCGTATGAATACTTCTACAGGCGTTTAAATAACAACATGATTCAAAATAAACACTATGTTTTATTAATTTAAAACCACTAAAAATGTGCTCTTTATTATTATTATTATAAGACAATATTATAAATAGATGATTAATAAAACTGACTGGACTCAATACCCATTGGGAACGCAAAGACTTTAGAGTATATCCTGATCTACGTATGTATACACACTGAAGAGCCAAAATAACTGGTACAGGCGTGCGTATGCGAATAACGGATATGCAACCAATCAGCGTAACGTGATGCGGCCGGCAGCGACTATATAAGACAAGAGATGTCTGGCGAAGCTGTTAGATCGGTTCCTGCTGCTACAATGACAGGTTATCACTATTTATGTGATTTTGAACGTGGCGTTATATTCGGCGCAAGAGAGATGGGACATAGCATCTCCGAGGTAGCGATACAGTTTGGATTTTCGCGCACGACCATTTCACGAGTGTAATGTGAATATCAGGTACCCGGAAAAACACCAATTCTCCGACAGCGGTGCGGTAGGAAAAAGACCTTAAAAGAACTGGACTGTTGACGACTGACGAGAATCCTTAAACGCGATAGACGTGCAACACTTCCTCAAATTGCTGGGAATTTCAGTGCTGGGGCATCAACAAGTGTCAGCGTGCGAACTGTTCAATGGACCGTCATTGATATGGGCTTTCGGAGCTTCAGGCCCATTAGTGTACCGTTGTTGACTGCCCGGCACAAAGCTTTACGCCTTGCCTGAGCCGACCAACATCTCTAATGGACTGTTGATGATTGGAAACACGTTGCCTGGTCTGACGAGTCTCGTTTCCAATTGTATCGGGCGGATGGACGTGTACGAGTATGGAGACAACCTCATGAATCTATAGACCGTATTCTGTCAACCGGGGACTGTTCAAGCTGGTGGAGCGTCAGTGATGGTATGAGGTGTGTACAGTTGGTGTGATATAGGACCCTTGATACGTCTAGAGACGACTCTGACAGGTGACTGGTACCTAAGCATCCCGTCCGATAATCTACACCCATTCATGTCCATTGTACATTCCGACGGACTTGAACAATTCTAGCAGGACAATGCGACCCCCCCCCCCCACGTCGAGAATTGTTACCGAGTGACTCTGGGACTACTTTTCTGACTTTAGACACTTCCCAATGTCCACCTAAATCCCCAGACATTAACATTACTGAGCATATCTGGGATACCTTGTAACGTGCTGTTCAGAAGAGATATCCACCCCATCGCACTCCTATAGATTTACTAATGTAGGAATTGGGACCCGCCGTGGCTTCATAAGGGCCTTCCGAGTATAGATTCCCATCCGTGGGGCTAGAAATGTAGACAATAGCGCCCTTTACACGTACGTTCTTTCGCGAGTGCTTGGAGCGTACGGGATTCCGCGCACTCTCCAATCACTCTCAAAAGAGTGTACGTGTAAAGGGCGCTAATAGAGCCCTTTACACGTACGCTCTTGGAGTGCTTGGAGCGTACGGTATTGCGCGCGGGAAAACTTGCAGTACGCTCAAAATCAGCTTTCCCCTCCTCTCCGACACCTTCACACGTGCACTCAATCGCGCGGGATCGTGGTTTCAAGCAGGAAAATATTTTTGTGTGTAGTAGATTTATCACATACAATAAACTCGTCAATACTGTAAGGTTTATATAAGATTCGATTCACAATAATCGAACTTTTAGGTGAATAAAGTTAAAGAAGCCGCTTAAGATATGCTAATTGCGGCATACGCGGTTGGTATAAATGCCAAGCAGCTGGATTAAAAAAAAGAGAAAGCGAAAGAAAGTGAAAGGAGTTTGCGAGCAGCCGCTCGAGGCGTTTCAGCTAGGTTGATGCTAACCTACACGAGTTCGTGTTAGACGAAAGTTATTTAGCGTTCTGTGGCCTAAAGTTTACAAGGCAGCACTGCTGGTCGACTTTCAAAGTATCTGTGAGTATTGCAAAGTGTATGTTTCTTGAATGAGTAGTTATACAAGTGAATGTATTGAATTGTATTACCCTTGCATGAATGCTATATATATCTCTTACTAGTAGTACGTATGCTTTTTATGTTGAAAGCAAAATCTATATGTGCAAATATTTAAATAAACATTGTTGTTATCTAAGAACTGTGTTTGAATGACATTATTTAGAGTGCCACTTCAAGATATACATACCCAAAGGTAGGGTAGAAGTGTTAAAACTCTATAATACTCATATTCTCTGCAATTATTTCAAGTACTCCCGAGATTTCACCGAGAAAGCATTTTATATTCAGCTGTGCATAAAAAAAGAAACAATAAGTTTTTTTTTAATCTTAATCGTTATGTTTATTCCTCTAAAAAAAAAAGATATAATTTTAAATAAAAAATTAACTGAATCAGTCATTTTGATAAACAAAATCGTAAAAAACTCTGAATTTAAGAATAGAAAAAAAAATATAATTTTTTTTTCTCATATTTAACTAGACGGTGGAGTAATTATGGGGAACACTTTCAATGACAGATTCATGAAACTAAAGGAAGCATTTGTATGGGAGGCAATTTCCGTGCAGGGGCAGTCGTTTTTTCTATTAGGATAAGGTGTCAATAGATGAGATAACGTAAGGGGGAAAAGGTTTTGTTTCAGAACTGAATATTATTCAACAGGCGTGTAGCTATCGGTCAGAGGACTAATATAATACGGAAGAACAGATATGAGGAACAACTCATTTCAGTTTTCCGAATTTCAATTAATTTAAAATAAGCCACACATCAGGTATTTTTAATAGAACATTTAACAATACTCATGTACTAACCCTACTGGAATTGGTCACCTCAGTGTTAACCTAGGGAGAAAATTCGTCCAAGGATTGCCGACTTGGATTTAAAGATATTTCTTCAAAAATTGTACTCTATAACAGAGAAAGAAATTTTACACCTTGGGGCATTTTTCGTTTTTTTTTTAATGGAAACAATATTTTTTAATTAAAATTATTCAGGGAAAATATCTGGTGTAGTGTCTTTTAAATGCTCATCAATTCCTTTGGATACGAAATTTTTAAAATAAATCTTGTTTCAAGCTGCAGAAAAGTTCAGACTATCTGAAAATGACATTTTTATTTGATTATCAGCATTTATGCAGCTGTAAATAGTAGACAAATTTTCTCCATTGGTTAACATTGAGGTGAGCAAATCCAATAGGCTTAGTACACAGCAGCTTTAAGAAAATGTGAACCACAGTATTATCCCATGAGTATAAGATAAATTTATCATAGAGAATTGTTTTCAATTCAAAAACATCCTTGTGTTTTTAGCTTAATTCTGTTTCAAGCTTGAAAGAGAGAAGGAAACTATGTGTATCGGGAAACTGATAACTGCCGGGCAGCATATAGATTAGAATAAGAGGCTCAAGTGGAAATTACAGATGATGTGTCTCATAGCAATGGGTTCCCTGCCATTGTGATGTTTATGGCAATTACTTAGCGGATGACTTTGCTAAGTCTGGTTCACAACTTCCTCACCGGACGCCGCCCGTTGATTACCAAATAATCAGAAGAAGAATAAAGACAAAAATCAAACTATGCAGACTTAATGTGAACCTAGAGCTATTTAAAGCAAAATACTGGAGCACCTAATTTACGCCCAACTTCCCACGGGACATACCAAGAGCCATCGGTGTCGCCTGTTATCATTTCTTTACTGGCCACGACTAGCTTAAAAAACGTCTGAACAGAACTGGCTTCCAACTTGCGTGGACTCTGATATGACAAGAACCCATCTCAATAGCTGTCCTAACTTTGATGATATTGTAGCTAATTATGGTGCAGATTCTGATCTTAACTTTTTTAATACCTCGAAATTATACTAGGGTGCCAGACAGAGACTCATGTAAAAGAAACTAATGACTGGCGCAGGGTGAAAAAAAAAGGGGGGGGGGTGAATTATGAACGGAAAATTATCTTTAAAATAATTTCTTGGATCCCGTACAACTTTAGCTCTGATGTTGGTAGAACGGAAAATAAAAGGGAAAAGACAAAAATATTTTATGAAGGTAATGACATTACTGACACCAAATGGTCTAAGCAAAAATTATGCTCATTATGGCATATTTTACCTATTACCCTGATATACACAGGGGCCCGAAGTTTCATGTTCTAAAAGATATCTGATGGAACTGGACTGGTTAAGGCTTGTAGGTGATGCTGTAAACTTTTAAAAAGAACTTTTAAGCAGAGCTAAATTGTGTAACACATTCTTTTTTTCCAAAGTCATTTTTATATTCAGTTGTATTTCTTATAGACATTTATAAACATATTTAATGAACAAATATGATAGCACTAAAATCCATGATACGAGAGCATTCTTGAAACAAGCAAAGTTAAATAGCAATGCCTTGTCCCTCTATCAACATACACTTTAAGCAAAGAAAGGTTTGAGAAATGGGAGATTTTAGCGACTTTCAACGCTAAATTATCCTTTAAAAGAAAAATGGATGAAAAGATTAGTGTCAAAATTAGCGAAGATTACTATGGATATTCTTTCATCATATTAGTATCTGCTGTATATCTATCTATCTATCTATATGAAGAAAGACAAAAATGAAAAAAGAAAAACCCAGAGCAATAAACTACGGAAAAAAACTGCCTTCCGTTTCTCCCCACCTAAAAAATAAATAAATAAATAGCTGATAGAAATAACTTCTATAACAAGGGGCAAACAGAACTCTTTTTATGAAAGGAGAGAGGGAAATCAAAACTATGACAGCATTTAGTAGAGAAATGTCTTACGAAGCATTAATTTTTCTCCAATTGCTATAAGGTCGGAATAAGACACCATGCATCAGAATAAATCTCCCAACCGGCACAGTTGCATAGCGAAAAATTCACTACACGCGATATTCTCTTACCAAATAAATAAAATACAACAGTTTCTGTGTTGATGAAATATTTATTACCGCCGCCGCAAAGGAACGTTACCCCCGCACAATGAAAACGAACCTTACCATCTGTTTTTCTTTTTGGAAAGGGGATCGATAGATACCGCCCATCGGAGGGGTGGGTTCTGCACAAAAAATGCAATGCCTCATTTAGCCCTCTCGGTGGAATGCCGAGTCCTTATTTCCCCGCTTCGTCACTTTATTTGTCCAGCTGCGTTGTCGGGGACATTTGTTCTTGCGGATTGCTATCATAAGCAGTTCTTTCATACCGAATACATATCGTGGCACGATTGCAGGGCACTAAATTCAGATCTTGTGACCTTTCGACGAGCAAGTGGAAGGCTTTTTTTAATAAAATAGATCTATGAGCCCCGAGACGCATACAGGACAACGAACTTGGGCGCAGACACAACACTTTGCTCTGCTATCTCCCCTCTCCTTAGATTACTCCGGCCCCATGGGGATGTTCATTTCTACTCCTTGAGCCAGGATAAATTACATTCAAGTGGGTTACATTCGGTGGTTTTATCTCAGCGTTTACTCATTCCCTTTTACACTAGTTTATCTAAATCAGACTGCTATTTTTTAATTGGTATTCTTATCTTATGAGTTGAAACCATACATTTCCCCAATTTATTATAAATTAATAGTTATGATATACGGCAGGATTACAAATATTTTTCTAAGATAAGTTTAATTTCTCAAACCAGGAATAATTGCACATGGTGAGAAAGGTGGGGTTCTGTCTTAAGATATACCTTCGAAGGTGATTTTTCGAATTTTTTTTAATTTTGTCTTTTATCTATTTTTTATAATGAGATGTAAGTTAAAATTTGGAAAAAAATATATAAAAAAATGTAACTGTTACATTAAGATAGTTTTTAAGGGGAAAAACTGGGTGCAAATTTGACATTTCTTCAAAACATGATAACTAAAAAATAAACAAATATTTTATCCTTATAAAAATTGGAGAATGAAGATAATAACTTTCTCTAGAGAATAGAGTATTCTCAACATAATATTCTATTCATCTCAGATGCTGTAGTGGTTTAAGTACTGATGTGCAGAAAAATTGCTTAAAATTCATTATCATTTGCAATTCATACCTATGTAAACAAAAATCAAATTAATCTACAACGATGAGCGTAGGCTCTTCTCTTTATAAACATTTGAAGAGCAGCTCTTCAAAATTTTAAGGCATTTCATGCATAGCTTTTTACTGTAGGATGTTTTGCATACAGAGAAATTATGAAAAAAAATTCATTTTTAGAAAAATTTGCTTTTGGTTATAAAATCCTTTGACAACTGTTGTTAAAATTGCTGTTACTCGGCTCTTATCTAAGATAGAAACGTAATTTAAACAGAATTAGAAAGATAAAAGATTAGGCTTTGGCATTATTGCGTAAGTGAAAAATCTATTCTTTTTTATCGAAAAAGTGTACGGTTATCTTAAGGGGATTGTTGCACCTGCTCCTCATTTAGATAATACATTGATAGATTTGCTGAGACAGGCATATTAAGTACACTTGAAGAAAAAGGTGTCTTGAATCTACATTATTTTAAATCATTAATCTATATGTGATTAGTCATGGGAGACAGTCGCACCTTAGGCTCGGAGCACTCAACGAAGGATTAAGCCTGATGACCGGAAACTGGTCGCTGCAGTTAAAAATTATTGTAGATTTATGAAGCTTTTAATTTCAGCTAATTTCCCCTCCACATGCACCTTGTATTATGTATGTTAATTTTATTTTTAGCGAAATCCCATCGCTTAACTTAAAAAACTTGAAAACCTCTCCTAAACTAATGAAAAAAAGTTGAAAAACTGAACTACTGCTTATTGAAGTATAACGAAACATAAATCGCTCATCCCATGTAAGCAAAATTGAGTTAATGACTAACGAGACAGCATTTATAAAATAATAAATACTTCGTAAAGGAAACTTAATACAATAAAGTGTATCAAAAATGAAAAGGCTCCGTCTAAAAATAGGTCACTTTTGAGGAGCAGACACTTACGCAATGGTAAATGCAGTTTTCGAAATTTTAAACATTTTTAATTCGAAAGTTACTTTTTTCTCGAGCACATTCTTTATTTATAAAAGAAAAAAATCCGCAAAAGTGCCTTGCACAGATTATTTTTTAAGCGTTTTATTCACAAAAATTTTCACACATTTTTATAGATCAGAAGTTTTTTTGCAATCTCTATAGTATTACAACGAATCCATCAGTATCGAAAAAAGCTACTTTTACATTTTTTATATAATAGGGGTGATTAATTAAAATGTATCACAAATGTGTATTTTTCTAATATGTGAATAGAAAAACACCGGGGTAAAAATTTCCAGTTGCTTTACATTTGAATTGAAGGTCTGTGACATCATATGATGTACAGCTTTAATTATACAACATATATATGTCATTTTATGAAAACCGACGTAGTTTTCCAAAATGATTGAATTAGAAATACTTGTTTATGTTTTCAAAAACACTTTGTTCAGTATTGAAATAGAGTCATATATGTATATAAATATATGCATTAAATTCAAAATATTTTTCGCCCAGTATAAAAACATTACAGGTCGCTATAGTAAAGGCTTATTTTACTGGGTTGGCCGATTTAAATCTAAACAATTTAAATTGAAATTTCAAAGTCAGGAGGGGACGGTGAGGCCAAAAGTCAGTAGTAAATACTACTTGACACGGTGCCTAAGTCCTAAATTATTAGAGAGAACAGGCGGACCCTCGGCTGCGTATTCAGGTTTATTGCGTAGCGACTGGTCTGCAGGTTTATTCACGCCGCATACCTAAGGCTTGGTTGGTTTAGTGATTTGTGATTTCAAAGTAAGGATTTTTTTTAATTGGTTCATTTAAATCAATTTTTTAAAATAATTGGCTGAATATTAATATTTTTGTTTTTTACAAATGATAATACAGCAGTATTGCTTCGATAAAAATATTTAAGGCAACTAATAGATAAATAAATCAAATCTTTTTCTTGAAAATGAAAACAATGGAACTGAAGGTTTTTAGAGAATATGTAAGAGAAAGAAATTTTGCTTTTTTTTCTCTTTATTTGTAAATCCTCGTCATTCATAAATTATTCTGCGGCTCTTAAAATATTTAATTGTGCAATAATTTAAGTGATTCAAAGAACTTCCCCCCTAATTTATAACTACTTATGTATTTGCAACAGATTGACATAAAATAAGTAGAAAATTGCAAATATTCCTTACTGGTATTTTCCTTATAATTTCATTTTGTTTAAAAAATTTCTAAAAATAAATTGATTGGTCTTTTATAATGCAAAAATTATAAAATTTAAGCTCGTAAGGCCTTAAAAATAGCAACAAAATTTTTAAGCAGTTGATTGAAAATAACACTTTTTACAACACCCCTATAGTCATTGAAGTCTATAGTCCTTCAGTTTATAGAATACCAGCCTTGAAATTAGAAGAAGTGGGTTCAAATCCCGCTCCAGGTAAAGAGGCTCGATCACAGGAAAGGACAGTGATGAACCGTTGGAAAGCACATGGTAAATATTCATCGTGAAAGAATGATGAAATTTGAAAAAAAAAATACTAAAATACTTGTGAAAAAATACTTGTGAAGGAAACCATTGAGAATAGCTTTTTGTATCAATTTTGGGTAGTTAAATTTGTGGAATAACGGCCTCGAGGTATTCGTAAATTGATATTACTACCAAAATACAAGCAGACGGTTGTGGTAAAATTAGGCAATACGACTACTCTCTCAAACAATCAAGATAATGAAATGAAAATCGCTAGCTTTAAAAAAAACCTGAAAATAAATAACTCTCTTTTTCACATAAAATATATTTTTCGTAAGCTTCTGAATTAAGTTTCTTGTAAATAAAAACAAATTCATCTGTTTTCTCCGTGTTTCTAATCTACTATTTATCAACTTAACAAGGTCAAAAAAGGAAAAACATAGCTAACAACAGTTGGTGGGGGATCACCTGTCAGAATATATTCATTGAAATTCAAAGAATTTTTTTCTAAATAACATAGATCTCTTTATCATCACTCGAAATGTGTTACTTTGACATAATTTTACAATTTTTCAATGTTATCAATTAACTTTTAGTGAACATATATGGGAATTGATCATTTGTTCGATACATAGCAGCTTTTGTCTTCCTGTAGTAAGATTGAAAAAATTTAAAAAACAATCTTTTATCCTTTCCACTGATTTCGTATCACTGATCATTAGTACTTTATTAACAGATCTAACTGAATATCGTCAACAGATAAAGTTCATTCAAATTAGCTCTATGGGGAAACTGTCAGTATTGTAGGCACTATTGTGCACTATTTTTTTATACATTAATATCTCAGTGTTTGTATGGATAATATTTTTACGTAACATATATGTGATTACTTATTGAATATGAACTCAGACTGACTTTTAGTTTTATCAATTATTTTCGTAATTTACGTGAAATATCAGAAGATATGTCTTTGTTTTAATATTTATTTAAGTGAAATGTTTAGGATATTATGAGTTGTACGCGTATGTCAATTTCAGTCTATAGCTCGTATCAGATTTCTAGAAGAAAAAAAAACTACTGAATCTAATTATATTCATAACGCTACAATATCTCACGAAACACAAATAGCATTTCCTTTCAAGGTGCAGGGTAAATTATAACTGCGGCAGTTTCCATTAAACGTGATCAAATGTGGGTCGATGTGATCAAATGTGGGTTGATGTGAAAATGAGGTGTACTTATCTCCGAGAATATTCTTAGGGCGTTTGGTGTCATAATCAAATGATATACTAGATTATCCTATGTTACTTCTGAAAATACAGAAATCTTCCTCAGAAATTTTTAATATTTGGCTGGATGAAAATGATCAAAGAACTTTGTTAGTTATTGGGAATCTTCATTGGTACAAGTTTCCCGAAAATCACCATTTATATAAAAAATATGAACATGCTATGATTCCAAATGTTTTTCGACAGAAGGTTTCTTTTATATAATTTGCAAATATTTATTGAAATTTGCGGAAACAATCAGATTAGCCTTTCCTCAGTTTCTGTCCAAACTTCATGCACAATACTGCATATTATACAATGAAATTTGTAACAAATATAACTATGGAGTTTTGAAGGCAATGAAGGACGAAAATAAATCCAAAAGTAAGTTGAGTCAAGCTTTAAAAATAAAGAATGATTTACATGAGGGTCTGTGTAAAGAAACTTCGAAATTCCTGTAACGGAGGTTCGGTATACTTTTTTGTCAGGTTTCCATCAGAGACACTGCACTACGCGCGGATACGACCAGGAATACTCTGTAACTCCTCTTGAGTTTGTTATCATAGATAGTGGGAAGGGAATAGAAGGCTCTATTTATAGTAAGTACTTGAGAGCGATCATGTAAAGAATTGCATTTACATTACAAGCAGCGCTGCTTGATCGCAGGGGAAAAATGATCCAGAATGAAGATTTTTTTTTTCTTAACAGAAACTGTGTACGAAAAAAAATTGAATACAGTTTAGATATATATACTCGAACCCACATCTATAAAGTAGGGGTGAAATTTTCTCTGTCTATACAGCAAAATCTATGTGAGATCCTCGTGATCGTAATTTTATGATAGGGCAATTGTGAAAAAAAATAAGGCTAATCAGTGTACTTCTTTAGAACTAGCACTCAGTTTCATGGGACCTGTAATAATATTAATATTTTTAAACAAATATAAATGTCTCCTCAGTTCATTTCCTTTAGATTATTATCAAAGAGTTCAGTTAAATAAACGAGAAAGATTCAGTGTCAGAGTTTACTCTAGAGAACGATAGTTTTCTAGAGTAAACTCTGACACTAAGAGTCCTACAGAGAGTCAGGAGTAATAAAGAAAATTAACCCACATACCAATATCAGTGCGAAAAAATTCCTCGAATTACGAAATGTTGAGTTTTCTTTGGTTAGATCTCCTTTTAAGTCCATCACATTGAATCGGTTCTCAATTCTTATACATGTTAGATCGAGGTTTGAAAGCTTGCTAATACCTCTCAGCTGTTGTACATTTTAAGAACTGCACCCACCTCTACGTGTATGGAACGAAAGAGGTACGTAGAGAATCGTGCAAGGAATAATGCTCAGTGGTTTGAACTCAGGTGTATTAAGTGCGTTGAAGCTCTCGCACACTAGATAGAGTAGAGGTGTAATCAAACTACCTGTTGGATGCTTACCATGTCAAGAAAGGAGCTGTAACTGAGCTTTTGTGTTCACTTGCAAAAATCAACATAAATTTGTTGTGGTATCTATTTCGGCCGTACATGACTTCTTATTGTTTACCATCGACAAGAGAAATCAAACGACTTTATCTCTTCTTCAATTTTTTAGCCATCATCTTGTATCACTATTACAAAAGGATTAAACAAAGTGTTCTGATTGCAAATTAATTGGATTTCAACAGCCGATTTTATTTTCCTTCTTCATCTGGTATCTTTTTCCGATAAGATTAAATGGGGTGGTCTACATGATTTAAAACAAAGGGCTTTTTGGTTGATGCAAAGCAAATAGGTTCGGCATATGAACCTAGACTACTACTACGAGATCTGCCATGTGTTTCGAATTTTGGATATGTGCGCAAATTTGAGTAAATGGTCGTCAGAGCTACTTATAAGATGTTGATCAATGGTACATCCAAAGTTTCCCAAGTTTCTGTCATTATTACACGCTATTACTGTTTTACGGCTTTTTAATCCTTAAATTTATTGTTAAAATGGGAAGCATTTTAACTTGTCTGTGGTGCATATTGAACAATGGATTATTTTGTGTCATGAATTCAAAGTCAACCAAAATGTGACTCAGAATAAGATCATTGAGAATATTTTATACGTAAAAAAGACAAAAGCTTTAATTTCTCATTTTGCTGTTAAAAAACCTTTCAATATTTTTATTATTAAAGAGATGAGAGAGCTTATATTGTCTTTATTAATGAGTACCCTGCTTAATATTCTTTATCATCATTATATAATCATTATATAATCATTTACATTAATGACATTCTTGTACATCTTTCCAGGATCTTTTATTTCACTGAGCGTATAGAGATACATAGTATATTTCTTCGAACGTAAAAACAACCTAAATGGTTGCAAACGGGGCAACATTTCTAGGGACCTTTCTAAATTAGATAAGACAACATTGAATATTTTTAAATAAGCCTGGGTGACAATATTGCCTATTCTAGAAGCGGCAGCAAACGAGGCATCATTTCTAAGGACCTTTCTAAAATAAGTAAGTTTATTTGGCTCCTGTTGAAAAAGGTAAAGATGCCGATACCTGCTTTTAAATGAGTACAATATATTAAATATAATCTTTGCATATTCCATCATAATGTTACGAATAATATTTCCTAATCAAGTATAATGTTAAAATTACACATTAAATATATTACCTTACATGCAAAACAGAAATAAATATATTTTTTCATTAAAAAAAAACTTTTAATACGACGGAGAGAGGGAGACAAACAGTGCCTGTCAAGTGTTCAACTTTGAGTGAAACAACGTAAACTGTTTACTTGGATAAATAATTTTTTCCTGTCTTTCAGTGATTCCATCAGTCGTCTATAATTACCCTAATGGTACCTTATCACATGATCCCATCCAATTAATTAGTTATTGACCAGCCTTATGAATAGGTGCAAATGATTTATCTGATTCAAATAGTTTTCTACGGTTCACATTACGAGCTTTTGAACGGTTACATATGTCTCGAAGGACTCGACTTATCTTTATTATACAGATACAAAGGAACCTTTTAATGCGACGAAAGAAGCATCATTGTCAATCGTCGAATGAAAGAAGTTCTGTGAAATCGAATGTTATTTTGGAACAGCCTTTTCTAAGAATATTATACGTAAAAATATTCATTGAAAATGACATGCGTTTCAATCAACAAACCTTAAATCACGTGCATTAAAAAACACACACAAAAGAAATATTAATCTTGAATCCTACAAAAATGAACTCAAATGCATCAGGATTGAAGCTGATATGTTGATTCGAATGTAAATGACGTCATACAAAGTAAGCAATGGAATTTTAAAAAATGAGAGTTCTCCACATTGTAATGATTGTTCAGTTAAAAAAAAAAAAAAAGGCTCGAGGAAAGAAGACCAGGTTAGATCGTGGAACTGGTCGATGGTATCCATAACATGTACAAAACACACCCGGGTGTTTACGTCATTACCTTAAAAACGAAGGTAACCGAAATCTAAGCAATGTTTACTACAGAGACATATACGTGGACAAACTGTAAATACAAAAGAATTTATTTATATATATAAAACGGTTCCGTAACTGACTGACTAACTGACAGATAACGCACAGACCAAACCGCTGGATCTAAAGGGCTGACATTTTGCATGGCGAATGTTCTTATAGTGTAGGGGTGCACTAAGAAAGATTTTTAAAAAATTCTCATTAGATTTTTTAAAATTAAATTTTTAAGCTGTTTTTGTAACATTCTTTAAAGTTTGCATTTAAAATAATAATTTGAGGGTTATAAAATTTGTATCACGAGAAAGATCATAAAAATTCTTTTAAAATGAAATCTTTGTTGAATCGTTACCTCTATTTTCTGATTTTTGGGGATTTTTTAAAGACTAATTTTTAGAATTTAATTGATTAAATGCTGATCAAGGGGTTTCTTTTCTTTTTGTGATACTTTAAATTGATTTTGCGTCACGTGCATAACAACGAAATAAATTGACAAAAAAATATTAAAATACAGTAAAAGATAAAATTAACCACTAGACTAAATGAGATTGAAGTTTTAAGAATTTAATTCCAAAATAGTATGTTTTATGGATATTAAACATGCAAATTAGTTGCATACATTGACCGTTGTATTTAATTTGAATATTTTCTTCTACATTATTTTGTCTATAAAAATATCAGTTACTTTTTTTATAAATTTATTTATTTATTTATTTATTTATTTTTTTGACATTAGTTGCATACATTGACCGTTGTATTTAATTTGAATGCACTCCGTAGCGAAGTACAGGTATTCAGCTAGTGTATATATATATACAGAGAGAGAGAGAGAGAGAGAGAGAGAGAGAGAGAGAGAAAGAGAGACAGACAGAAAGACTATATATTCTACATTATATTAAGTACCCTAGAGTCTGAAATAGCAAAAGAGTGTGTAAATTAACAGAAAATAAATATTCTTATTCTTGAAAAAAAGTCATATCGAGTAACTATCGAAAATTAAAAAATTTAAGTAATTTCAAATTTAATAAGTCGTAATCAGTTGAAAAAAACCAGTCATTTTAAATAGCAAAATACCTTTCTTTAGAGCAGAAAATTGTTAAAATCCTATAATAATTTATATCGCATGTTAATATTTTCTTACCCTATAAAAACTCATTCTATTTGCTTGATAGTTTTATTATTCCTTCACAGACAGTTGAACTACTAGAATAATATCTATTTAGTATCTATTTCAATTACTTTAAAAAAAATTGTAATAAGGGAAGAGAACTCGCATGGACCAGAGTTTTTACAGGTTCCTGGTAGTATAAATACAGGGTCTCCGGGCTAAAGGTATCCAAAAGTTATGACTTATTTTTACGGAACTACCCATTAGAATTTAAAAATATTTACTTAAATAGAAAGAACATCTCACCAAGTTTTAATATCAATCACAGATTTCGATCATAGTATCATAGATTTCGATCATAGTATCATAGATTTCGATGTGTACACCTTTTGTAGCACGACTAACGTCTAAATGGTAATCCAGTTCTCTCCAAGTGTTTCGTAGCATATCAGGAGTTATTAGACTTTTTTGCTTGGGGATTCATTAAATCCGTTGAATATAAACAAAAAATTGAAACTGTGGATGAGCTGAAGAAGCCTATCATTCAAGCAATTCGTGTAATAACTCCTGATATGCTACGAAACACTTGGAGAGAACTGGATTACCATTTAGACGTTTGTCGTGCTACAAAAGGTGCATACATCGGAATCTATGATACTATGATCGAAATCTATAATTGATATCAAAACTTAGTGAGATGTTCTTTCTATTTAAATAATTTTCTTAATTCTAATGGGTAGTTCCGTAAAAATAAGTCATGACTTTTGGATACCTTTAGCCCGGACAACCTTTATAAAACATTAAGAGGACTATTTAATAAAAATACTAAATATTTTGGATAAAAAGCTAGATATTATATGTAGTTATTTACTATCTTTATTTTCATTAAGTATTATTATATCCCCAGCATACCTTTATTAATTATTCTTATTCTTACTAATGTTACTACATTCATAGAGTAAATATTTAAGTTTGCTCGCGTGGTAAAAGCATTTACTCCTTCAGGGACACCTTTAATTTGTTGACATGTAGTGTTGTTTTGTAGCATATTAGTAGTTTTGTACTACATATTAATTGGGTGGTAAAAATTGATAAATTAGTAGAGAAATTAACATTGATATTATCAGCAAGATATAGCTTTGTTTTGTTTTGCTAAATTAATACCTTAAGTCTTTTATATCGATGCTATTAAATAAGTCTTAAAAGTAAAAGATTTTAATGGATTTAATATTACTGTTTTTTGATAAAATTTTAGTATTGAATTACAGCTATTATCTATGATGCAATTATTATCCAACTCAAAATTTAATATAGGGATTTATAAGAGTAAAGAAGTCTAAAATTTTCATTAATAGCATAAGTGTTATGGCTACAAGCAACTTCTGAGACGATAGTAGTTGTTTTAGAAAAATTTGGTGACATTGTAATAAAAGGAAAATTACAATTTCTTTTTTTCTTTTTAGAATCTTAGAAAATAAATCAAATACAGCATACTGATTTAAGGAATTTCTTATGTATTAAAGCTAACGAACTTAACACTAGAGTTACTAATAATTAAGACATATATATTTTTGCCAGAGACAATTTTTAGACAAAATTAAAATCAATTGATTTGACTGGCTTGGTAGTTTTAGTGCTAATTCGACCACATAGCAATAACGCCAGCCCAACAGACTATACGAAGAATAAACACAAGTTATCAATATATCATTTATCTGTATAGTGACTAATTATAATGATGCTCGAATTAATGGATTATTATCACTTTTATGCCAATGATTATACTGATTTGTATAATCACTATCTTAAAGTTATCACATATATCAGCATTATAATTTATATCGTGATTAAATTTTTGTAAACATGTGCATGAATGTGTCATGACGAGGAGTAATAGAAAAAAATATTTTAACAACCCTAAAAACATTTCTAACAAGAGCACATGTACTTAGTATAATTCACGGATATATTTACTTTAAAATTATGCGAACGTGTTCTTTTTTGCATTAAATATTGCAGGTGCCTTTTCGAGAACAAACGAGTGTCACCTGGTAATATAAAACTAGAGGAATTTTTGAAGGAGCAAGTTAAGCGATATGGAAGGGTGTAACACTGTTTCATCATACATAAATTGTGCCTTAACTAATGACTAATATCTAACCCCATTTATCTCCAATGAAAGAAGCTTTTTATTCCCGCATCTGTTATTTTTTGCCGCTTTCCTTGCCTAAAAACCTACTATCGAATTTCCTGATCAATATTTGTGTCATATTTGATGAGGGATTAAACGTTAATGTATATAAGTAACATGTTAAATATCGTGCACAAAGGGGAAAAATTTTGTTTCCATCAAGATGCATAGGAGCTGTATGATCTAAATACCGGATCTAAATGAGTAATAACTGATCTTTTATTAATTCATAACAATCACTTTAATAAAGATAGCTTGGCGGTTTATGGATCTATCTGACTCCAGAGAGAACACAACACCAACCAATCAACCAACTTTAATGAAGAGTACTGATAGGAAAGCCATCCCGTTACTTATCGTTTCTTTTGATGCTAAATAATACGGTTTATAATGATTAATCTGTGGCATGCGCTCTCAAATTTCTTCTTTCCCTCCTAAACAAGTTAGCTTGACGATGATTTGAACCCAAAGATCTAGAACAGTGGTTCTCAACCCGTAGAAGTCTGCGGACCACTAAACCAGAAATTGAACCATGTGCTGACCACCACCATCCCCCACCGACTTGAGGGGGGGGAGTACTTTCCGGGGGATATGGGGGTATAAAATATCCCTCGGGCAAAAGGGATACAGGATAAACGTACTCGCATTCAAACGTATCATATTCTAATAATAAAATAATTATATTAAACTTTTAAGAAGTTTTAATTCAACACCTGATAGTCATCGGATATATTCGGCCCATCTAGTTCAATGAACATTGCTTTCAAAATCCCCATTTATTTAGCCAACTTTTTTATATGTGGTGCCGGACCACTTCCGAGGCTCTCGCGGACCACCGGCTAGGAACCACTGATCTAGAAGGATGTGTAACTCCTTCTAGATCAGTGGAACACAATATAAAGGACTGCCATAATCCTTTCTAATGAACTTCACAAATATGTTGGTTGAAAAAGAATTTTTTTCAAGTTCATTTGCACCCAAACCTCTTTCTAAAAAAGTGATAACAACAATGCATTAAAAATTTCCATATCTGAAGCAAACTTGTTGAATCAATGAAAATTGTTTATGAAAGACAACGATAGCAAACTCCTATGCTCTGGGCAACTATTCTAGCATTTTGATGATGCTTGAGGATAAAATTAAGTACAACATATTAAGAGAAACTCTATACTTATTTCTTTAATGATATATCTTTTTATATTCTCCAAATTAACAGAACTTCTACAGAATCAAGGGAGCCTTTACACACCATTTACAACCAAGGTGTGAGGAGAGAATAGTAAGACAGCCGCCTGGTAACTGGTGCACAGAATAAATAAGAGGCATTTTACTTCACAGATTACTTTAAACGTTCTTTGATTATAAATAGATGTGGTGCAGTAGATCACGGGTGACTTGGTAGAAAGGCAGACTTCGCGCGGTCTGGATAAGGTTTCGTAGAGCGGAACATCAGTTGACCTTGCAGCTCTTCAATCTTCGAGTTAAGCTACGGGGAATTTTCCTCTCAATATTTTTTAAATCCCAGATTAGCTAAAGTATATTTTTGAATTCGGTTTTCTGCATTTGAAAATATATATCTTAATGCAATGAGTGTGTTATTTATTTATTTTTTTAATTTTAAGTCAATATTTTTCAATTACAGTTTTGATTTTGTAGTGACAGACACAACAGTCTTATACCCTGGAAAGAATTAATTACTGAATAATTTTTTTTCCAATGCGGAGGTACTTGTCGTCAAACATTCGTCTATACTACGCCGCAATTTTACTGCCCATTTAATTGTGGGGGCACCATATAGGCGGACAGCATTACCCCCTATGAAGGGACGACACGAACGGAGGCATTTTTCGTGGCGCGACGCCAGGATTCGATCCGAGCACCCTCAGCATCGAAAACCAGAGGGCAGTACCACTGGGCCGCCACAAGCCCTACTGAATAATTTAAAATTTTAGAAACTATACTCTTCTTATACAGATGTCTACCTCTGTATTCCAAAACTAGAATTCAAAAATATGCATGTATTAATCTGTGATTTAAAAAAATACAAGGAGGAAAATTACCGCTCAATCTAGGGATAAAAAATCTGTGATAGCAAGGGATGCACCTTGACGGGTTGCATTAAACTCACAGCAACTAGTTTGGGACATTTAATGTAGAATACACGGCAATAGTATATATGGAGACGATCGCTAATATAAACTTTTATTTGTATTCATACTTTGATTTTGAGCGATATATAAGAAATTATTAATATATTTTCTCTTTCAAAAACAATAAAAGTTTGAATTTATTAATTGAATTAACAGACCATCGCTGATATCGAGAAAATTTGGGTCATATTCAAACAGTTAAAACATATTAATGTCTTCACCTTTGTCATTACCTTAGTTTTTCTATTATACAAAGTTAACGCTGTATTAAAAAAAATTAAGTTTCAGTTTGAACAAATGCATGGACCCCCACAAAAAGTTTAATCTATGTGTACAAAAAAAACCCGTGAAATTTCGTGTCTGTAGCTTAATTTGCTGAGGAGTCATGGTTTGCAGGCAGAGATGGAAGCAAGACGATCAATTTAATTAATTTTCTACTGATCTAAAAGACAACTTCTTTTAAGTTCTTTTTTATAAAATATTAAAGGGAAGGCAAAAATTTCACGTTATAAATATTAAAAGACGTAAAAAGATGTCTGTAAAAATAATTACTTTCAGAAAGAATTGTTTCTAGGAATTCAAACGTCACAAATGCATTGTTTCTTCCTTCTATTTTTTTAACAAAATTAATTTCAAATTTTCGAATGAATGTTAAACATTTCATTAATAAATGCTTCGAGAATATAACAATATTGTCAGAATTACCTACTTATAGACTAGAAATAGTTTAAAAGATAAACAGTCGTAACACTTGTTTACAGCCAAGACATGTCAAAATATGTTATAAGAGTCATACATGTTTTTTTAAATAATAATAATATTATTATTATCGTTATTATTATTATTTATTGAGGGGGGATGACTTTTTGGCATGAACGTAAGGCTTCTCCATTATTAGAAATCTGGGAAATACAATTATATTTAAAAAATATTGACATATAATCAAGGAATGTGTCATTTGTAAATATTAAATAGTTTCATAAAATTTATCTCCATTTCCCTTGAGAAGAAAAATTGATTTCAAATTATTCATGACTGAAAAATTCCTATCATAAATGATCGGGGAAGTAAAAAGATAACTGTGAAATGTATTATTATGCAGAAATAAATGTGTCGGGCCTAAATAGTAAACAGGGAAAAACTGATCCCAAATTGATTCCAAACCAGTAAAATTGATTCCAAATTATTCATGACTGAAAAATTTTCCTATCATGAATGGTCGGGGAAGTAAAGAGATAACTGTAAAATATCTTATTGTACAGAAAGAAATGTGTCGGGCCTAAATGGTAAACAATGAAAAATTGATCCCAAATTGATTCTAAACCAGAAAAATTGATTCCAAATTATTCATGACTGAAAATTTTCCTTTACTGAATGGTCGGGGAAGTAAAGAGATAACTGTAAAATATCTTATTATACAGAAAGAAATGTGTCGGGCCTAAATAGTAAACAGTGTCATATGATTTATTTTCAAACTTGCTCTTTCTAATTTACGATCCAACTCGATAGTGGCGCCCATGTGTTTTATCCGCGCCCAGTAATCACTCGAAATCGTTCTAATGATAAGAGAGACACTTTTTTGTGGATCATTATTTTGGGTAGTTATTGCACTGGGTAAGCTATAATTTCTTGGTTGGAATGGCGTTCTTAATGGACCCAACATACTGCAGTAACTTGAGAGCAAAAGGGTATTTTAGATCCATAAACAACTCCTCTGATTTACGCGAATTAAGTTTGAATTTTTCAGAATTTGACAAATGACGCAATTCACGCTTTGTCAAGATATCATGCTCAAAATAAACCTTTTTAACAAAATTCATATGATTTTTATGGTTGATTGCGCATTTTAAAAACTGTATTTCAGATTTATAAACAGCTCTCGTGTTTTCAATTCGTAAAACTTACAAAACGTGCAACTTGAATGACAATGAATTATATGTGTTATCAAATATTTCAAAAATATGTTAGTGCAATGTTAGTATAAATAAATTCTCCCTTTTTTTTAAACTGAAAACATGTTTTGTTAATGAGTTATATTTATTTTATGTGTATAAAAATGCAGGGGTTTTATGCATTTTTATGATCACATTCAATGTTATTTGTATTCTGTCCTTCAATAATTTCATTTTTGAATTTAAATTGTCATTCGTTACATTCATTACACCCAATTTTCAGCAGTCTAATATCAGTTTTATAATCTTTAAAATTTGGTTGATGTGTCTGTTACTCCGTAATAACTCATTTACTTTCCTTTAACGTAGTCACCTACATGAAAGGAAATTTTAACGTATGGTTCATAAGACTTAAAATATTCTACAAATGTTCAATTCTACTTGCAGATAAAGTACTTTTAGCTTGAAGTTGTCTCATAGGCAATGTTTTATTTATTATTTTATTTTCAATTTTGTAAAACTTTTTCCTTACGAAATGGAAAGCATTAGCCATTTCGAAATGCCTGCACATCTAACCATATGCTCACAAGATTATTAACTGTTAAAAAATAACCAAATGTTATTGCTACTTATAATATTGTTGGCAAGAAAAATCTACTAAATTTTGTTGACATCAGCTTCAAATTGAGCATTGATTGAAAAAATCAAACGTACAATGCATCGTAAAGGTTTCTTTAGCCCACAATGTTTAATTCTTCTGTTCAAATAATATCTTGACAGTTATCAGCCTTTTTTGAAGAATTTTAACATATTTTTAAAATTTTGACTTTTGAATACTTTTGAAAACAATTTTTCATTTTTACCCTTTTTGACGTTTAGAGCCTTAGAATTCTTGATTTATTTGTCGCCGTCATTTTGTTAGAATGGAATCAGAGGAGAATATCCACTCAATTTTTGATGGATAAAAGCGATCGGCAATGAATATTTCTCGTATTCTTTTATTTTCTCGCATTCCTTTACTAGAACTAGTATTTTGTTTTCCTTTTTTAACCATATACGGGTATAATATACCTTTATCTACAGATAGTCATTTATTCGCTTGAAACATTCATTACTGTTAAATTCAAATAGACTATCATAATTCCTTCCCTTACTTTACATTTTGATATAAAGAAATGGCATTTATTTGAACTTCAGCTTTTCTTCACCTTTCAACTAATCTCCCTTTCAACTATCTCATAACCGTTAAATTCATATAGACCATCATAATGCCTTCCCTTAATTTACATTTTAATATAAATAAATGACATTTATTTGAACTTCAGCTTTTTTTCCCTTTCAACAAATATTAAAAATAAAGTAACTGAAAAGTTGTTTCCCCAAATAAAATAATTTGAATGAAAGAATGCGTTGTCTTGCATTATCCAATATGATATCAAACAAAGAAAATTACTCATTTACGGCCAGACACTTAAATATATCTTCCAAATTTAACTCTGTTTTGAGATAATTTATTTTAAATGGTTTTCAAAAACAAAGAATTGGTGGTCTATATATATATTTTTTTGATAGCAAGGTTTTATCTGTGTATATATAAATAAATATAAATGTTAAGATGACAGAATTTGATCAATAGTGACATGATTATAATTAAATAATGACGGTAAAATTACATATTTCAGTCAATCAACCTATATGTGTCTTTCAATAGATTGAACAAAAATAACAGAGTGTGAACAAGAATAAGAATAAAATTCAAAGAACAAAATCCATCGTAAATTATTATAAAAAAAATACAATTACATTCTCACTACGTCGCTATTCACATCAAGCACAAGCACAAAAATTCAATAAATAAATAAATAAATAATTAGATTAGGAAACGAGTTGTTAAATTTTGCTGCCACGTCAGATTAGAAAAAAAGACTTTTTCATCTATAACACGGTACATTTCATTCCAAAATTTTCAATAATTCTGTTTAGACAACAGCTAATCCATCAGCGAAACATCAAATACTAATGAAAGTGAGTTCTAAACAAGATACAAAATTAGACGTTCTTATTTTTTCCCGCAGTGAAAATCACTAGTTAAAATAGAAAAATAAAGAAATAATTTTATTTTGTTATTGTTTGTTTATTGGTAAACCGTATTTTATCCCTTTTTTCACTCGACTTTTTTTTACCTTTCCTTACCATGACAACTCGAGCTCAAAGGATTAATAACTTTGCATATAATGGGCGCACGAGGCATTCCCTTGTGGAGCTACAGAGCAAGTAACCCAAAATCTGGAGCAGACAATACATACCATGTAGTTTTACTGTGAGTTAATCGGAGTCCTTTATTTTTATTATTCTTGAGCAACTTAATGCAAAAACACTACATGTGCCGTGTAAAATAATAAAAATTCACCATGAACTTATCAAGAGAAAGTCCTTGTGTGTAGTTGAAGAATAATCAAAATTTAAAAACTCATATCTAGCAAACGGTGTGCACACTAAATTCACATGCACCTCTATTGATCCTTCGTGGACGTTTTAGATATGAAGCCGTTCTGCAGCGCAACATAGGTACTCAACCAATCACAGAAGGTAAGCTGGTTTTGGATATCGAACCACAGATTGTAGGAGACTGAATTACTTCTCAAAGTAGGAGAGGAAATCAGAAACTGTATATGTAACTTAAGTAGAAATTCCTCGTTTGATCTGTTCACCTTCTTGCAACAGTAAGGTGGCCGAATGGCTAGGACGCTGCCAATTCGGAACCAGAGTCAGTGAGTTGGAGCCCCACTCTTGGCTTGGATGTTTGTAGCCGTTCGGAATCGGCTTTAAGCAGTAGGTCCCAGTCAAATTATTTCTCGTGTAACAAAAATTTACCACAACCAAGCCTCGGAACAGTAAAATTCATGTCAACCTCCGATACGACCATTGCGAGTTTTTAATGGTTTTCTCGAAAAGTATGATAAATGCGACAATTGCATGAAAGTTCTTCTCTAATTGCTTTATTTTTGCTTGATATGTAATAGAAAAATTTTTCACTCACACACATAACAGAAATTACGAATTTTGAACAGAAATTTAAAAATCCGGTACTTCAAAGATCAAAATGCGGTCTTTCAAGCAGTAGACATAAATATACTTGAGTGGATCTTCCTCACAGATGAATCGAACCACATCCATCACCCTTCCTCCGATAAGACTCTTGACTAGAGCCCAGTGTCTCAGTGCTCAAATACGCAAAGGTCTAAACACTTTATTTAGAATCACTCGCATTATTTTGTTCAAGACAAATCTCTCTCTCCCACCTTTTTCTCGTTTCAAGATTAAAAAATAAGTCAGGATATTTTTGAAACGAACAAATATGAGGGTTTACATTACTAGAGAAACTTATACCAGCCCTAGAATAATTCATATCAATAATGCAGAGCCCTCATTTTCTAAGCGAATGTGGTTTATTATTAGTATTTGACTTTTTTCATTTTAAAAACACAAAAAGTATATAGATATAAACGCCTGAAAGAATTAGAATTTCCATATAATTATTAAATATTCTCGCTTTTGAGCTGCAAGGCAAAACAAACAGCTATACAATGACGATACAAATTTTTATAATAATGGCGGTCCATAATCTCCCAAAATATACGAAAACCGTTTAAAAAAGTTGCGGCTTAAGATTTGGATAATTTTCGCGCTCCAAATTAAATAGTTTGCACCGTTGTACCGATATGCGTATTTTAATTGAGCATACAATTTTTAGCTTCAGTCAGGTATTTACTATATATATATATATATACAGTAACCACCGCTTATAGTGATCAGTGGTTATAAGAATCAACCGTTTATAAGAATCAATATCGCGAAAACAAAAACAAATGTATTATTTCCATGTTAAAATTTTCACTTTAAAGAATCAATCCACAGGTTTTAAGAATCAGTTTACACTCTTCGCTTTCCTTTCATTTTTCCAAAAAAGCCACTTAAACCCTCAAAAGGCACGAAGTTCTTTCTTTTTTTTTTAAAGAAAGATTGATAAGATGGGATGGAATATAGTCATAAAATTCATCCCTTTCTTTGTTAGACATAACATAATAGTTTAACCTTAAACGCTTTAGCACAACACTGTCCTATTAGCTTGACCCGGGGGCATCTTTACCCGTCCGGGTCAGATTTCACTTTTCTCCACTGATAAACAAAAATAGGGACTCTTTTTTCCACCTCCCACATCCTGGTTGCGGCTTCCTGGACCCTGAAACACACAAATCTTCGGCGAAGTGTCCACTATCACTTAGGCAAACGTGACATTAGTAGATTCAGCACGTTATCAAACCGTGAAACGTAAGCTAGAAGGTGAATCTTCGTCTGAGACTATCAGTATTGAAAGAGGTATAAACAGCCTCCTGAAAACTTCATTACGTCAAACTACCATAGAAAACTTTTTCTTGCTTCCTTCCTGTAGTTGAAATGTTAATACTGTTAAGCAGGTATGTTGTAACAAATATTGGATTTTTTTTTTCTCTTACTATAATCATGTGTATCTACTTACAGGTCTAAAAGTCAAGTTGTATTTTTAAAATTATAAAAAATAATTTTAATAAAAGATAATTAACGTAAATTAAAGAGTATTTTATGGTAAATTATCTAATCTATATATATAAAACAGTTCCGTAACTGACTCATTCATTCATTCATTCATTCATTCATTCACTGACTGACTGACATACAACGCACAGACCAAACCGCTGGACCTAAAGGGCTGAAATTTTGCATGGCGATTCTTCTAATAGTGTAGGGGTGCACTAAGAAAGATTTTTCAAAAATTCTTCTTAGATTTTTTTAAATTAAATTTTTAAGCTGTTTTTTTTACTTTTTTTAAGTTTGCATTTAAAATAATAATTTGAGGGTTATAAAATTTATATCACAAGAAAGATCATAAAAATTCCTTTAAAATGAAATCTTTTTCGAATCTTTACCTCCATTTCCTGATTTTTGGTGAATTTTTAAAGATTAATTTTTAGAATTTAATTTATTAAATGCTGATCACGTGACTTCTTTTTCTGGTACTTGAAATAAATTTATCGTCACGTGCATAAAAACTAAATAGACAAAAAATAATTTTTTTTCTTGCTAATGCGGCAGACGATTGGACATTATCCAAAAAAATATTAAAATACAGTAAAAGAAATGTTCTAGACACTGTACTATATTAACTGTACTATATTCTTTAGTATTCTTTATATTAGATTTAATTTGAATATCTTCTTCTACATTATTTTGTCTATAAAAATATCCCTTACGATTTTTTTATAAATAAATATATATATATTTTACATCAAGTATATACATTGATCGTCGTATTTATTATATATATATATTGGCATCATGAAGCTACAGATGGCATTAATTGCATACATTGACCGATGTTTTTACTTTGAATGTACTCCGTAGCGAAGCGCGGGTTTTCAGCTAGTATATGTATATATAGGTGTGTGTGTGCCTGTCCAAAAACCTAAATTTCGGCTATAAGAATCAACCGCTTATAAGAATCAAAAACAGTAATAACAAACGTGATTCTTATAAGCGGAAATCACTGTATATATATATATATATATATATATATATATATATATATATATATATATATATATATATATATATATATAAATACTAGCATTATTGCCCGGCGTTGCCCGGGTAGATATATAGATATAAAATTTTTCATGCATTCCATCAAAAAAATAATGGGCTGCACCCTCCCCCCCCCCCACTCTTCTTGTTCATCTGGCCAGACAGAATGCACTTAGCGCGTTTCTACTGAAATGATATACAAACAATAAGAAAGAAAGAAACTTTGAGGCTGCGGACCTTCTTCTGATTATACGTCTGATTTTATTGAGAATTAATAACACAGTGTTGCGTGATTCGCACGTTTGGATTGAATAAGATTACTGTTTAATTATATTTGTTAGATAGTGTTTAATTAGATTTAATTAGATTTGTTTGATTCACTGTTTTATAATTTACACTTGCCTTTATTTTTTATTTTTCCCTTAAAAACGCAGTTTTTTTCACATCACCCAAGAGACGCACTTTTTTCTACATCAACCAAGAGGTAAAGTGCAAGATGCATGATTCCCTTTATTTAATCTTTAATAACCTTTTATTTAATCTTTCATTAATCCCTTTATTAAATAAAGGGAAGGTAAGGCGGGATTAGGCGGGAAGGGAAGTAAGGCGGGATTTCGCATGAAACCTAGGCTCAAAGTTTCTTTCTTTCTTATTGTTTGTATATCATTTCAGTAGAAACGCGCTAAGAGTATTCTGTCTGGCCAGATGAACATGAAGAGCGGGGGGTGCAGCCCAGTATTTTTTTGATGAAAAGCAGGAAAAATTTTATATCTATATATCTACCCGGGCAATCATTCTTTAAAAATAATTTCATTAATTTTCTTATGCCTTAATATAACTAATGGACTAATAGTTCGGAATGAAAGTTATTTGTCATGTTTCTCTGTTTAAAGACCTTTTCCTCCCACTGCTTAAAAAACCCCAAAACTCTAAAAGATTTATCTTATATGATTTTATGGAATAAGTAATTCAAATACATATCGTATGTTAAATCTGTTTCGCGAACTTAGGGGAAAAACCTGTAGACTTAAACTTCTTCCCATTTTATGATCCTCAAACAATTAATATATTTAGATTAACAGAAGGCTTCCAAAAACTGGCCATGGGACAAACTTAATTTTTCTTTTTTTTCTTCCTTTTTTTTCCAAATTTTATTAAGTTCTATTAGTTTGAACGCCATTGTCTAAAATTGTCTAAAGCAGCGGCTCTCAACCTTTTTAGACTCATGACTCCACTAAACGTAAGTAAAATAAAATAAACACTCCCCCCCCTGTCATCCCCAGACCAACTCTCAAACCACCCCAGATCACCCCTCAGAACAAACCTCTTTTCCCCGCGTATCGAATTTGACTGGTTGTGGTGAAGGGGCTGTATCCACACTTAAGAGGTGCGCTATGGGGCACAAAAATCATTAAAAAATTAATTTTAAAAAACTAATTGAGCCCCAAATTTCGTTTTTCCTGATTTAAGTTTCTAGGGTCCTAAACATTAACTGTGCCGAATTTGGTCCCGGTGGGTGAAACAGTCTATGATTCTATAGCGGACAAACAAACAGACAAGCTCTTTTATATATACATATATAGAAGATATACAGTAGTACCTCGACATACGAGTTTAATTCGTTCCATTGCGGAGCTCGTAACTCGAAATACTCGTATCTTGAATCAATTTTCCCCATTGAAATGAATGGAAAAGCCATTAATTCGTTCCGGGCTCACCCAAAACACCACATTTTTTTTTGTTACACGTTTTTAAATAAGAGAAATGTGCTTATAAATGATGAACATTGTATAAAAACGTAATACAATAGAATGTACTGCAATAAACTTGTATTATTAAGTGTAATGTACAACATTTACCTTGCAGATCAGACTTGAAGATGCTGATTGATGTAAGAGGAGGAGAAAGGCTGAACTGAATAATTAAATCTTATTCTTTGATTTTTATCCAAGGTCATCCCATTCCCTAGCCCCTATGGGGGTTCCAGTATGGGGGAGTGATTTGAAGCTATTTCTCTGTGAGAGAAGTTGGACGCTGTTCGGTTTCGGATGGTGACTCAAGTGTGGGCAGAGCAAGCTGCGCGAGTGATAATTGTTGAGTGTTAATCTTTCGGTTTAAGACTGGATAGTAGTCTTAGAATAATATTATACAATTGTATAATAATTGTACATAAAGGTTGTAAATATTATATACTTCTCGGGTTCTCATTTAATGAGCACGTGGCACCGTGTTATATACTACATAACATGGCTTTCGCTGCGCAAACTAGCGGTGGGGTATCTGAAGCTTGCTCGTAAGCCGAATTATAGCTCGTAACTCGAGGTAAAAAATCTGCCAAGAGAATGCTCGTATCTCGAAAAACTCGTAAGTCGAGACACTCGTAAGTCGAGGTACCACTGTATATATACATATATATATATATATATATATATATATATATATATATATATATATATATATATATATATATATATATATATATATACATATAAAAAAGCTTGTCTGTTTGTTTGTCCGCTATAGAATCATAGACTGTTTCACCCACCGGGACCAAATTCGGCACAGTTAATGTTTAGGACCCGAGAAACTTAAATCAGGAAAAACGAAATTTGGGGCTCAATTAGTTTTTTTAAATTAATTTTTTAATGATTTTTGTGCCCCTAAGCGCACCTCTTAAATGTGGATACAGCCCCTTCACCACAACCAGGCAAATTCGATACGCAGGGGAAAAGAGGTTTGTTCTGAGAGGGGTGATCTAGGGGTGGTTTGAGAGTTGGTCTGGGGGTGACGGGGGGAGTGTTTATTTTATTTTTCTTACGTTTAGTGGAGTCGTGAGTCTAAAAAGGTTGAGAACCGCTGTTTTAGACTATTTTAGACAGTGGCGTTCAAACTAATAGAACTTAATAAAATTTCAAAAAAAAGGAAGAAAAAAAAAGAAAAATTAAGTTTGTCCCATGGCTAGTTTTTGGAAGCCTTCTGTTGATCTAAATATATTAATTGTTTGAGGATCATAAAATGGGAAGAAATTTAAGAGTTCTACAGGTTTTTTCCCCTAAGTTCGCGAAACAGAGTTAACATACGATATGTATTTGAATTACTTATTCCATAAAATCATATAAGATACATCTTTTAGAGTTTTGGGTTTTTTTAAGCAGTGGGAGGAAAAGCTCTTTAAACAGAGAAACATGACAAATAACTTTCATTCCGAACTATTAGTCCATTAGTTATGTTAAGGCATAAGAAAATTAATGAAATTATTTTTAAAGAATGATTGCCCGGGTAGATATATAGATATAAAATTTTTCATGCTTTCCATCAAAAAAATACTGGGTATATCATTTCAGTAGAAACGCGCTAAGCGCATTCTGTCTGGCCAGATGAACATGAAGAGCGGGGGGTGGAGCCCAGTATTTTTTTGATGGAATGCATGAAAAATTTTATATCTATATATCTACCCGGGCAACGCCGGGCAATAATGCTAGTATATATATATATATATATATATATATATATATATATATATATATATATATATATATATATATACTGTAGAACCCCGATTTTACGTTGTCCGTTTCGTACGTTATCCCGATAATGTTAAAATATACCAATACGAAAACAAAGAAGCAAATTTGCAAAAATTTGTTAGTATTAAACGTGCTGTAGTTGAAATTGTATTCAAAAGCAAAAAACAAGTAGTGATTACACATTTCTTTCAATAGTTCATCCGGTAAGTGTCAATTTTTGAATAATATGCTTAGATTATTTTAACCCCGATTTTACGTATTCCCGTTTCGTACGTTTTTTACCGCTGGTTCCAAGAAAAACGTAAAATCGGGGTTTCACTGCAAATATATATATATATATATATATATATATATATATATATATATATATATATATATATATATATACAGTGGAATCTCGATCTATCGTTTTTCAAGGGACCGATTGAAATGAACGATAAATGCGGATAAACGATAGATGCGGAAACATAACAAAGCAATATGATCGTTGGGACTGGATAAAATGAACGACGCATACGGAAAAACGATGGATCCGAAAACGATCGATCGAGATTCCACTGTATATATATATATATATATATATATATATATATATATATATATGTATATATAACCAGTAAGGAGAATAAAACATTTCACAAGTCAAACTTATCGGCAAGAAAGGTGGGAATTTTTATCCTCTACCAAAACATGTAGAATTTTCTTTCGAAAATCACTTTCATGGGTAGAAGTTTAAAAAAAATCTTGCACCACCGTGCATAAAAATTTGTTGCGTTGGTTTGGACATCAGCTAACAATGCATATTGTAACTGGCACATAATTTTTCAATAATATTTAAGCTTTAATAAAGGATTAATCATGTGTTATAAAAACTATGTTTGTGTTTGTGTGAAATCCTTTGAAATAAATTTAGAATGCTAACCATTTATTTCATTTCTACATAAAGCGTAAACATTTAAGAGGTTTCCGAACTTAAATATATTTAAAAAAAGTAAATTGGCTCTGTTATTAATCTTACAATGCATGACTTTTTTTCTTTTTTATTTAAAAAAATAATCTTAAAAATCCTCATAAAGATGTTTAGCTATGAAAACACTCGAAAAATACTGAACAAACTTAAAATAAGTTAAAATCACATTGAAAACATTCGTACACCTAGAAGTTTTTTTATCTATGCTCATTGTTACAATTCTATAAAGATTGGGATAAAAATTTTCCTTAAAGCAAAATGGTATCACTATACACGTTAGGGTTCATAAATGTTCATGAAGACAGACATAACGCAGACTAGTTCACGAAAAGGTATTTTTTGCTTAATAAGCAGCCACAAAAACTGAAAATTTATACCCCGCTGGTGATGATCTGAAATCAAGACGAGACGATATTTTATTTACTATTTAATTGGAGATCTGATAAAAGTGATACAATATATATTCAAAACGTTTTTGTGGCAATTTAAAGCATGTTTCATGCATTCTCTTTAAGAATCTACATTAAGATTATTACGTTAATTCGAAATGATCATGACATGAGTTGATCGTATAAAGATCAGAAAATTTGGGTGGAAATAATCGGTTATACTTGAAGGGAAGAAAAAATCGGTAAATATGAGAAGTGTGGTCGTGTCACAGTCCAAAGTCCAACAAAAATCCAATATGATTAAGAAAGGCAATGCCAGGAGACGCCAGGTTGCACTTTATTCGAGGACATGCTAAAATAATGCACTTTTTATTTACTTTCATGGGAGGAAACCCCATTTCATGGAATTCGAGAATGGAACGCTGGACATGTGGTCTAGGGTTTTTGACCCGGGTTTCCCCGAACCCGAAAACCCGGGTTTTTCAAAGATTTTACTGACCCGAAACCCGGGGAATTTTTAATGTAAATCCGGGGAATTAGTTATTTATCTAATACAGTAGAATACCAATTATATTCCTTAATTTGGAACCAAGACCATTCATATGATGAGTTTGGTAGTAAAATTTTTAAAAATAAAATATTTGATCTGGCAACAACCTCAATAAAACGATTATTCAACGCAAATGATAATGGGTTCCGATTGAGTCGTCCGGAGATGAAGGGAACGGAAGAAGCAGATGATAGATGCCTACAACCGTAAAAAGATTTTGAGTGCATGCTACCCGAGACAGAAAGGAGATCCCAAGCCCAATGATGAGATCATCACACGTGTTCCAGTGCGGTCAGCATCCAATCGAGTGAGTGTCAAATCATTTTTGTCTTGTTCAGACCCAACCTCGAAAATTTGAATGATCTAGTGCGGGATGAATGTTTTTTTTTTAATATAGATTTTGAGAGAGAGTAGCTCTTTGCCGTAGATAAAATAAATAAATTTATGCTCCCTGAATCCAAAAGGTGTAGGTTTAATTAAATACATGTCATTCGATATGAATCGAGGAGAAAATGCTAAGAGATTAGTAAAATGTGTAAACTGTGTACTAAGATTTGGTGATTCGGTTTTTGAGTTAAATTGTAAAATGATAAGGTTGTAAATAAATCAATTTTATTTTGTTACATTGGAGTCAGTCATCTCTGTTTTGTGTAGTTGATCTAAAGGAAGGTTTAGAAGCAAAGTTTGTTTGACCTGTTCGGTTGCCAATCTGTCTTGAGCTTTGGGTTGTATTTAACCAAATAAATCTTAAAAACACAACGCACCCAAATACCTATTACTTATAAATAATTTGTACTAACCCAAATAATTTACGAATCACACCCAAAAATAAATACACTGCTGGCCACCCAAATTGCAACACCAAGAAAGACAAGAGATATCACAACAAAATTTATTTTGTAGATAACATGTTGACCAAGTATCAAATGATTAAATTTATAGACTTCTGTGAAGTGTGGTTCCTGCCAAAATCAGTAGCCAGAGTAGCCGCCATTGTTGGAGATCACCGCTGCCACACGCCTCGGCATTGATTCAAAGAGACTTTGGATGATTTCTTGGGGTACAGCAGACCAAGAAGCTTCCACACGTTGCCAAAGTTGATCTGCTGTGGCAGCTGGAAATGGAATCTGGGTCAATCGTAGAGCAACCATGGACCACATGTTTTCTATCGGAGAAAGATCCGGAGAGCGAGGCGGCCAGGGAAGCAATTCAATCTGGCGATTGACGAAGAACCGTTCGACAATGCGTGCCACGTGTGGTCGCGCGTTATCCTGTTGAAATATGGCTGTGGGCAAGCTCTGAAGGTAAGGAAGGACAACTGGCTCCAATACCTCGGAGATGTAGCGCTGGCTGTTTAAAGTACCGGCAATGCGTACTAGTGGTGTGCGAGAGTGATATCCAATACCGCCCCATACCATAATACCCGGTGCAGGACCAGTCTGGCGGTGCATAACGCAGCTGTTCAGCATCCTCTCTTCACGGTGTCTCCAGACTCGAATGCGACCATCGTGGTGTTGCAGACAGAAGCGTGATTCGTCAGTAAAGACAATTTCATTCCATTCTGCCGTCCACATCCTTCTGTCATCGCACCATTGGCGGCGGAAACGTCTGTGGTTCTGCGTCAAGGGTAGACAAACCAATGGACGTCTTGCGGACAGACCACTCTGCTGTAAACGGCGTCGAATGGTACGCGCAGACACTGGATGATGCGTTACAGACTGCATGTGCTGTGCTATGGTTCGTGATGTGACTGAGCGATCCGTCACTGCCATGCGCACAATTTGCCTGTCATCACGTGAAGTGGTGCGCTGAGGTGGATACGATGGAACACGCCGGTCCGTCGTACCCTCCTGCATCCAACGATCACATATCCGCATTACAGTTGTTTGGTTTCGTCCAACATGACTACCGATTTCCCTGAAAGATAATTCACAATCTCGGTAGGCCACTATCCTTCCTCTGTCGAACTCGGATACTTGATCAAAAGGTGATCGCTGTTTTCGATGAGGCATAATTGATCGTTTTTTTGAAAAAACCACAAGAAAAACACAATTGCCAAACTTGAAATCGTCGAAATCTCCAAGCCTTAAATAGCGCTTTGAAGTGGCGCCACAGGCGCACGTGATGTGCGTCTGCGCTGAAATTCTAATCATTTGCATATCTCACCTCCGCTAATGCATGTTGTAAATTTTATGTTATTTGCATGTTTCCTTCAGGGTGTTGCATTTACAGTGGCCAGCAGTGTATTTAAGACAGGCAACACGACAACCAAGACCATTCATATGATGAGTTTGGTAGTCAAATTTTTAAAAATAAAATGTTTGATCTGGCAACAACCTCAATAAAACGATTATTCAACGTAAATGATAATGGGTCAGAGTCTGAACCAAAAGTAGCAGTTGAGGTGGGAGTTAAAGATGGAATTGAAGATGATGCTACGAGTATTGGTGCTTGTACTAAACAAATGTCTCTATCTGATGAGCTTAGTATGTTTCTGCAGGAGAATGATAATAAGGAAAATCATAAAAAAAATCAAAATCTGGTTCATATATCATAAGAAAAGAAATTGAGTTGTTTCGGGCAACAAAAATCCGACCTGAAATGATAAATAAACTTTTCAGGTCTTTAACAACAATTCGACCAACTTCGGTGGAAGCAGAATGAGCATTTTCCGTAATGGGTCTCTTTGCTAATAAACTCAGAAACCGACTCAATGACGATACGTTGAGTGCAATGATGGTTGTAAGGCAGTTTTATAAAAAAAATGACATATTTGTACCACTTTCATTTATGTTATACATATATGTATATGTTTATTAACATTAAATTTATTTACTGTTATTTTTTATATTTGAAATTCTGAAATAAATTAAATGCTTCTAATAAATTATTTATTATTTTAGTTCTTTGCTATTGACCCCCTGGAACCAACCAAGTAAACCCGAGAAAGCCCGGGTTTTAAATTAAAAAAACCCGTCAAACCCGAAACCCGGGTTTTAAAAAAGTTGCTCAAAGTCGAAAACCCTAATGTGAACCCATAAACGTACCACGATACCACGCAGTGAAATATATCATAAGTAAGGTAAAAAGTAAGATGCGCTTTCATTCATAAACGACCGATACACACACACATACACAAAAAAGAGGTTTTTTACAGTCGTCAAGTTACCGAGACCTCATAATTCTGCGGCTAGGCAAAAGACATTTTAACATTCTTTTTTTAGAATGTGTTGGAGTTTTTAATTTCATGTCCTAAAATTATTCATCTGGATTCCGTTTATAAACTTTGGTTATTTATGAAAAAGAAAAACAGTATCGAATCCGTTGATATAAAACGCCGTCTCGCGTATACAGAAAAGAGAGGATTTAGAAAAAAAAAGACGAAATAAAGAATAATTATTTGTGGTTTGTTTGCGATTTTAATGACGGCTTGTAAAGATTCCCTTGAATCTTTTTTGCCCGTGAGCTCAGACGTCTGGAACTTCCTTTATGTAGTAGAAAAAGAATGATTTGCCTGTCTTAGACAGTTAATGATCTCTTGGGACTCTTTCCTGTTAGAACTCAAGTTTGATTTGATGCTGATGATTCATTCATTAGATTTAGTTGTAAGGAAATACTTAAAAGCACTTGAGCGGCGTTTTTAAAAGCTTTTTCATTGACATGAGTATCGAAGAGTTAGTGACAAAATTAGAAATGTAATCCTACATTATGCTAAATATGTATATTACGTAAAAATTAGCAATTAACGTTTGAACATTATTCATTAAGAAGTTTCTATTTTTTATTAAATGTGGTAAAATTGGGTCCCGATGCATAATTCCTTTTTATAAATTCAAAGGCATAATAATCAACGATGCGTATGTGGGGTTACACATATTAAATTTCCTTATTTTTTCAACTTCCAATAAAGTCGTGAAATTTGTCTTGTATCACATTTTTACAGTACAATACCTTTCTTTCAGCTGGTTTTTATTTCTTAAAATAATTTAAACTTCAGTTGTTGTAAACAATTGTTATATACAATATCATTATTTGCAATGAATTAGGGCAAATAATCATCCGTTTATTCCTGTGCGCCACGCATTTGAAAGCAAAAAGAATACAGTAGTGGGGATACTGTCCATAATCACTGAAACTGTACCAATGTGTACATAAATTTTATGAAAACTATTACACAGGTCAACAGTGGTTTTGGTGCCGGGGGTTTTGGAGCTGATTTCATATGAATTTGATACCCTGAATTTGAATATGGCATTAGTTTTTGCCTACGAGCTCAAATTTCTAAGATATAACATCTGTATATAAAACGCGTAGGTATGCGGCACAAAAATCGACGATATTTCTACATTTCGAATGGCAACGGCTGCAACTACCAGATGTAAACATTAGCGGCCGTCCGCAATTTGCAACCACGTGTCAACATGGATTTACGCACTGAAATCAGGAATGCTCGAAAGCGAGCTGCACGATCAAGTGAAAATTGGGAACAGTCTCAAGAAAGAAAGCGAAGAAGAAATAATTCATTAAGAGAGAGGCGTGAAAGAGAGAGCATAAATGATCGTGAGGTTAGGCTTAACAGTCGCCGGCATAGCAACCGATAGCCAGTAATAGTTAATTTTCTACACTTTTTTCAGTACTTGTGAATTTTTACTTTATTTTATAAGTGAAGAAATTTTCCCAACAGTTTATTATTTGATATGATTAAGAGTAGATATCTAAATGGGGAACAATAGTACATACAGAGAGTGATATAACCCACGATATATTTTAGTACTTGCTGAATTTTTACTCCATTTTTTTAAGTGAAAAAATTTTCCCCAAAAATTTTTTATTTGATGTAATGATAAAGTGTAGATACCTTAATTTTGAAAAATAGCACATACAGAGAGGGATGCAATTTATAAATCATTGGTGTTGGGTTTTTCGGTCTCATCTTTAACTCTGTTCTGAAGTAATGGAAATTCACATTTTTTAATCACGATGTTTTAGAATCAGCCTTATAGAGAATACCCCTTAACAACGTATATTTACGGTGACAGGTAATGGTAACATTCCTTACATCTGTTACTTTCAGTTGAGTTGTTTTGCTAAAGAAAATATAAAACTAAAAGCGACCATGCTGGTCACGCAGCGGATAGTTTTAGTGAAATATACGTTACACTATTTTAAGTTAAATACATGGATCAAATTAAAAAACTAAACACGGATTTATTATTATTATTATATATTTTTAAAATGTTAATGGAACATAAAAATCATAGAAAATATTGCAGTAGTACTTATCTAATTACAAAGAGCAAGAAAGAGGAAAAAGTCATCGATGAAACGAACTAGTCCCTGATCACTCTGGAAACTTCTTTTCCGTGACATTCTTGAATATATTTTGGAAAAGTTCCTTTCTAAACTCCAGCAGTAATCTGCCATCATCTGCGTATTCCATTGTTCTTGGTAGCGTCAATTCTTTGTTAAGAAATGATGTGAAACGTTATTTTTATATCTTTTAATGTCTTGTAAACAATACTATGTAATTATGTTACAAAACAAAGTAATTCTTCTTAATTAAGGATTTTGTATTGCTTATTATCCATATTACCCGGATTATCCGGATAAATAAGGTTTAACTGTATCTAAAAAAGTAGAGCTGACAGAGAAAAACCGATTTCATATTTAGATTCAGCGCCCCAAATATAGCTAAAATCCGTTCTAAAATCCTAGGCACCAAAAGAAAAAAAAAATTATTTTGTAGTCCTGTGTTTTATATATATATATATATATATATATATATAACATATGTTACGGCCAAAGCCCGAAGTCTCGTCAATTCGCGAAATGGCTGGCCACTTCTAACATTGGCCAAATCACTTAGACAAAACCTAGAATGGCAAAGCCCCGCAGTCGAGAATTCACGACTACTTCGGGCTTTGGTCGGCAAATTTGCTATGCGACCGACAATCAATGGCCAGATCCCGAATTGTCTAAGAAAAAGTGGCCAAAGCTAGCAGCTCTACGGAGCTGGATCATGCATTTAAGAGAGTTGATCATACCAGTGCTAACTTATATTATTACCACTAAGAAAATCCCTTTAGTTTAGTCAAAGTAGAAAAAATCCCTTCAAAATCAAGGAGAAAAGGACAATTTTTGTTAGTAATTTGCAAACTAGCTATTGGCTGTCGGTCGTGTCGCGAATTGGTCGGTCAAAGCCCGAAGTAGTCGTAAATTCTGGTTTTGGCCATATGACTTGGTCAAAGCTAGAAGTGGCCAGCCATTTCGAGCATTGGCCAGACTTCGGACATTGGCCGTAACACACACACACACTAACATATCTATATACATATATAACATTACAGTAAACCAGCTAGTACGTATAAATAGGCTTTGTTCTAAAGACAATAGGAATAAACATGGTAGAGAATTGTTAGTTGTGCTAAAACATACTCTTTACCCCGATAGAATTTCCAAGCATATACACTGCTGGCCACCCAAATTGCAACACCAAGAAAGACAAGAGATATCACAACAAAATTTATTTTGTCGATAACATGTTGACCAAGTATCAAATGATTAAATTTATAGACTTCTGTGAAGTGTGGTTCCTGCCAAAATCAGTAGCCAGAGTAGCCGCCATTGTTGGAGATTACCGCTGCCACACGCCTCGGCATTGATTCAAAGAGACTTTGGATGAGATCTTGGGGTACAGCTGACCAAGAAGCTTCCACACGTTGCCAAAGTTGATCTGCTGTGGCAGCTGGGGATGGAATCTGGGTCAATCGTAGAGCAACCACTGACCACATGTTTTCTATCGGCGAAAGATCCGGAGAGCGAGGTGGCCAGGGAAGCAATACAATCTGGCGATTGACGAAGAACCGTTGGACAATGCGTGCCACGTGTGGTCGCGCATTATCCTGTTGAAATATGGCTGTGGGCAAGCCCTGAAGGTAAGGAAGGACAACTGGCTCCAACACCTCGGAGATGTAGCGCTGGCTGTTTAAAGTACCGGCAATGCGTACTAGAGGTGTGCGAGAGTGATATCCAATACCGCCCCATACCATAATACCCGGTGCAGGACCAGTGTGGCGGTGCATAACGCAGCTGTTCAGCATCCTCTCTTCACGGTGTCTCCAGACTCGAATGCGACCATCGTGGTGTTGCAGACAGAAGCGGGACTCGTCAGTAAAGACAATTTCATTCCATTCTGCCGTCCACATCCTTCTGTCATCGCACCATTGGCGGCGGAGACGTCTGTGGTTCTGCGTCAAGGGTAGACAAAGCAATGGACGTCTTGCGGACAGACCACTCTGCTGTAAACGGCGTCGAATGGTACGCGCAGATACTGGATGATGCGTTACAGACTGCATGTGTTGTGCTATGGTTCGTGATGTGACTGAGCGATCCGTCACTGCCATGCGCACAATTTGCCTGTCATCACGTGAAGCGGTGCGCTGAGGTGGATGCGATCGAACACGCCGGTCCGTCGTACCCTCCTGCATCCAACGATCACATATCCGCATTACAGTTGTTTGGTTTCGTCCAACTCGACTACCGATTTCCCTGAAAGATAATCCACAATCTCGGTAGGCCACTATCCTTCCTCTGTCGAACTCGGATACTTGATCAAATGATGATCGCTATTTTTGACGAGGCATAATTGATCGGTTTTTTTTAAAAACCACAAGAAAAACACAATTGCCGAACTTGAAATCGTCGAAATCTCCAAGCCTTAAATAGCGCTTTGAAGTGGCGCCACAGGCGCGCGTGATGTGCGTCTGCGCTGAAATTCTAATCATTTGCATATCTCACCTCCGCTAATGCATGTTGTAAATTTCATGTTATTTGCATGTTTCCTTCAGGGTGTTGCATTTACAGTGGCCAGCAGTGTAATTGGTTGTTTTAGATTTAATGAATAGCTTAATCTGTTGCACTTAATTAAGTAATAAAAAGTAATGTGAATAATTAAATAAGATATGTGTATAATAATTTTATTCTTAAGTAATAATAATGAATAATATTTTTATTCTTAAGTTATAATAATAATAATACATTATTAATTTTGGTTTATATGTCTTTTAACACAGTTTCTTTTGCAAGTCTGCATCTGTGTTTCCATTAACTCCATGGTTGAGAGGTTTGTGACGTCAGTCTCCTTGCGGTTTATTACTCTTAACTGTAACATTGTCTAGCGCCAGGCTTGGGATTCTTTGTTTGGTTAGCTACTTTTTTTTCATTCCTTCTGATTCTATGGATGATTCTTATTGTTCGGTGTCTAAGTATGTTTATTGGTTAGATCATACTTATCGGAAACAATCCATTGGTTTTTAGACAGTATCGACACCGCTGATGAAGAAATGCTGTCAAATACGTTTTAAATTCTTATATATATATATATATATATATATATATATATATATATATATATATATATATATATATATATATATATATACTGCTGACCATTAAAATTGCAACACGCGGAAGGGAAGCAAATAACAAAACTTTACTTACTCTACGTATACAGCATAGTAGGAACAAAAAAATGATTAAATTTATAGGCAATTTGGGGGTATACAGGGTCCAAAATTAGTACACACAGCTGCCGAATCTGGCAGCTAAAACGGCTCTAACCCGGTTAGGCATCGAGTCGAACTGGGACTTGGATGATAGTTGCGGGCAAGTCATTCCACGCTGCTTCATGTCTATGTCACACTTAATCAATCATAGTTTCTGGAGAGCAGTGGGGGTCCAGTCTCCCAACGACCCATGACCAGATGTTTTCAATGGGTGAGAGATCTGTAGAACGTGCTGGCCAGGGCAACAGTCGAACACACTCTGTGTCGCGGTAGGTCAGGACACGAAGGGCAAAATTCGTTGTTGCGATACCTGGTTGAAAGATGACGTCTCCGAGGCCTCGAAGATAGGGCACAGACACCGGTCTTAAGGTATGAGAAATGTTACGCTGGCTATTTAGATTACCGTCGTAGCGAACAAGAGGTGTTCGTGTCGTGTACCCAATGGCTGCTCATACCGTCACACCAGGTGCAGTGCTCGTATGACTGTATCGAATGCAATCAGGCCACGTGCGTTCTCCTCTGTGCCTTCAGACACGGATACGTCCATCGTAATGCTTCACGCAGAACCGGGACTCGTCTGAAAAGGCGACGTGGGGCCACTCCTGTATCCAGTTTTGTCGTTGGGCGCACCACTGTCGCCGCGCGTCTCTATGCTGCAGTGTCAATAGAAGCCGCAATAATGGTCGATGTGAAGACAGTCCATGCTGCTCCAGACATCATCGCACTGTTCGTGCAGATACATGTCGTGCTGAAAACAAGCCAATTTCCTGACTCAAGGTCCGTGATGTGGCTCTACGATCCTGCAAGGCCGACTTGACAACATGTCTGTCCTCTCTCGGATGCTAGTGGTGGGAGGCCGTTGAGAACCTGCCTGGCGTTCAGTATGACCCTCCTGAACCCATCGATTCCCTATTCGCATGACAGTCGTTGGATTCCGATCAATGCGAGTAGCAGTATCGCGGAACGATAGAACCGGACTCTCGATAGGTAACGATCCTGCCGCTATCGAATTCCGACTCGTGCTGGTAGCCGTTTCTTTTTCTTATACGAGAAATAACACGATCTTCTCACAAACAAACATGCAAACGCGATTTCCGAATGAGAAACCCGCTGCGTAACTTTCATTTTATACAGAGTTTGAGATGCCGTTTATCCCTCCTGCGTCGTTCGATTTCGCTTAAATGCTAAACAATTGCATATCCCAGCGTCTTCTATCTTTCATGCGAATTTGACGTTTGTATCATCCCTCCTTCATGGTGTTGTAATTTTAAGGGCCGGCCATGTATATATATATATATATATATATATATATATATATATATATATATATAATATATATATATATATATATATATATATAATATATATATATATATATATAATATATATATATATATATATATATATATATATATATATATATATATATATATATATATATATATATATGTGTGTGTGTGTGTGTGTGTGTGTGTGATGATAGAAGCATAAGCTATAGTTAATTAGATTAATGAGCGTTAAACAGTAATTTTCCTAGTAAAGTCCTAGTGTGGTCTCCAGTTCAGGAAGTAGACTGTATTTCGCAGCGAAAGAGTTTCAGGGTCAATCGAATCGCTCGCACGCGCGTTATCTTACATAATCATCGGATGTTCGAAGGGACTCTGGAAGAGAGCCTATGCCTATGTGACTTATATAACGGAAGAGAAAGAAATTACGCAGTTCGGGGAAATCTTTGATAGAGTCAAGACGCGCGTCTGTCGCGTGGGCTGTGAGATGATGGAAAATGGCGATTTAGCAGGATTAATTGGGTATTTGATTAATGTTAATTAATAAAGAGCTGTTTAAAAGTTAATTTAGTATTAGTTCTTCTTCCAGCCTTCTGTTTGATGACTGCATTTAGAGTAATTAGTGTGTTTAGATGGGTGCACGGCGATAGAGTCGTGACATATATATATATATATATATATATATATATATATATATATATATATATATATATATATATATATATATATATATAGAACACGATAAATTTGAAAATTCAATAAAACTATTACAATAACAATAAAACTACAGAATTTGATTTTAATATAAATACTATGGTGGTAATCGCAGCACTATCCCATATATGAAAATATTGTTTTGGTTTGCTTTCTTGTGTTGGATGTGAGATAAAAAAAATTCCATGAAAGAAGGTAAAACGAAAGAGATAAATATAGCTATTGATTTCAGTTCAAGCACGTGTATCGAAAACTAAAAGTCTGTAGACTTAATATTCACCAATTCTTGGCCATTATGCCTAATATATATATATATATATATATATATATATATACAGAGAGAGAGAGAGAGAGAGAGAGGTGGTTCTAAATAATTTTTTGAGATGTTTTAGGGAACAACTAGGTAATACGCAAATGCGCATTCTCACCAATTTATGAAATAGAATTATTGAATTGTAGAATTTTACTATGAAGAAAAACATACTGTTCGCTGCTCTAGAATTATCAAACCGGTTAATCTAACATTTTTGAGAAAAATTTGACATAAAAAAGTTCCTCCTTTAATGGTATTAAATAAATTGAACAGACGAGTTTGAAATCCGAGAAGACATTTCCTTGATCAACCGACAGAATTTCTCTAACATCATTCTGTCACGGGGTCTCCTTTTTCTCCCCCCCCCCCGCACGTCTCTCCTTCGTCTTATATTTTAGAGATAAATTGCTCTAAATTTGTCAGCGTCTGTTTATCTATCACGTTAGATATCGAATTCGCATTCCTTACTACTTCCTACATTGTTCTCTACCCAGATACCATTCATACATAATCCACAACACGAATTTAGAAAGCTGGCATATCAGCTTATATCAGCAGCGAAGACACGAGTGGATGGAGGTTTTATGTCACATTTTCAAAAATAGTTTTTGTTTCGTTTTTTATGCATGGATAAAGGTGTTATTTGTCCGTCTCTAACATCATTAAATACCTGCTGTTGTTATTTCTAATGCCCCCTGCCTGGAAGTTCCAGATCAGGTCCCTATAGGCAGCTCCGGTTTATGTAGTACCACAAGGGTCGGAGTCCGTCTTAGCTAGTTGCACCTTCAATTTTGACCTAGCATCCCCGGGGGTGACATCTGGGTTGGATCGTATCCTCTCCCACCCTCTCTGACCTCATAGAGGGGCTTTCTGGTCTAACATTCCGATATAACGTGCCCATATCCGGCCTAGACACGGAGATTTTTAATGGCGCACGTCGGAATTCGATCCGAGCATCCTCAGCACCGAACGCCAGCGCGCTACCACAAGGCTACCTCGAGCCATCATTAAATATCTAATAAATGTAATGGTTGTCAAGATTTATCAGTCATATTCAATACTGCTGAGTAAGAGGTAGTCACATAACACCTTCATCCTTGTAAAAACAAGCAAACAAACAAACAACCTATTTTTGAAAAAAAAATGTGACATAACACATCCACTCGTGTCTTCAATTGTTAAACAAAATTAATTCAACTGTCTGCATATTTTATTTTCTGTATATATCATATTCTGCATTTATAGTATATGGGAAAGCAAAAAACTATAGAAGGAATATCAAAATATCAAGGTTTCACAATATACTTCAAATATTTCTGATCGTCACCTGAAATAGGATCGAAAAAGGATTTAAATCCTTTTTGAAACAATAAGATTGTAATAATAGGATTGTTTGTAACATAAGATAATCCTTTTGTTACAAACAATCCCATTGTTACAAAACAATAGGATTGTAACACTAGGATAATCCTTTTTATAACAATAGGATTTTAATCCTTGTGTAATCATTTTGCGAAGCAAACCATCTCTATACCTCAAAATATATATATATATATATATATTTATAACAATAAATGTAAGGCCATTGAACAATTGTTGCTCGAAAGCTAGACTGGAAATCGAGTAACTAATAAAATTGGAAGATATTTAATAAGTCTTTAAATAACCTTGAATTTACATAATTCATGGACACGTCGTCTGTAAACGTGATATCAGTAGACTTGAATTTGAAGATTTTTCTCTTTCTATACGAAGCCTTTTTTAAATAACAGAAAATAAAGAAGGGTGATTTTTTTAATATACCTTCAAAAGCATAACTTAAGTTTACTTGTAACATAAGTAAACGTATCATAAGATTCTGACTTCCCGTTGTTATACAGTAGTAGTAATATAAACGTTTGTTCTAATACCAAGGGTGCTAATATATACTTCTATTTAGGGAGAATAAGAGAAATGTTTTCTGTAAACATATTTAAACTTAATTGTAAGAGCACATTTTTTTAATATTGGCAAACATAAAATTACTGAAAATATTTCAATGTATAAATACTTGGTGCATAATTAAAAGGTTGTAGATAAGTTTTGTGAACTGTTTATCGTTAACAATGAATAGTGAAGGGAAATATATATTTTAAAATTAATATTATATTCGCTAAAGACACAAAAGCTTAATTACTTTTAACCGAGAAAAAATTGTACATCTATCAAAATTAAAAAGTAAAGTTATGTGTATTATTAACCCATCCATCAACACTGCGTAAGCACGATGAAGCGCTTACTAGGTGCTGGGAAGTAATTGCAGTAAATCAGATAGTATATTATTTAATTTGATAGCAAAACAGGATTATATCTTCGGGTAAAAAATCATTAATTTATAATCATTTAAAACTAAAATGATACTAAATAAAAGACCTTTAATATCGTTTAAATTCTTAAATATTATTTTGTTCTTCACATGATTTTTTCCAAATAGTTAAAACAAAGTTTACATCAGCTTTAATTAAATACTCAACATTGATTTGGAAGATCAGTTTTTGCAAAACGCTATAAGCAAAGGAGATAGAGACAAGTGTCTTTTAGTTGGCACTGAAAAGGCTTGAGTATAGATATGAAAGGAATGATTATCCCCACAAGTTAATACCATATGCTACATACCATAGTTGCATACCACATAAAACTGGACATGTTACATACCTTAGTTTACCCCATAAGTTACATAACACATGTAAGTATAAGCTATGCAATTGTTTGAGTATAGATGGGGAAGGAATGACAATCACCATTCTGTAGAAGATGAAATCTGGTTATAAATAAGGAACTTAAACGGGACAATTAGTAGTAATTAAAAGTTAAATTATATTAATTTTTTATGTCATAAACGTATTTACACAAGCAATTAATTGTGGCGGGAAAAATTTAATAAAAAAAATATGCTGCAGATATAAATTAGATTACTTTTAGACAAAAAAATTATATTGCTTTAAAAATTACAATCACACATTATGTATATTATTTACCTATATATATTAACACTGGTGTAAACGAAGAAAAACTCATTAAGTGCGGGGAAAATACCAAAACATTTTTCTCTTATTGGAAAAGGGATTATTATAATTATAATTTTTTTGCCTGCTCAAAACATTTCATAGTTTTAGACATAATATAAGAAAATGAGTCTTGATTTTTGCTCATTTGAAAACGGAGAGTGATTTTAACTCCTGTTACTGTTTGAAACTGTTTACTTTTTTAGGGGCTAGTATAATTTTTAAAAAGTAGCAAATCTTCATGAAAAAATTGAGAGAAATCAATAAAATAATTAATTATTTAATAATTTTACAACAATAATTACTCTAGAAATAATTATTTTATAAACAATAATAATTTATGACATATGATTAAATAATTATGAATTATTTAACAACTATTTAACCACATAGAGTAAACTTATCTACAAATATTTTCATGGAAAATTATATATACATGTGTGTGTGTGTGTGTGTGATATTTTTAGAATTAAAACTCATCTCATTTGCCACTTTTTTAAAATTACTAAAATGTACACATTACCTAAATTTTGTCTTTATATCCAACAAATATGTACAAATGTAAATATTCTATGCAACAAAACTCTTCGAGAGCAACCCTTTTAGGAGAGTGTTACTTAATTCATTTCTCTTTGATTTGCTTAATTTATGTTTTTTAGATTACTCTAAAAGTTTTGCTATAAAAATTTTTAGGGAATTAAATTTAGGCTATAAAAATTTTTGGGGAATGTACTTGAAATTTTGTACGTTTACCCAGGACAAGTTAATAAAATAGAAATGTGCACTTAGTAATAAACCTCTCAACCTGAAACATAATTTTTGCAGTGAAATGAAAAATAAATAGTTTTGTAGAATTCCAAGTTCCTCTCAATTTAACGTTTCGAAACGTCTTTTAAAAAAGCTGAGCCAGTAAAATAAACCAAAGGTAATTTATTCTGTATTAATATATCTAATACATTGAAAAGAGTTTCAAATTTTTCTTCATTCTGGGACAAGACTGAAGTCAGGAAAAAATTGGAGGGGGTGGTAAAGTTTGCTTTTCAGCATTAGTACTGTTGTAGCAGAAGAAATACATATACACAGAACGAAGCTACCTAATATGAAAAATTAAATATAAAATACGAAAAATTAAATAAAATTAAAGATAATGAGAAAACGTTGAGAGATAGTTATTTTAAAGATATGAGATTATGTTTATAACAAGAGAATCTAGATTGCATATTTTTTATTTTCCTTTAATTGACGCATCCATGCATGCGTACTTGCATTGTTGCAAGTAAATGCTGATATTTGAGGTGTTAATGGAATATGAATGTCCTTAAAAATTCAAGAACTTCGTGGTGTATTACAGATTTGATATTAAGAGCTGATACCAAGATGTTACTGTAATTGAAAACTGTGTATGAGAACCTAAGGGGGGAGAGGTATAATATGGGTTTTCCCCATGATTGGGGGGGGGGGGAACCTCTGATTAAAATCAGTAATATCCCTCTTCCGCTAGGGAAGCTGAAACTAAAATAATGCAATAAAATTTATATAAAAATGTCAATATGTATCATTACTAGGAAAAAATGTGTAAACACAGACGGCTTTCTGAAGCATCAGTTTAGTGATTGCAGAAGAAGGAAAGCATAGGACTTTGTTTTTGTTTTTAATGATATATCTTGCAATAAAAAGGGGTAATTGAATAAAATTTTGTCAATAAAGTAGCTATTAGGATTTTGCAACATAGATGGACTTTCATTTGACTTTTTTTCCTCTGAAGCAGAATCTCAGATACAAAAAGACTGTGCTAGTTATTTTTTATAATTATCATTTTTCTGGTACTAAATATGTAACAGTCAAAAATATGATCGAAAATATTTTTTCTGTCCATAAAAACTTAAAAAAGTTAAAAAAATTGTAAATTGGTAAGTTATAAGTCCTTTGTTTGAAAAAAACAGTGTAAAAGTATTACATATCTGCATATTTAGGATTAAATGTATTCATATCTAAATATTTCACCCTTTAGCTTGAAGATAATTTTATTCTATTTATTCTGAGTTTATACTTATGTTTATTACTTTGCATCTAAATAATAATGATAAAAAATGGCATTTACAATTATGTCGATTATGTGAATTTTTATTTAGCTATCCTTGCATTTAAACGGATCAAATACTAAATGCTGAGTTTCATGTGATTAGGAAAAATTAAAAAATAAATGCGTTATGGTATTAGTAAATCACTTAAAGACTAATTACATAAATATTAAAAAGAACAAATTTGATTTTATCGATTTACTCAGTTATAAAAAAACCGTTACACACACATATATATATATATATATATATATATATATATATATATATATATATATATATATATATATATATATATAGAGAGAGAGAGAGAGAGAGAGAGAGAGAGAGAGAGAGAGAGAGACAGAGAGAGAGAAAGAGATTGATTAAAAAATCCAAAATTATGTGCATAAGAGAAAAGAGCGCTTTATTTTGTGGGATAAGTTTAAAATTTTGAAAGCTTTTTCTAAATGCAGTAGATGTTCTCGTTTCGTCAAATATTTCAGCTCTCAAATTTTTTTCTAAGATTTTTTAAACATTTTGCAAAAATCAGACACATTTATCACTTGAAATAGCAATTTACAAATTTGGAACAATATTTTGAAATCTATTAATTACTCCGGTTGAAGTGTTATTTATTTTTTTTTTGCTGTTGATTTTAGTTTATATGAATATAAACTATCAATAGCTATAAATTACCAATTTTTCTATTTTCACCACACTTATGATATTCGAAGAGCAAAACAGTTTTCATGGCCCCATTTCACATTGAGTGCAAAATTTCACGGTAAAGTAAATAAAAATTAACTTCATCATGGTCAATGTGCGGGAATCTTTGGAAAACTATGACTTTTTTCGCTTAGAAAATAAGGATAAAAGCATGTCAATTTGAAGAAATGTTTTATGAGATTCGAAAATTTGTCCAACGTCACGATTTTTCTTCCTTCTAATACTTTCATAAAGATTGTTCTGCATGCTTTTCATGTTTGTTATACACCGTTTTTAACTGTAAGACACCTGGCTCCGGGTAAATTCAATGAAACTTCTCTAAAGGGTCACCCCTGGAAATGGCCACTTTTTTTCGGAGCCATTACTGGCCGTCATAGACTGTAAAACTGAAATGCTGTGTCAGGGTGTAATGTTTCTGGGTAGCGAATTTACCTGTTTTGGGTATCCCATATTTGTATCGTAAACATGATTTCGTACCCTTCTAGTTATGCTTCCATTTTTGTAATAACAGCAAGCATGCGCTGATACTAAACCCTCCAGACAGTTTAAGTGTGTATATATATATATATATATATATATATATATATATATATATATATATATATAGTATCAGCGCATGCATGCTGTTCTAGGCATATTACAAAAATGGAAGTATAACTAGAAGGGTACGATAACTAGAAGGGTACGATTGTTAAGTTACAAATATGGGATACCCAAAACAAGTAAATTCGCTACCCAAAAACATTATACTCTGAAACAGCATTTTATGTTTACAATGTAGAGAAATTAATCCCTATTCGACGGTCACCCCTCAAAACTGACTACTTTTTTTCTGATCCCTGACTGGCCTCCTTAGAGGAGTTTCACTGTGTCTTTTTGTTAAAATTCAATAACTTAATTTTTAAAGCTAAAGGTGACATTACATCCGAGGCATTATGAAAGTCATATTGTAATTATAATTTCAATATTTTAAATGGAGATGCTTACAAAAATTTAATCATAAATTTGAAAATGCTACTTCTTGTATACTTAACAAACAATAATTCTCTGTATAAGGTACATGAGTGTTTGTGTGCGTATATTATCTGGAGTATATGATTAGCAACAGTACACATATTTTTCACATTAAAACCATATGCTAATAAAAGCATACTTATTATAAAACAAGAAAACATGATAAATTGAAAGACATATATACACAACTATTTAATACCACAGTTTCTTAGCTAAATAGTTGCAACAAATTTATTTCTCAAACTTGCTTTAAATATATATGAGATATTCTAAACAAAACCAACCATACTATAGCAATTTTCAGAAACTTAATAAATCTTGTAAAACAAAATGCTCGAATAAAAATAGCAGTTTTGTTTTTAATAAAATGTGAACAGCCAAAATTTTATAGAACTTAGTAATAATAGTATATGACTTAGTAATAATATGAACTTAGTAATAATAGTATAGTAATAATAGTATATGAAAAAGTAAAATGTTTAAAAGTAATTTCCTGAGAGTTTAAAAATATAATTATTAATTATACTCTTTGAAATAACGTAGTATTTGGAAATATGGGTTTTAAAAATTGTTTGTATTACTGAACAAATATCAAAAGAGACGATAAACATATTTATAATCAGGATAAATTTATTATTCTTCCAAAGAAAATTATTTCAGATTGTTTTACAACAATTATCAGTATATAACACGTTATTCGTGAGTTTTAAGATAGCGCTGGCTACTTCTCTAAGTTAGAAGTAACATGATACAGTTTAAATGAACCCATTAAATAATCATGCAAATTACGCATAGAAAAATTGTATCATTACTATACAAAGCAAACTGATCAATAAAAAATGGGCTTACTATTTCCCGTTTTCTCCTCTCCTCTCTAGACTCAAACTTTTTGCAAAGTTCTGCTTTAAAACCTCCTTGCGGCGCTCTGTTTGGATCCTCCTGCGCTAGGAGATCCATTAAGTAGGCTATATAGCTGGTCGCTAACCTAAGCGTCTTTATTTTGGATAACTTAGTGTCTGAGGGTACGTTCGGAATGCATTCTCGTAACTCCTGGAAAGCATTGTTAATGCTCAAGGTCCTTCGTCTTTCCTTTCGGTTGGCCGTCACGCGTCTTTTAAAGCCCTTTTCAGGCCTCAATCCGCTATTAATGCAATAGTCTTTGGTCTGGACCTGGGGGTTGAAGTCCTGCGAGGTCTCGGGGCTGTAGCTGCTGAACGACCAGCCGAGATACGATGCGTCGACCGACGGAGTAGTCACAGAAGGCAGTTCGTACCGGTTGCCGTAGTAGTGTTGCGAGTAGGCGGCCTCGGTGTTGCGGAAGTGCGGCTGGTAATTTCCCACTAGGCTCATACTGTCCGACAAGCGCGGGGGTCGGAGGAGTTCTGGATAGTCTCATCCGAGATGCGGAGCTACAACTCCACCCACACGGTGGGTGGGGCCTGAGGGATGCAGGCGCCTAAGAGCTAGTGAAAGGGAACACTGTAACAGGTCGTTATCTAGATAATGCAAGCACGTGTGGAGGGGAGGAAAAGCAGGCCACCCCCATCATTTTCACCTTCATCGATATACGTCAAGTGAGATTGCGATTGCACGAATGGGGGTATCACCTAATAGCCATTGTGCAGCTCTCTTTTCGACGCGAATATTTACTATGAGCTTTTCAAACAATTACATGGATTTATATTGTATCGATTTCCGCTATTACAGAGTCTCGAAAACGAAAACATATTCCGTATTGCAAACTTAAAAACTTGGCAGGAAATTTGCGTCCGGTTTCATACTCCAACCACACGAGAGTGGTATTTCGGCGGAGGGTGCATGCAAGATCTGTATACGCCACTGCGGCAGGCTCTCACCCTGCGGCAATTCCACACGTGCGCTTCGGTTGGCCACTTTATTAGGGGAGTATCCATAAGGTGAACAAACGTTTCTTTCTATAAGAAAGCAGCCGTGCCTTGGCCAGAATTTGAACCCAAGCCCACGCGGTCTACGATTCCCACCATATAATGCGGGCGTGGGGTTAGGGGGATTCTGCAATGATAAAATAAATACAATGCTTAAGGGTGGGCACAAAGAGAAATTGCATTTAAAAAGAAAAAGTGAAAAAGCGCCTTTCGTCAGAGATAAAGAAACAACCTCCGCAATATAGACGATGAGCTAAAATTCAACCACGTTCATTAATTTAAGCAAAATAATTTGAGCTAATTAAACCACAAATGAAAAAAAGTTTTTATCGCAAAATATTTCTAAAACGCGATCGTGCCCTCAGGCTATCAATTTCCTCCTACAGTATACCCAGCTATTCATGCGTTTTTGAACCATATGAAAGGCCATCATTATATGAGAATGTTACACGGCATAATGTTATCTACGATATTCTTTATATATTCGATATTCTTTCGATATTCTTTATATGCGCAATATACAGGTTGTCTAAAAAACTGTAAACTTACTTTGAATAAGAATAGATTCAGTTTCAAGATAAATTTAAGCGTCATAATTTCAGCCATTATACATTGTATATTGGAAGACGTATCGAGCTTACAATGCATGGGCTCGGGTTCA
>OU015501.1:37271339-37303839 GCA_907164885.2 Dolomedes plantarius
TTTTTTAAATTTGCTAAATGAGGCTAGGGCCTGAAGTTAAGAACCGATACCGAACGGCCACAAACACCCATAGAGGAATCGAACCCACAGCCTCTGGTATCGGTTTCCAGCGTCCTATAATCTTTCAGCCATCTTCCAGTTAGACCCTTATTGGCAAGGAAAATAACTCGTTTTTGAAAGTCGTCCCTTCAACATTTTTCTGAAAAATGTAAATATAAAAATATTATTTGCAGCATTACAAAAACGGAAAGAAAATATATAGATATGTCTATAATACTTCTACTCACACAATATTTGGAACAACTTTTATTGAGAAATTTCTTAGTTGAAAAAACAATCGGTGAGTATGTTGTATAAAAATTTAAATAAAATAGAATTTAGTTAATAAGGCTTGTGCCGGAGGATGGCCAAACGGCTAGGGCACTAGTGTTCAAAACGAAGGCTGCAGGTTCGAATCATACGGCAGACATGAGTATTAATAGCCGTTTATGGGAATTGGCTTAAAGTCCCAATCAGTTTATCCCTCATCTTGCAAATCATAATCATAGCATTCCCTACCAACCATTAAAAATGCTGGACTCTCAAACCCTTGAGGATCTTATCAGTTCCAATATATCTATTCATAGATGGTGCCACGGTTATCAGAAATATAAGAGAGACATGATAAATTTCTAAAAAAATGATAAATTTCTTAAAAGGAAAAATTTATAATGTATTTAAATAAGTATTATTAATTACTGATTAATAATTACTATAACTTTTCAGTATATTAAAACTATAATATAACTATTTAATACTTATAAATTTAATCGGAGTAATCATAGAAATAATAGGTCAACAGAGAGTATTTTATGTATAAAAAAAATAGTTAACAAAAAAAAATTATCTCATTAGGAATAGACAGTCTTTAAAGCCATTTAATTATATATATATATATATATATATATATATATATATATATATACAATGAATTAATTAAAAATTTGAAAGAAAATTTATTCACTGAAGTGCCATCAGGAAAATACCAGATTGAAATTTCAAACACATTTCATCAGAATTAGATAATAATTCCCGACGTTGAGTCAAAATTTAGGCATTTTAAGCCTCGAAACAAACTATCAGTCTTTCTTTAGTTCTGATGGCTCTGAATAAGGGTATTAAAATCCTTTGAAAGAATGGAGTTTATATTTCCTTAGGCAATACATTTATGCGGCCTCTTTGCATGGATGCTATACAAACGAAAAGAATGAGGGCTCTTTCAGGTTTAGTTACGAAAATCCTCTTATTAAACAAAGCACTCAACAGCAAGGAATCACGATAAAAATCGGTTCATACATTGTACCAGACTACTATTTGCTTAGAAACAATATTCCAGCTCAAATTCGTACGCAATAAATTTGCGTGAATTCTCATCTCTCTTCAAAAATAGCTTAGCTGGAAAGTAAATTTTTGCCAATTTGGACCTTGCGATATTGATAATACTATATACAGAATACTATACAAAGGTAGAATTTAGTCGAGAGCAGTCTGCGTAGCTTGTAACTCGAAAATATGGCAAAATAAAATTTAGTATTGTTGCTACTCTATTGATCGTCACTGATGAAGTGTTTGAAAAACAAAATTTCTCGCAGAATGTTCCTTAAAATACATACGAAGATGAAAAAGAGATTTAAATTCTCCTTTTAAAACCTCTGGCAAAAGCCTTTTCCTTCTCGGAATAAATCTTAGTCGGAACTTAATTAAAATGTATTTCCCTTTATTAAAATTTAATGATTTTAATTTTTGCCTTTCGCTGCAGCAATCTGATTTGTACAAAGCTCCCTAATTTCATCCATCTTAAAAAAAATTCTTATGGTGCTGCCTGTGCGTACGCTATTCTGCGTGACTTAATAAGAAAGAATATAGAACCAATGTTTATTTTCGCGAGCATGCCATGCTTTTTTCTCCTGAGTGCTTTGTCTTTACGTCCAACACTTCTAGGAACCCCTATTAGACTAAACACCTGGAGAAGGAGATTCCTCTGATTTTACCTTTTACGTCAGTTAGGTTCACTCTAACTATTTTTTCTGAATTGCACGTTAACTCTATTTGAAAAGGGCGGATAATTAATCACAGTCAGCCAGAGCAGACGAGTAATAATAACACTTTTAATTTTTATGGGAGATTGCTTTACAGCCCTTAATATTTTTAAAGTTCATTCTGATTTAATCTTTTAAATTCGGTTCTGTATTTGAATACTCTTCACTCAGTTATGTAGTTTAACACTAAAACTTTTGCCCCACCGAACGCACATATTATATATATATATATATATATATATATATATATATATATATATATATATATATATATATATATATATATATATATATATATATATGTATATACACTCAAGAGCCAAAACATTATGACCACCTGTCAATAACGAGTTGGCCCACCTTTGGAGCGCAACACAGCTTCAACCCGCCTTGGCATGGATACCACAAGTCCTTGGTAGATGGCCGGAGACAGATTGTACCAGACGTTTAAGCAACGGGCACGCAAATCCGAGATATTGCGAATTGGTGGTCTTTGAACTCTGAGCTGCCGTCCCATGACATCCCAAATGTGTTCTATCGGATTGAGATCCGGTGAGTTAGGCGGCCAGGACATTAACTGGAATTCAGCATCATGTTCCTGGAACCACTCCTACACAATTTTAGCCTTGTGACACCGTGCGTTGTCCTGTTGGAACATTCCATTTCCAGCTGGAAAAACAGAGGCCATGTAAGGGTGCAACTGGTCCGCAATGATGTTCAGATACCCTGTAGCATTCATGGTCTGCTCTATCACAACCACGGGTCCCAGAGACGCCCAAGAGAACGTCCCCCAAAGCATAATACCGCCACCACCGGCCTGTGTATGACCTACTGTACATTGAGGGAGCAACAGTTCGCCTGGAAGACGGCGTATCCTGACACGGCCATCGGCGTGATGAATGACAAAACGTGATTCATCTGACCAGGCAATTCTCTCCCACTGATCCATGGACCAGTCGCGATGTTCCCAGGCCCAGCGCAGGCGCAGTTGGCGATGACGCTTGGTCAGCAAAGGCACACGAGTGGGACGTTTGCTGCGTAGCCCCATATCCAACAGTGTCCGCTGAACAGTGTGCTGCGATACTATTCTACTTGGCCCTGCATTGTATTGGGCTGTCAGCTGAGCCACTGTCTGGCTCCGGTTTTGCTTCACCATGCGAGACAGTCTCCGACGACCTTTTTCTTTGATAGCGTGTGGACGTGCAACACCATGTCGTCTACTGCTGGTTTCACCGTCATTCATCCACTTTGCATAAGTACTAACAACTGTAGGTCGCGAACAACCCACGAGTCGTGCAGTTTCGGAAATACTTGTTCCGAGCCTTCGAGCCATTACAATCTTCCCTCTATCAAAGTCGCTTAGATCCGCAGCCTTTCCCATCACACACAGAAGTAAGTGAAAGAATGATTCTTCAGACTCTCCAGCAGCAGTTAAATACCACTTCCACCTGATCACGTGCCGTCCACGTCATCCAGGCGAATTCATTGCAAAATGTAGGGGTGGTCATAATGTTTTGGCTCTTGAGTGTGTATATATATATATATATATATATATATAATGTATATATATATATATATATATATATATATATATATATATATATATATATATATATATATATATATATATATATATATGTGTGTGTGTGTGTGTGTGTGTGTGTGTATTAACTAAGTGTGTGCGTTCATTTTAAAATATCCTTTTTTTATCATCAAATTTTTTTTCAACACCCGTCCATGTTTAGCAGTTTTATCAATCGACAAAATTTTCTTCTAGCTTGAAAATGAGTACAAAGATATTTAGTTTCCATGTCCAACACGAAAATGCCCTAAATCATTGTAAAGGCGGACGTAAAAAAAATCGTTAGACATTGATCATGCCTTATCCAAAAGTTCATAACACTGTGCTCTCCGTTGCTCAATCTTTGAATGTTATACCAACATATATGTATACACACAGAGGTATATACATATATACATACATACATACATACATACATACATATACATATATATACATACATACACACACACACACACACACACACATATATATATATATATATATATATACAGTGCCGTAACTCGACAGGAGCAACAGGGGCACGCGCCCGGGGCTCACTTTCAAGGGGGGGGGGCAAAATGCTGTATTTGTTTTATTATTTTCCCAAACCTAATTAATTAAGGGGCCCAAATGCAAATTCTTGCCAGGAATGGCTAGTTACTAGTTACGACACTGTATATATATATATATATATATATATATATATATATATATATATATATATATATATATATATATATATATATATAATGGATCTCAACAACTTCAACGATCTACGGTAAACAGTGTAAAGGGCCATTTCGGCTTGCGATGGTATCTTTCAGACCCTTCATAACAGATTTATTTCTTAACCGAAGCTGAGCTTAAATAACTCTATAATTTCTTTAGTCAGGAACAGGCAGCATGAAAGTCAATCAAATAATCTGATTGGGGAATAATTTGGGGTTTATTCATTTATGTAGATTATGGTTATTTAATATTTAAACACAGTATAACAAATATGGTGGGCAAAAAGTCCGTATATACTTTAAAAATTCATAAAAACCGGAAAAATAACAAAAATAAAAATAGGTTTGCATGGTTAGCATCGCTAGGTCACGGGATATTTTTTAAGACAGAAAAAAAACAACTCAAAAACAGCCGACAGGCGGCGCTGACGTACACAAGTCAAAGGGGTGTATCTATCTGGTCCATCCAATTGTTGGAACTGAAAGATGCGATCCTCCGAGAGGTGTCTTGTATATATTCGGACCTGCTGCACTCTGCCGTTGCTGGATCTGTGACTCGCCTGCAATGTATTATCCCCTGTGGTGGGGAGTCATGTAGAACACCTGCGCTGTAATAAACGATTTAGAAGCATTCTTTTCGTTAATTGTGTATCTTTTCTTTGATTTGTGTACGTCAGCGCCACCCGTCGGCTGTTTTTTTAGTTTTTTTTTTCCTGTCTTAAAAAAAAATCCCGTGATCTAGTGATGCTAACCCTGCAAACCTTTTTTTTATTTTTGTTATTTTTCCGGTTTTTATGAATTCTCAAAGTTTATACGGATTTTTTGTCCACCCGGTATAAAAGATTGGAAGCTATTGACACATTTACCAAGAACAGAGAGAATGGATAATGGCGACCGTTCACTCCACGATTCAATCTCTAAGTGCGTAGTTCGAAACTCACACAAGCACAATGAAATTTAGGTTCGTTTGTCACGTGGTTTTGTGGTGTTCTGTGGTGTCACGTGGTTCTGTGGTGTACCTTGCGACAGCTAGGCGCCATACGAAGAAAGCGGAAGTAGTTATATAACGGGAAAGACAGTATTAGATGTGAAGAATCCAGGGAATAGAGTGAAAACTGGTGTGGCGTTATTATTATAGGATACTAAATAAAGGCAGGGCGTTATTATTGCATATACAGTGCAACCTCAATCGACCGTTCCCCGATTAATCGTTTTCCCGTATGTGTCGTATATATTTCATCCATTCGCGATGGTCATATTTCTTTGTTATATTCCTGCATCTATCGTTTTCCCGAAATTATCACTCAGTGTAATAGGTCCCTTTAAAAAACGACAGATCGAGGGCCCATTATATGTGTGTTTGTGTGTGTATATATATATATATATATATATACTAGCTGAAAATCCGAACTTCGCTACGGAGTACATTCAAATTAAATACAACGGTTAATGTATGTAATTTATGCAAAAAAAAATATATATATATATATAAATATATATATATATATATATAAATCGTAAGGGATATTTTTATAGACAAAATAATGTAGAAGAAAATATTCAAATTAAATCTAATAGGACATACTAAAGAATATAGTACAGTTTGAGGAACGTAATATCTTTTACTGTATTTTAATATTTTTTGGATAATGTCCAATCGTCTGCCACATTGGCTAGAAAATAAAAATTGTTTTGCACGTGTTGCACTTTAGTTGTTTTGCACGTGACGATAAATTTATTTAAAGTGCCAGAAAAAGAAATCACGTGATCAGCATTTAATAAATTAAATTCTAAAAATTTATCTTTAAAAATTCACCAAAAATCAGAAAATGGAGGTAAAGATTCGAAAAAGATCTCATTTTAAAGGAATTTTATGATCTTTCTCGTGATATAAATTTTATAACCCCCAAGTTATTATTTCAAATGCAGACTTTAAAAAATTACTAAAACAGCTTAAAAATTTAATTTTAAAAAATCTAAGAATATTTTAAAATCTTTCTTAGTGCACCCCTACACTGTAAGAAGAATCGCCATGCAATAATTTTATCGAGCATTATAAAAAATAAAAAAATTAGTCGATATATATATCGACTGAATTTTGTAGTAAGTCGATACTGTTTTTGCAATATTTCGATATTATTTCAGTCGATATATATATAGACTGAATTTTGTTAGTAAGCTCTCAACTTACTTTATATTTACATGCTATTAAGCTCCAAGGTTAATGAATATATGAAATGAACATTAAAGTAAAAAAAAAAAAAAATTAACTTTAACATAGTCCATGCTGAAATAAGAGGATATGGAAGCACAAACTTCCTCCTTCATAACAGATTTATTTCTTAACCGAAGCTGAACGTAAATTAGTCCTGAATAACGTGTACGTGTTTGTTTTTCAATTAATGAACTAGTATCGAAAAATCTGTGCTGCCTCTTCATCGTGAATATCGGAAAGAAAGAGTATAACGAAACCGAAAACAATAATAAACTTAATGCGTGATTTATTGTTCCCAAGAAAAATGATATTTGATTGCGAAAGTTTCCCGAAAGGAATTTTTATTTGAGTGTGATCTGCAATGACGTTAATTCGCAAATATATCGCTGCTTCCTCGCTCTTATTCTAGTGTTCAACCTGCAATGCGGCTGTAAGAGATATTATAGTATCAGCGCATCAATCCATATAAAGCTCCTCCTCTGCTCACACAATTGGCTACCACATTCGCAGCTATTCACCAATTGGGGGGCGGGGGCGGGGTTCCAGAAACAATCACATTTTGACGGCAGATTTCATACTACGCATTCCTAAGACCTGATCAATGTTAACTCGTTTTATATTTGCATACGTCTGTTGTGTCTTTCCAAAGTCAGCCTCATTTGCAAATTACTTTAAAGTAGCCTTCGCGGGTAGATAACGCGGGCAGGAGCAAAAATGGAAGTTTTAAAATTCCTCACAATTGAATTTCACGCAACAAAAACACAATAAACTTTGTATTTTCGACGAACACCGAATTTGGGCTTTAAAAGATTAAAATAAATATTAATTTGGTTTGGAGAGCGCTTCTTATCATACTTCAAGCATTTGACAGAGAAAAAATGGATAAGAAAAAATATTTTAAGCCTGTGCACATGGAAGGAGAAAAGTTAAAACATAAGTGCATTGGTTACTGCTCTAAATACTGTGTTAAATAAAACTGCTGATAAGATGTGCTTAAAGAAATATCAAAAATATTTCCCTCATATTTATAGTTCACACCTTCCCTGAGATAATACTTTCAGATATAATTTTACGAAAGGAGGCAAATTTTCGATATATATATGCTTATTGTTTCGACGGGGAAAGAAGATTAAAATAAATATTAATTTGACTTGGAGAGTACTTCTTATCATACTTCAAGCATTTGACAGAGAAATAATGGATAAGAAAAAACAAGTTTAAGCCTGTGCAAAATGGTAGGAGCAAAGTTAAAATATAAGTGTATTGGTTACTGCTCTAAATACTGTATTAAATAAAACTGCTGATGAAAAGTGCTCAAAGAAATTGCAAAAATATTTCTCTCGTTTATAGTTCACAACTTTCCTAGGATAATACTTTCAGTTATGATTTTACGAAACGATGCAAATTTTCGATTCATTATATATATATATATATATATATATATATATATATATATATATATATATATATATATGCTTTTTGTTTCGACGGGGGAATAAGTTTAAAGTAAATATTAATTTGACTTGGAGAGTGCTTCTTATCATACTTCAAGCATTTGACAGAGAAAAAAATAGATGCAATATGGTAGGAGAAAAGTTAAAATATAAGTGCATTGGTTACTGCTCTAAATACTGTATTAAATAAAACTGTTGATAAGAAGTGCTCAAAGAAATTGCAAAAATATTCCCCTCATATAGTTTATACCTTCCCCGAGAAAATACCATATTTTTTGGACCATAAGACACACCGGACGATAAGACGCACCTTAAATTTATGGGAGGATTTTTAGAACTTTGTTAGGTATAGTTTGTACTTTGTTAGGTATATAAAGATATTTTAAATTTCTTACTTAATAAAGATATATATATATATATATATGTATGTATGTGCGTGTGTGTGTGTAAGTGTGTGTAACAAAATATTCATCTTATTTTATTGTTACCTTTAGACCATATATAAGACGCACCTTAATTTTAAGTCGAATTTTTTATGCAAAAAGGTGCGTCTTATGGTCCGAAAAATACGGTACTTTAAGTTATAATTTAATAACCCATATAATTTTTTCCTCATATAATTTTACGAAAGGATAGAAATTTTAGATTCATATATATATATGTATGCTTATTGTTTCGGTTGGACATGGGAATCATACAAAGAATCGCGTGACCTTTTTATTTCAATAATGCGTTTTCTTAATAGGTTTTTTTTTCTTTCTTTGGCGGAGGAAATCCCAAATTTCAGCGTTTTAAGCTGATAACTAGGAGATTAAATAACGTAAAAATGAAAGAAAATACGCAGTTTGGGGTTGCATTCAAACAATAAATACACGTTTCCTTGATATTTAAATAAAACATAATCTAGAGGTATGGGGAAATTTTTAATCGTATCATAACAAAACGATTTTTTTTGGCTTTACCGGCAAAAAGAGATATCACTAGTTTTAAAATCTAATTCGTTATGTGGAAATTTATTACTATTGATGACTAACTGAAGAGCAACATGGAACAAACCCACACTCCAATGAAACTGAGAAAATTGAGTTTTAATTCAGTTAAACTGAGAAAATTGAGTACTAAAAAATTCCATTTGATGATGGTTGATTCTCCAGTTTATAACAATAAAAATATTATTTAGCCTAGGATAGTAGTGATTCTTTTCCCATGGGGCTAAACTTGTGGCCCAACTTATTCCATCTATTTAATTCAACTTTTTAACTTTTGTGGGATGGTTCTTTGTTGCGTTTGCCCAACTGCTAGAACTTTACGAACAACGAAAAAAAAAAATCTTTCAGATAACACAGGTGAAACACAAAAATTCTTATATTAAAATAAATTTTTTGCTTATTTTTAAATGTATCAAATCTATTAAAATTGCCCTTAGACCACGATTTCTTGAACTGCAGAATGTGTATTCCTTAGACCCCTGTGAGTAACAACTTTATCATAAATTCAGTTTGAAGCGATTTTCTTTTTTTTTTAATTCTCTAAAGCAGCGGTGCGCAAACTGTGGATCGCGGGATAGTCTGAAGTAAATTTATATCATATTGAATTATTAAATTAGCAAATAGGATTTAAATTTTCTAAAAACACATATTTAAGTAATTTAATTATATTTTTTTAACATTTAAAAAAATATATTTTATGATTTTGTTAAATAAGGAGTCAAACAATCTTACAGTAAAAATTCCTACGGCAAAATACTGTACTTACATTGCTTCCATTTGCTTCTAGCTGTATAGTATGTGGAGTGGGTTTTCAAATCTGGATTTTTAAAATAGTCTTTCAAAATTTTCTTGTGTGTGTGTATATATATATATATATATATATATATATATATATATATATATATATATATATATATATATATATATATATATATATATATATATTACATTACATTTTTCTAATTTTTTTAATTTTGCTTCTACCTTTTACTTTCATTTTTTTGTGGGGTTCAAGGGATTTTTTTATTTGAATGAAGTGGGTAGCGGTCGAAAAAAGTTTGCGCACCACTGCTCTAAAGGATTCGTTATATGGAAATTCATTAAAACCCATGACTAACTGAAGAGCAACATGGAAAAACCCACACTAGACTGAATTTGAGAAAATTGAGCTTTAATTGAGTTAAACTGAGAAAACTGAGTACTAAAAATTCCAGTTCATGATGGTTGATTCTCTAGTTAATGTAAAAACTGTATATTATTTAGCCTAGGATAATAATAATTTTTTCCCATAAGACATGTGGTCACCCCTTATAACATCAACTATTTAATTCAACTTTTAAACAATTGTGGTATGGTACCTTGTTGCATCTGTCCAACTACTGTAGTGTTGGGGTCAGAACTTTAAGGACAATGGAAAAAAAATTCTTTCAGATAACACAGATGACACACAAAAATTCTTACATTCAAATAATTTTCTTGTTTATTTTTAAATGTATCAAATCTGTTAAAATTGTTCTTAGACCACGAATTTTTCAACTGCAGAATATGTGTTCCTTAGACCCACGTGAGTAACAACAGTTCGGTTTGAAGTGATTTTTTTTCCTATAAATTCTTTAAAGGATTCGTTATGTGTAAATGCATTACAACTCCTGACACTGAAGAGCAATATGGAAAAAAAACCACACTACATTGAAACTGAGAAAACTGAGCTTTAATTGAGTTAAACTGAGAAAATTGAGTACTAAAAATTCCAGTTGATGATGGTTGATTCTCTAGTTAATATAAAAAACTGTATAATATTTATCCTAGGATAATAATTATTTTTTCCCGCAGGAATAAACGTGTAGCCCACCTTATACAATCAGCTATTTAATTCAACTTTGAAACTTTTGTGGGGTGGTTCCTTCTTGCATCTGTCCAACTGCTAGTGTTGGGGTCAGAACTTTACGGACAACGGAAAAAAAACTCTTTCAGATAACACAGATGAAACACAAAAATTCTTATATTCAAATAATTTTTTTGATTATTTTTAAATGTATAAAATCCATTAAAATTGTCCTTAGACCACGAATTCTTCAACTGCAGAATATGTGTTCCTTAGACCCCTGTGAGTAACAACAGTTCAGTTTGAAGTGGTTTTTTTCCCTTTAAATTCTCTAAAGGATTTGTTATGTGGAAATTCATTAGAACTTCTGACACTGAAGAGCAATATGGAACAAACCCACACTATACTAAAACTGAGAAAATTGAGTACTAAAATTTACAATTGATGATGGTTGATTCTCTAGTTAACATAAAAAAATGTATATTATTTAGTCTAGGATAATAAGAATTTTTTTTTTCCATAGGGCTAAACGTGTGGCTCACCTTATACCAGCTATTTAATGCAACTTTTTAACTTTTGTGGGATGGTTCCTTATTGTTACATCTGCCCAACTGCGAGTGTTGGGGGTCAGAACTTTACGGACAAAGGAAAAATTTATTGCAGATAACACAGGTGAAACACATAAATTCTTATATCCAAATAAATATTTTGCTTATTTTTAAATGTATCAAATCTATTAAAAATTGCCCTTAGACCACGAATTCTTCAACTGCAGGACGTATGTTCCTTAGACCCCTGTGAGTAACAACTTTATCCTAAATTCCGTTTGATGTGATTTTTTTTTAATTCTCTAAAGGATTCAATAGAAACTCAATAGATTATCCAAAGATTGTTACCTAAATGATCTAAATAACTCCATTAAGGTTCCCATGATATTGGACTAATTATGATACAGTAAGCGCAAAGATGTTCCGTCGAAGAAATGCAATTTTTAGGCAAGAATTTTCCAAGGGGACACGAACTTTTGACGTTAAGTGAGGAAACATAAGGAAAATATGATGCTTTCTCAAAAGTCAAGAGCACTCGGCTTTACAGAATTTTCTCAGGTGAATTTTGAAGATTATTCTAAGCTACATGGAAGTTGAGAGACTAAACATAAATTAAGTTTATAAACCTTTCATTTTTTACTGCATACACTCAGTTTAAGTTCTACTGGAAATCATTTCCTTGTCTTGTTTGGGTGGTGATACTTATATATTAGTATAAAATAAATCAACTTATTTTCCAAAGTACCATTAAGTGGAAAAGAAAACTGTAGATTTTGCATTAATAGCAATTCAATTTTTTCATGTGACACAATGTGCGATTTTGTCTCGAAATTTAGAACTCAATTTTTTTTCCCCAAAAGTGAAATATTTTTGTTCAAAGAGCTATTGGCTTAACAGGTATACCTGAAACTAAACATGCTTTAAAATTTGAATTTAAAATCTTTTTTTTAAATTTCAAATTGCTAATTATTTTCCCGACGTATTATGATCCATATATAAACACACATTTGGGTTGGGGGGATCATTACGAAATGCTTGAAAATCAAAAAGAAAAAAATTCTCCCTTAAACCCACCTCCTTAAACGGACCTCCTTAAACCCACAATAAAGGTCCCGAGGTAGCCCAGTGGTAGCGCGTTGGTTTTCGGACTGGTAATTCTCGGTTCGAATCCCGACCACGCCATTAAATCCTTCGTGTCTGGATCGGATATGGGCACGTTAAATATGTAGACCGAAAAGTCCGTCTGTGATGTCAAAGAGGGTGGGAAAAGGTATGAGATCACAATATGTGCTCGGTCTAAATTGTGGTGACAGCCTATTCACCGGAAGGGACTCAATCCCGGAAGGCCTTAGTTATGTCGAGACCCGTCTGGTGCACTGGAAATTGGAAACCCACTGTTAGTGTGGTTGGTTGGTTGAGAGCGTTATTGTCATCTTTTGCTATATGAGAGGTAATTAGACTGGAATATAAGGTCAGCTGCAAAGGGCTGCAAATATTACTGCCAATAGTCGCACACGAATCCACAGACTCTGGTATCGACTACTAGAGCTTTAGCCATTCGAAAGGGTGCAGAAATATTCGGATATAAAAACGCGTTACATGGGCGTACAGCAGTCTGGTAGGATGCTAATGGAAGGTTTAAAACATTTCGTTCATATTGGAAGACACCACAAGATAAACCGATTGGAAATTTTCAATCGATGCTCTGCAAACATAGAAATTCAAACTAGCAGTGTCAGCTATTTCATCAGCCTGAGTTTAGAAGGAACGAACTCAGCGTATGGGGTAAAATTTCAAAATAAAAAGGGAACGTGGTCACTATATAACAGATATATTAACATTTTAATAATCTGATAATATTTAAAAAGCAAAGGCTGTTAAATTAAATTTTAACCAATAAAAAGTCCTAACCTCGTCCTTAACAAAGTATTTATTCATGCATCTATCTTATTCTATTAATGATGGTTGTCTCGCTCACTCTCTTTCGTCATCTTCCTTGTTTCATCATTGAATTAAACAGTAAATACTTTTATCTGAATGCTTAAAATAAAGTTTTTTTTTTGTTGTTGTTCCAGAGTGGAAGGCACTTTGTCCTGAGGGCACTCGCTCATGTGTTAGCTACCTTATTATGGGAGCACCGTAAATGAAATGCTGTTTCTGAGTATCCCATTTTGTATCTTAAACATGCTTTCGTACCCTTCTACTTCTACTTCCGTTTTTGCAATATACCTAAAAAAGCATGCATGCGCTGATATTAGATCAATCCTCCAGACAGTTTACGACATTATCCCATATTCTTCCCGTATCTCAAACAGGCTTTCGTACCCTTCTAGTTATACTTCCATTTTTGTTATAGACCTAAAACAGCGTGCATGCGCTGATAAAATATATATATATATATATATATATATATATATATGTACATACAGTGGAATCTCGATCGATCGTTCCCCGAATCATCGTTTTCCCGTACGTGTCGTTTATTTCCCCCAGTCCTGACGATCATATTGCTTTGGTCCCGCATCCATCGTTTTTCCGCATTTATCGTTCAATTCAGTCGGTCTATTGAAAAACGATAGATCGAGATTCCACTGTGTGTATATATATATATATATATATATATATATATATATATATATATATATATATATATATATATATATATATATATATATAGTATCAGCGCATGCATGCTGTTTTAGGTATATTACAAACATGGAAGTATAACTAGAAGGGTACAAAAGCATGTTTAAGATGCAAATATGGGATAATCAAAACAGGTAAAATCGCTATCAAGAAACATTACACCCTGAAACAGCATTTCATTTTTACAGTGTACGTTACCAAAAATGTCATATTAGAAGTAACACAATTAAAATCTAATTTTTAAGTTTAAAATATTTTAATTACAGATAGTAGTAACTAATGGAATGGGAAAGCCCCATTCTCAGTGAAACTTGGGCGCCATAAATTCTAAAGCCCTGACCCTGACAATCGGGACTCGTATGCTGATATTATACGCTCCGAGCACCAAACCCTGCCGTAGACCACAAATGTTGCATTTTGGCCTCTTTAAAGCGTATCAAATAAAATTAACGGAACCAATTTGTCCCAATTTACGCTCAAAAGTTAGGGGCACAACAAAGGCATTGTTTTCTCTTCCAATTTTTTTGGAAGCTCAGACTTTATCGCGGAGATGTAAAAGGCCAATATTTCTTCCCTTTATTGAATTACCTATGAAAAAATGTTCATCCCATTTTCAATCGTGCCGCTGCGGCCGAGATTGAGAAGACGATAGTCTCTATCTATAACAATTAGCAGGGAGTTATGACTGTTGCCTTTATTGCAGACTCCCCGCAAGATCCCCGATAGTCCAGCTCCCAACTGACGCAAGCGAGTCAATTCAATTACACGAGCACCCGCTTTGATATAAGGGCAGATTCGGGAGAGGAGTGAGACTGATTATAAAGTGGGAGGGAGCTCTTAGCGGTGGAGAGCAATGATGGCTTAGTAGATAAAAGCAACAAGGAAAGGTTTCATACAGTAACAAACTTTGACGAACGACGATTGGGGGAACCAAAACGAGAGGAAAATAGAAAAGGATAAACTTGTTATGTTTCCCCTTTTCTGGTTTTCTCTTCTTCATTTTCTTTTCTCGTCTATGCACGGAGATCAGAACTGGGATATATGTATACATTTTGGTTTCATTTTTTCTATTCTTCAGTAGCAATTCAGTTGCAAGTTTTTCGTGCGTCTAAAAGTACCGTATTTTTCGGACCATAAGACGTATCTTTTTACATAAAACGATCCATTTAAAATTGGATCTTATGCGTCTCGTGCGTCTTATGGTCCAAAGGTAATATTAAAATAAACTGAATATTTTATTATATATATTATATTATATTATTTATTATATCGTCGGTGCACAAAAAAAGTGACGCATCTCAAAAATCCTTAATTTTCAGAACGATTTTAAAATATTATTTTGCATTTTGAAGTGATAAAACATTGCATTTTCTAGAATGTTATAATTTTTTTATTGTGATGGTTCATAACACTATGGCATTCAAAAAAATTTATTATTAACTTGACTAAATTAAATAAACCATCCTTAACAACCCTTTTTTAAGGGTTTCCAGGACACCAAATTCTTCAAATTTTTGAAAAAAAAATGATTGCATTAACAAGTTTTGTGTTCGTTTTCGCTTTAAATGATGTTTAAATCATGTTTCGATCTTAATTAGAACAGGAGATATTATTATTATTATTATTATTATTATTATTATTATTATTGCAACATTCTAATAGCAGCTAATATTTGTTTAAACCTTTAAATGCGTTTTTCTACATAATGAGTTTTTCAACTATTTCTCATTTTAAAATTGTTGTAAGTCAAGAACCATTACAGATAAATTGTTCAAACTTGAAAGATGTTTTTTTCAAATATTTTACTTTAATTTTGATTCAGCAAATTTGAAAAAAAAAAAGTTTACTTTTGAAAATATGATTTTTAAAAAATAAGTTACATAATTTTTTTTAAAGTTTTACTCTAAATATTTAATTTTTATTTAGTTAATATTTTTAAAAATGCTGAATCAAAATTGAAACTTATATATTTTTGATTAATTAAATGAAAAATTTTGAAATGCGATAAATAATATTTCGAGTTATAACGATTTTAAATTACCACACATTTTTTAAAAAAATTTTATTTTTAAAAACTTTATGAGAAGGTTTATGATATGATTTTGTTTACAAATTATATGGTTAACCATCACAAAAAATTCAAAATTTTAACTCAATAAATAAAAAATATTTTAAATGTGTACCAGACCGCCCCCCCCCTTAATAATGCTTTTGAAATTCATTGATAAAATTGTTGAATAAATGAAATAAAACCAATTGTTATACTTTTTGTAAAAATGAAATTTTATTTACTTACTCCTTACTGAAGTTTTTTGAAAAATTTGTTCCGATTGTCAATGACAGATCTCAAGTTGAAAAAATTCTCATGATTTAATTCATTACTTCATAAGGTTTTCCTTCGGTTTGGGCCATTCGGATTAAGGTCATGTACCGGTCCGGAACAAAAATCGGTCCCGATCTCATTTTTCTTGAACGAAATATTCGTAAAACCTTTATGTATGTGTAATTCAAAATGTGTCGTTTTTCTTTAAAACTGCGATATACACACTACAACTGGCTAGACACAACTAAAACAGTGACGTTTTTCCTGAGTGGGAATCTTTAATTCCCGCGCAGCGGCGAGGTGACACATGGCCTCTCTACCGAGTATTTTATGAACTATCTTCATATTTTTTCTGATAAAAGTAGATTTTTTTTTAACATGTTATATTATTTGACTCAAAAAGGAGAATTTTTGAGATGTGTACTTTTCCTGTGCACCGACGATATATATATATTTTTATTATGTATATTATTTATTATATTTATTATATATATATTATTATTTTTATTAAGTAAGAAATTGAAAATATCTCTATATACCTAAAGAAATATAAAATATCCTTTTCTAAAAATCCTCCCATAACTTTCGGATGCGTCTTATGGTACAAAAAAACACGGTAATACACCATTACACTGGGAATGGATTAGCCATCCGATATTTTACTTTATTTTGCACTTGTTGATAAGAATTCGATTAAAATCTCAAAGATGACTAATAAATGGGAATTATTTAGAGATAGACAGAATATCATTTAACGAATTATATTTTTCTTAACATCAAGTTTTGCGTAGAGAGTAAGGTTTCATTATTAAAATTTCCGATTTCCCCCATAAATTAAGTTTTAGTTTCAGATTTAGATCGATTTATATATTATTTGTGAGATATAGAATTTACAATAATGCCCCTGGGATTCGGTCATAGAGAGGCTGTAATTATACTTCATGAGGTTGTGGGGGGTAACATACAAAAATTTAAGAGAGGCATTTAAAAGTATAAACTCACACGCACCTTTTTAGTATTCGGAAATGTTACTAAGAATTGAAATGAGAACGAATTATGTTGTGGACTGACATAGGCACTTTAATAGAGTGATTTAATAATTTAATCGGGCTCGAGGTAGCCTTGTGGTTGCGCGATGGCTTTCGGTGCTGAGGATGTTCGGATCGAATCCCGACGCGCACCATTAAATAACTCCATGTCCAGGCCAGAAATGGGCACGTTAAATCCGTAGACCGGAAGGTCCCTCTAAGAGGTCAGAGAATGTGGGAGAAGATACAAGCCCACCAGATGTTCTCGGTCTAAATTGTGGTGGCAGCCAATTCACCGGAAGGAACTGAATCCCGGAAGGCCCTAGTTGTTATGTCGGGCCCTGTCTGGTGCATTGGAAATTGGAAACTCGCTGGTAGGGTGCGATCCCCCCAGATGTCGCCCCTGGGGGTTCTCGGTCAAAATTGAGGAGGTAACTAGCTAAGACGGATTCCGACCCTTGAGGTGCTATATAACCGGAAGCCGCACGCTTCAGCCCGAAGCCTATATGGACCTGGCCTGGAAATTCCAGCCAGCGGGCATTAGAAACAACAACAATTTAATCTTTTTGCATGCTCATGTAGAAGAACAGAGCAGTTCAGTACAGATTAACAACTTTCATGATTGGTTGCTTCTTTAGCCTGATGAATCATGCGTTTATGCTAATAATCTCAAAGTAGTTAACCGTAGCCCTCATAGATTTCTTGAAAGTAACGTCAGTTTGAATAATTATTCCCTCAAAACTCCTCTCTCCAAAAGGCAAATTTTCTTTCACTAAATATTTCCAAGGATAACGCATTGCTTTTCATTCCATTTCGTCTTATTTACACCGAAGAGAGTGTACGGACAGGGATAGAACTCGCGTCCCCGAACCCCGAAGTCAGTTTTCTACAGCCTGAACTACCCAACAATTTGAAGAAGTGTCATTTCCAGGATTTTTCCCTGATGCACTTACCACATTCTCTTTCAACGTCAACGATACAATACTTTAACTTATATATATTTTCAATTACTTATATTCAACGATGTTGATCTTTTTTTCTTCTCGAATTTTCCTTATTATTAACTGACGGACTATTTTAATGGTCAGGCATCATTCCCCGACGTTGCTCCATGACTTAATCCTCTTTTTTACTCTGAAAACTCGTATCGCAGAAAAAAATGACCATAGAGCTTAAACTCAACCAACCTACATACACTGAAATGTAAACAGAGGCATACAAGGGAACATGCATTAGAAAATTTGATAACTATCGCAAAGAGGCTAGAAAATAATCCGTTGTTGTGACTTATGCCCCCCCCCCTTTTCGGAATTTGCCAGACCAGGGTCCATAAATGGCTATGGGTAGAGATGAATGCAGCCCTGGTTTACAATGGCCTCATAAGGGTCGGAGTCCGACTTTGCCAGGTGCCTCCTCAACTTTGACCGATTACCTTCAAGGACAAGACCTAGAGGGTGCGTGCCTTCTCCCACTAACACATAGGACTTATACGTCCAGCTTATGCGTCCATACCCGGCCTAGACATGGAGGTATATAATGGTATTCGTAGGGGTTCGAACTGAGCATCCTAAATCCGAAGTCCAACGCGCTACCACTAGTCTACCTCGGAACTTAAAAATATTTTGATGAACTTTATTAAGAATGACGTATCATGTATTCGAGAACTAGAAAAAAATATTGAAAAGTTGTGTTCAAGTCGAGGGTAATAAATTACCGAAAATAAAAAATGCCAATTTCAGTCTTTATTGTACAGCCAAACTACAATATTTCATTATAAACTTCATGTTTTCCTCGTACAGATACTCCCTATAAGAGGGATAGATTTTAATCTCAGTTTCTTTAACGACAGGACATGCAAGAAATATTTATTCACTCTTATATCACCAACACAGATACATTGTTTCGAGGTAATGAACTCGAGGAATTTCTTACGTTAAGAACTTCTCTGAAAACAATCACTGTCTCTTTGATAATGAACGGTGGCGTCCTAGCACCGAACAATAAAAACCGTATCATTACAGTTAAAGCACCGTAAACAATGACCTACGACACCGCTAATGGTTAACGTTGGGGCAAAATGCGTGAAATCAAATGACCCTCTGAGTTCGCCACCTAAAAAAGAAAATGAAAAAATTAACTACATGCATTGCTTCGTTGGAGGGTATTATTTTAGCATTCCTGTGCTGCCAAGCATTGTGCGATTAACTACCCCCAAACATGATCATTATTCATTGATTAAAGTTGATAGACTTGAAAGTGCGCGCCGCTAGTTGATCTGTTATTTTCTCAATAATAAAATGTTTATCTCAGCCTAAATTCATTATTGCTAACTGTTAATTTTATTAATAATGAAACAAAAAAAACTTTTAATACTCATCCTCATTTAATAATTATAGTATTTTTTCGTTATGAAAATTTATATATGATCTATTTCTTCATGTCATCTATATCTATACATATCATAATTAATTATTCTGAAAATAAAGTATATCATTCTTAATTAACAATAAACGATTTAACGGTTTTGTTAGTTCTCATTTAGATAACAAAAACCTTATCAGTGAATTAATTAATATTATTGAACTATCCATGTTCTAATCAGGATTATTTATTTATTTATTAAAATTGATGAACGGGTGAGATAGATGTATGGCTATTCCGTGCGCGCGCGCGTGTGTGTGTGTGGAGGGGGGGGGGTATGTCTCTTATTATATTTTCCTCCAAATATAATGAACTCAGACATTTATGTTGATAATTAATTAATACTAATGAAACACAAAAAGTCATTAGGTCGTCATTACTAAATAAGGCGAAGTGATGAGTGTTTAAAATGAAAATCGAGATACAAGGAGTAATTTTTCATCAGAATTTCGTTATTATTAATAATTGTGAAATACACTGCATGCCATACCTCATAATTTACAAAATCTTTTAATGTTTTTATTTTTCATCGATGAACCAACAAAAAATATATGAATAAATCAATTAGTAATGACAAATAAATATATACAATGACAGGTCATATAACGGGGTTCGACTGTAATAAAGCTTACAGTTTACAAGAAAAATATAGTCTTTATATATATATATATATATATATATATATATATATATATATATATATATACATACACACACACACAAACTCGTACAGTCAATAAATTCGGGGGCTTTATTTACTACAACAACGAATACACTTACAAAGTCTTGTTAACACAATCACCTTCAAAATAATTTCCTTCCGCAACTATACACTTCTGCCAGCATTGATACAGCTTCTGGAAACAGTCCTGGAAACCATTGCGTGAGAGCTGTCGTATAGCGGTTGTCGCTGATGCCATCACTTCTTCGGAATTTGCAAACCACTTGCCCTTGATGCGATCTTTCAGTTTCGGGAACAGGTAGAAATCGCAAGGAGCGAGGTCTGGGGAATACGGGGGAACTGTGGTGCGTGTTTAGCGAGGGCTTGTTGCACCATCTGGGATCGGTGCGCCGGGACATTGTCATGCAACAACATCTACATGTGGATTTCCAAACGTGTGGACGTTACCACGGATTGCCTCCCAGAGACGACGAAGAACATGTACATACCATTTGTTGACGATGTTACCTTGTGTTTGGCGCAGCTTGTCCTTTCTGGACCTTGCGCCAATAAACTTCATCCAACCAAACAACCACTGCTCCTACCGTTGGATGTTCACCTCGTTTGTGGGGTCACTGGCCACCCACTTCGCGGATCATCTGCAACAGCGTCTCTCCCATTTTTGAACAAGCTGTACCATTTGAAAACTTTTGATCTGCACATAGCTTCGTCTCGATACGCTTTTTGCAGTAACCGTAACGTTTCTGCAGTGTTTTTTTTCCTAATTTGTAGCAGAATTTAATGTTGAACGTTGCTCCAAAAAGAACATTTTGCTACATCGACATCATAAGCTGACAGTCTGCGGTCAAATGGTGAGCTGCGCACCTTAGCAGTTGTGCAAAACGTCATGTGACGTCTCACGAATACGCAGATAACTAGCCTTGCAAACCACATCGTTATTTCGGTTCCCCACACACCGAGTATGAGGGGGGAGGGTAGTCCCCGAACTTATTGACTACACTGGTATATATATTTCAATGCGGAGGCACTTTGAAGGAAGACATTCGCCTGTTGTTATTCACCGCAGTTTTTGCTGGCCATTTTATTATGGGAGCACCATATAGGCGGATCAGCATTATCCCCTATGAAGAGACGACACAAAAGGGGGTGTATTAGTGGCGCGCGCCGGGATTCGATCCGAGCCCCCTCAGCACCGAAAGCCAACGAGCTTACCACAGGGCCACCTCGGCCCTCATATATATATATATATATATACATACACACACACACACACACACACACACACACATATATATAGCCCCGCAATATAAAATTGTACAAAGAAAGCGATACTCATAGCTAGTATTCATGTGGAAAGTAATTTACACGCAAATACCATAGAACATGGGCGGTCATACTATGATTAAAATGGCTAGTTTGATTAAAATGACCAAAAAAAAGTTTTCTTTTCTCGTCAGTAAAATATAGCATGAGTGCTGAACAATCAGCAACAATCGTTAGCCAATAATCATAAATAAAAAAGACAGTTTTAATTTTTTCCTTCATAACTTCGTAAGAAGGTTAAGATATATACATGTGTGTGCACGTGTGTTATACTGCATATTACTTCAGTTGTTGAACAAGAATAACTTTTTGTTTCAATGCGGGAGGCACTTGTCTCTGACGGTATGTACTTCTGATGAGATCCGCGATGTTTTGCTGGCTACTTTATTATGAGAGCACCAAACAGGTGAGTCAGCATTGCTCCCTATGAGGGGGACGACACGGAAACGACCAAGACTTATCCGGGATTGGAACCCAAGCCCGCTGCGTGGCAGCTCAGAACGATAACCACTATACTATGCAGGTGGCATAATAAAAATTAGTATTAAGGAAATAATGGTAATAAATAATAAATCCTCATCATTAATAGCCGGACGATGGCTGAATGGCTAGGGTGCTGGCCTTCGGTACCAGAGTCTGTGGGTTTGAGTCTCACTCTTGGTATGGACGTTTGTAGCCGCCCGGAATCGGCTTTAAGCAGTAAGTCTCAGTCTTTTTAGCCCTCGTGTAGCGAAAATTGACCGTAGCGCACCAAACCAAACCATAAAGATAAATCAGTATAAACAAGTATATCTCGCCCATGTTTTCCAATATTATCTCATGAGCAATAAAATATAATTCGTACTTTAACTAGAATTAAAAATACTTGTATGACGCACCATTTAATTTTGTCATATGATATGATAAAATGGCGTCTTCTTGTACATCTAAATACACAATATAATTTTATCAGTTTTGTCACAAGCTGTTCCAATGGCTAATGTTCAGTTAACAACATTTTGACAAGTTTTAAACAATTTTAAAAGTAATCATACTAATTAGGTGGCTGTAGACCCCGTTGCCGTTTAAAACAAATAGATATAATCCGGTAGTTTGGCGTATGTACGTTTAAAATCGGGTTGAAGTACAGAGGCTGTTCACACATTTTTTAGACGATGTATATTGTATTCACAAAACTAAATTACATAAAATTCTTGTGTTTTAAATGTTGTATTTGACAGCCCTTATTCTGAACTATCTTTCGACACCGCAATTTCCAGGATAATAATGCCTTTGTGAAGTGTCAGAAGAGGTATTCTATCCCATTCCTCCTGAACAGCCTTTCCAGAGTCCTGTAAGGTTTTGGGACGACGTTGGATAATTCAGATTTTAAAAGTCCGAAAGCACAAAAATCCATGGGTGATACATCGGGAGATTTAGTAGGGATATCAGTAAAGGGTATGGCCTTGATAACAGTTTTTTGTTCCATTTCTTTTAGGAAATTTACAGTGGATTTCGATGTGTTACTGCTAGCTTTGTCCTGATGGAGTCTCACAGATTGATGGCACTGTGGGGTAAAGCGATGGTATTTCATTCAGAAAAATTGGCGATAAAATATGTTCCTGATAGTATTTGGAGTTAATCTTGACATTTTTTTCCACTCTCTTTATTTTTAACTTTGCCATTATAAGAAAAACCAGCAACAATCATGAATCCCTTAGAAAAACTTTCTTTCGATTCTTTGAACCAGTACTTAAATTTTTTTCTTCCCCTTTTATGATAATAAATGGCTCTTTTTTTGTTGCAATCATTTAATACACCCATGATTCATCTATTGTGACAATTGTTTTCCATTTTTCTTTGGATAAGTGTTTCTCATATAGAATTCTGCAGCGTGTCCTGCATTCAGCGATATGATTTGGAAGAAGACGATGCACATTGCGTTTTTTCGCTTTCTTAAGATTTAAATCAACGTTTATCATTTTGTTTACAGTGGACACCGAGCATTTTAATGATTTTGCAACTGTCCTTTGACTAGGGGGATTTTCTTTTAACATTAACAACGTACCTTTGCAGTAGTCGAAGATGTCCGTTTTTTCCTTGGATACTTGTTTGGAATTTTTGTCCCACTTGAGGCTCCAATTTGACGTTTTTTTCCTTTCTTGTTGACGATATTACCTATCACAAAACCATGGACTCTCACGTCGTTTTTTGGATAACGGAATATGCATATTTCTCTTCGGAAAGAGAATAAATGTAGCCTTCGAGCCACTGCTTTGTTAAAAAACGCCATTTTGAATAAAAACAAAACTTTCAAGCCCTAGACGATAATTTTGACTTTTAAAAACATAGTACAATTGCAATTATTTCTTTTGCAGCAAACGCTTTTTTATTACTGCCTCACCAAAATCGTCTAAAAAATGTGCGAACAGCCTCTGTATTTCAATTACTCGTCGCTTTAAAAAATCTGTTTAGAAAGGGGTGATAAACTGTGGATATCCACCTTTCATGTTTTTACGTTAAATCCCTAGACAATGGGGCGCGGTAGCCCAGTTGGCAAGAGCAGTGGGCCCGTGATCTGAACGTCCCTGGTTCGATGCTCGTCGCTGCGAATCTATCGCCGTGTTCTCTAATGGTGGCCGGGGCGCATATTCTGAAAGACTCACGGTTTGGGCACTCAATTGCTGGTTTGACGAAAGCATCAGTTTCGCCATCTGTTGACATTTATAGGAATCTTTTTATTATAAGGTTTTTTTTTTTACTTCTACGCAATTTAGTATGTTTTAAAATCTGAATTACATATATAACACAGGATTTAAAGAGATTTTAACAAAATAAATAAATGAATAAATTGAAATAAGTATATTATTGAATTTTAAATTTACTTTCTTCAAATATCCACAATAATTTTAATTTTTTAAATTTTAATGTTAATTAGAAAATAAATGTATTTAATAAGCTTTAATTAAAAAAATTAAGTTGCATAAATTAAAAATTTAAAGTTTTAAATTCCAATAATATAAATTTATTTTAACATATAATTTAATTAATCAAATTTTTAAAATATAAAAATTTATTTTAATTTGGTTACATTTTTATGCTAAATTATTGAAGAAATGAGGGAATGATGCTGAGTATGAAGGAATGACAAATCTTTTGATCTTTCTTTGCTGTAGATTTTTCAATTCCTACTATTAGTTCACACTCTCTCTCTATATATAATCTTGTTCAAATTTTCAATCGTTAATAAAAGTACTTTTTATTCATCCACTCAAGTTCAAATACATTTTTTTAAACTTGTAGTGGATGACACTTGATGTTAATACAGTTTTTTCAAATATTAATTCATTAATTAAATTTAATTAATCAATTTTAGTTTTAGACTATATGTATCTTGTTCAAATTTTCAATCGTTAATAAAATTACTTTTTATTCATCCACTCAAGTTCAAATACATTTTTTAAAACTTGTAGTGGATGACACGATGTTAATACAGTTTTTTTCAAATGTTAATTCATTAATTAAATTTAATTAATCAATTTTAGTTTGACCTAGAGCGTCTCTTGCTCTTCAATGTAATTTCCCTCTTGTTACTGTATAAACGGTAGCACTGTGGTATCACGGATTTCTTCCGTCCTGTAGGTTGCGTGATCGAATCCCCAACCTGAGGAACTTTTTCTCTCTCTTTCCCCCCCTCCTAATCTCGCTCAGTAGGCAAGGTTCTGGCAGGCAATCCTTTTTTTCAATTCCTACTATAGTTCACACTCAAATTTTTTCTTTGTTGACCTAAGTAGGAATTGACTTTAAAATTTTTTTTTATATATTACTTGTTTTTTTTTTTTTTTTTCAGAATTTAATTGAAAATAAGAGCATTTGAAAATCTTGCACTGAAAGCAAGAAAGTGAATGAAAGTCTAGTACTGTATGTGCTGAAGTATATACAGTCTGATAAAAATGGTTCTACATCTTTTTCAAAAACAAATATGATTACTTTCAATTATACAAAACAAGTACGATTACTTACACATCTTAAATTTTTTTTTCTAATTTTCTAGGCTTTAAAACATATTGTATTAAGTAATTTCGTGATTTCAAATCAGGAATACTGTATTCAATGCAATATTTTAACATGAACCCATACAGATCACACTTTCAAACTTATACAATCATTTCAGTACTATATAAAGTATATTAAAAAAAAATTTGAAAATTTTTCAAGTGGCGCATTTTGAAAAATTCAAATTTTAAATTCAAATAAAATAAATTTTTCTAAGCCCTAATTGTATATCATTGAAAAAGGTCTTGGAAATTGCTTTAAAATGCCACCAATCTTAGCTCTCTAGCTCTTATTGTTGAAATTTTTTGGATAATTGAATTTGATTAATTACATTTAATTAATGAATTAATATTGAAAAAACTGTATTAACATCAAGTGTCATCCACTACAAGTTTAAAAAAATATATTTGAACTTGAGTGGATGAATAAAAAGTACTTTTATTGACGATTGAAAATTTGAACAAGATATATATAGAGAGAGTGTGAACTAATAGTAGGAATTGAAAAATCTACAGCAAAGAAAGATCAAAAGATTTGTCATTCCTTCATACTCAGCATCATGTCCTCATTTCTTCAATAATTTAGCATAAAATGTAACCAAATTAAAATAATTTTTATATTTTAAAAATTTGATTAATTTAAAATTATAGTGTTAAAATAAATTTATATTATTGGAATTTAAAACTTTAAATTTGTTAATTTATGCAACTTAATTTTTTTAATTAAAGCTTATTAAATACATTTATTTTCTAATTAACATTAAAATTTTAAAAATTAAAATTATTGTGGATATTTGAAGAAAGTAAATTTAAATTCAATATATACTTATTTCAATTTATTCATTTATTTATTTGTTAAAATCTCTTTAATCTTGTGTTATATATGTAATTCAGATTTTAAAACATACTAAATTGCGTAGAAGTAAAAAAAAAACTTATAATAAAAGATTCCTATATATGTCAACAGATGGCGAAACTGATGTTTTCGTCAAACCGGCAATTGAGTGCCCAAACCGTGAGTCTTTCAGAATATGCGGCCGGGGCACGTAAAATAGGGCGTGGCTACAATGTCCTCCAAGTTCTCCAATTACCTCTGGAGGTGCGGGGTCAAGTGTTCCGGTCTCGTCACTTGACTCGGTTCAAAATTACGGGACCGGTCCTTTAGCCAAGTCAGACTCCGAACCTTGTGGTGCTAAATCAAAACAGGAGCCGCGCCTTCATCGCCCATAGCCTTCGGGACTTGATCTGATATACTGTGGGTCAAGGGGCATAAGCTACAACACACAACAACAAATCCCTAGACTGGAAAGTCTCTTCTTTGAGGTGAGTGGGTGGGGAAGGTACGATTCCCCCAAGATGTCACTCCTGGGGATGCTCGGGTCAAAATTGAGGTGGCAATTGGCTAAGTCAGATTAAGACCCTTGTGGTGCCAAACCGGAGCCGCACCACAAGCCTATATGGATCTGGCGTGGAATACATTTCCGGGCAGAGAGCATCAGCAACGACCACAAAGAAAACATTACTCATTCAATAATTCATATGCAAAATAGTTTTGATTCGTATTTAACATTAAATCTGCTTTTTTTTTAAATCAAAGAATAATCAATTTCTGGGTATTGAACAAAAGGAGAAACTTAAAGCTTAAAACTTTGGAGTATAAAGAAATATGTGTCACGGAGTATTCTTCAATTTATTTAAAATTATGTAGGGCAGTTGGTAGAGAATCTTATGAGTAGCTTATATTATACAAACCTAAGCTAAACGTTTACGGGGAGCGAAAACATTATCTGTTGAAAATAATACAATATAGTGATACTATCATTGAAAATTGCTAAAAAAAAACAATTATATTATCGATATTGTACTTATCCAGAGAGTTCCTTAAAATTTCTTAATATCTGATGACTCGAAAACAGACGGCTGTGGAAATGCGCACGCCGATTCGTCTGGCATGATCATCTCTTCGTGTAAAATTTTGAGATCTTGTGATCAGCAAACCGAACTTTGAGTTTTTATTCTTTTGGATAAGGATTTTGGTTTTGGTAGAAGGAAAACGGACAGCAGTTTTGAAAAACATACAGATGGTGGACAAAATAATACGAACACCTGTGAAATAATGAAAAATATTTATTAATAGGGGGTTTGACCACCCTTTGACTGAGTACAAATTAAGGGTGACGTGGGATAGATGCATAAAGGTCATGGACAATATTTAAATGAATATTAAGCCTTCCTCCTGCAGAGCGGTCTCTAATTCCGAAAGTCCGGATGGAGGTGGAAATCGGGAACGAAGTTTGGACTCCAAATATTGCCATAAATGTTCAATAATATTCAAGTCCGGAGAATGAGGGGGCCAAGCGAGATGTTCAACTGCATCGTCATGCTCTTCGAACCATTCTTCAACACACCTAGCAGTATGGATAGGGGCGTTGTCGTCTTGAAAAAGCGGTCGATCTCCAGGTAATACAGTCTGGACAAAAGGATGGCATGATCCCCTAGAACACTTAGATAGTATTTGGATTTGATCCTCCCATGCAGATAATAAGTGGCCCAAGACCGCGCCAAGATATCGCACCCCATACCATAATGGAGCCACCCCCCATGCTTCACATCGCCGGCAAGAGGCATTCAGGATGAAACGCTTCTTTGGGCGTTCTCCAGACATAACGCGGTCCGTCGTCTGAAATAGGGTGAATGCCGATTCATCTGACCATATTACCTGTTGTCACTGCTGTGGGGACCAGCCTTTGTGATCTCTGCACCATTGCCGTTGCTTGAAAGCATTAGTTGCTGTCACCAAGGGTTTACGAATTGCCACTCTGCCATAAATGTTCGCAGCATGAAGTTCCCTTTTGACAGTTTTGGTTTGAAACGGTGTCCTGGAGATGACTGTTCATTTCGGATGTTATCTCGGATAACGATTTTCTTGTGCTTTCGGGCTACTATGCGCTTCAACCACCCGTCTATCCCTATCAGCAAGCTCGGACTTTCGGCCACTGTTGTGCTTTGAAGACGTCGTCTTACCCTCTTTCGTGTACGCTGTCATAACGGCTGATACCGTACTCCTTGCAAACCCCAAAGGTTTGCTGTTTCCGTTATCGATGCTCCACTAAACGCGCTCCAACTATCATTCCTCTTTGGAACTCTGGCAGGTCTGACATTTCAACTTATCACAGAGAGTTCAATAGAAGCATGCAACGTAGGTGACTGCTATTGAGAGACTGATACCTTCCTCTTCACGCTCACTAGGTGGCAGACTTCTGTTGCAGGTGGCGCGGCTGTACTGCAGGTGTGAATACGTCATACTTTTTCACAGGTGTTCGTATTATTCTGTACTCCATCTGTATTTTGTCGGCAAAAATGCCTATAATCAAATCTATTCTTTTTTAATTATTCGTATATTCAGTAGATATAAGTGCATCATGAAAGATGCGTATATGTGAATCAAATAATTCATTAAATCAGAATTCAACGGCTTTGGGATATTTATTTGTGTACGAGTGCCTAATTAGTCTGTAGTGGAAAAAAATGGAGAGGTGAGTACAAAAACCAATTATTCTTTTGGTTAGTCCAGCAAAATCAAATTCTTAGTCGAATTACGTTCTTTATTCATCAATATTAATAAACTGAATGGAATATTTGTGATGAAATTACAAGGTCATGCCTTTCCTTAATAACCAAAGATTTAACACTTTTAGGCTACGCCGATAGGCATAAAGCTCACGCGTAGGTGTCCGCCATCTAATTTTAAAATTACTCATTTTTTACTCTGATATCAGTTTGGTCTTCATTGTCAAACTTCTGGAAATGATTATTTATTTATTTGTAAAAGCCAACATAAAAATGAATAATGATATTGTTACAGAGGGAGGAAAATTGCATGTAAAATTCTTTCAGAAATCTTTAGTTAATCCGAAAATTTGAATCATCCCTACTACACTCACTCTACTATACTCACCCTACTACACTCACTCTACTATACTACACTCCTCTACTATAAAAATAATTATACAACTATCATCTGTAACACCATCGACCACTTATTAAATCCTCACTTTCACACAACGCCGGGAACTCATAAACGGAATAACAATCGCATCCAGATATTAGTGCGAGTCTAGTTTTGCTCATTTCTCTAATCCCCACTTCATGTGCCTACTCTCAAAAGTGTCGGGGAGTTTACTCTTATCGCAGTTGTTAATCTTTTTTCGTCTGCACGTGGATGGAGAACAAGATTATGATCAACCTCTAATAAACGAGCGTGTCTCCAGTCATGCCCGCCGTTCACTTGCCTCTTCAGTTAATGCAATTAGAAAGGATGGTGACCCCAAACTGCGCTCGCCTGCTATCTCCGATTTGCACAAAGCGTCTCACTAAGTGCTGCTCCACATTGGAAATCCAATTTGGTCATTAAGATAGTCTTGATCTTAATCGTTTTGTTATTCAGCTGAGAATTTTAGACTCGGATGGTTGCGCTGCAGAGAAGTGCAATTTTTTAATATTCTTTCTCTGTTTCGCACTCTTCATTTTGAAAATCTTAATGAAGAGTAACAGTAAAGCTCTATCCCCAGCTTGGAAGAGCAGTTTTGCAGATACCCTGCAACAGCATAGGATAGTATAAGAAACACAAAGTGAGAACACTTTTCGACCCTGAGAGGCCTAACTTCGGAGATTAAGGCTGATGTGTCCCTATTGGATTCGCTCACCTCAGTGTTAAACTATGGAGAAAATGAGTCCAAGGAGTGCCGACTTGGATTGAAAGATTTTTTAACAGGATTACGTTCCTCAATAACGGTCTTCCGGAAAGAAAAAATTCAGAGTCCGTCGCGAGTTATAATTTTGGGAGCGCGCCAAAACCCAGTAGCAGTAAACAGTTAACAGAAAAGTACCAAATTCATCCCCCCCCCCCCTCTTAAAAAAAAATTCATGGACTTCTTAAAGTTCAAAATATAATCTTACCTCCTTTAATTCAACTTAATTCAATACACGTCATTAAAACACATGCTCATCTATAGTATCTTATTTCCATGCGCTTTACACAGTAATTCTTAAGGCTGCTGTATACTTACCCTATTGGATTCGCTCACCTCAATGTTAATTGCCAGTCTTGGATTTAAAGACTTTTTTTTTAATTGTACTCCGTAATAGAGAAAGAAATTGTACACCTTTGGGCATTTTTCATTTTTTTAATGCAAATAATATTTTAAAATTTAAATTATTCTGAGGGAAAAAATCTGGTATAGTGTGTTTTAAACGCTCATAATTCTTTTGGTGGACGACATTTATAAAAAAAAAAGTCCTGTTGCACGATGCAGAAAAGTTCAGGCTATCTGAAAATACCATTTTTATTGGACGATTAGCATTGGTGTAACTGTAAATAGTAGACAAATTTTCTCCATGGTTTACATTGAGGTGAACTAATCCAATAAGTTAGTACACAGCAGCCTTAAGGCTTGTTGTTTTACCCTTTTGTACCAGCCGTGGAATAACAGAAACCTTTTAGCAGCCTACAAGTTTTTGAATTTCTTGGCTTTGCTAGGCACATGGACTCCTGATGGCCCCGATCTAGCTGGAGGTAGACCCTGGGGAATTAACACAATACTTAAAAAATTACACAATTTCACCAGTTATTGATAAATTCTTAGTTTTATCCATCATGTTTAAAATTTAATATACTCTAAACAATTGACAGGACAGAAGCCGAATAACTTCAAATAATGATAATCACGTGTTATCGGATCATATTCACATTGCATAGGTTGCCGTAATTCGTTGATAATTGAACGCTTTAGAAATAAAAACTCCTGTATGTAAGGTGTTATTATAATCAACCCATTAATATATAGATTCTGCTAAAAGATCAGATTCCATCCTTGATGCTATAATTTTTTTAAACAAACTATACATTTCAACATTCAAAAGTGCCCTTCATATCATAAATATAAAAATATCAGATATAACAGGAGATTTAATTCTTGTTTTCTCCAAACATTTCTCTTTTTACCTGTAAATTCTTATTATTTTGCCAATAAATCCCAAAGAAGATCATTTAAGCGACAACCCATTTCTTTCGGAAGACTTTCTTTCTTAATCATTTCTAGTTCATAAAGGAATGCAGTTCGTATTTCATTGCACTAATTCTATTGAACAATACAATACAATACATTTAAATGCAAACAAGTTTGTAATTGATTTTGCGGATACATACAAATTTGCGTTTCAAAATCCTTTTGTGTTTGTAACACGTATAAGTTTGCATTTGATTCAAACAGCAAACTTAGCTGTATTTGATTGTGAAATGCTGCCTCATTCATGAACATGGAAAGCAGAATTTTGCTTCCCTCTCCTTCAAATCCGCACCATATAATTCATAGCGCACCCCAAGTTTTCGCTATCACTTATTAACAGGATAATTCTCTACAAGAGATAGTCACATAGATTCCATTTCAGTAGTCACAAGTTAAATCGCCTACAGTCTGGACGATCCATGATTATGGTAGCATTCACTTTTGTCATCATTCTTTGCACGCGGTCTGTACGATACAATCAAAATACTTACTCCACTCAAATGCTATTCTCTAGCGTGGGCATCATTTGTTGCTTATTGAAGACCTTTTTGATGACTTGTGGGGTGTTGGAGTC